>CM070491.1:39325937-39330937 GCA_036324585.1 Champsocephalus esox | reverse complement strand
ATCACCCTCCTCTTCATCAGTATATCCCAGGTCCCTATCATCCTCCTCTTCATCACTATATCCCAGGGCCCTATCACCCTCCTCTTCATCACTATATCCCAGGGCCCTATCTTCCTCCTCTTCATCAGTATATCCCAGGTCCCTATCATCCTCCTCTTCATCACTATATCCCAGGGCCCTATCATCCTCCTCTTCATCACTATATCCCAGGGCCCTATCATCCTCCTCTTCATCACTATATCCCAGGGCCCTATCACCCTCCTCTTCATCAGTATATCCCAGGTCCCTATCATCCTCCTCTTCATCACTATATCCCAGGGCCCTATCACCCTCCTCTTCATCACTATATCCCAGGGCCCTATCACCCTCCTCTTCATCACTATATCCCAGGGCCCTATCACCCTCCTCTTCATCAGTATATCCCAGGGCCCTATCACCCTCCTCTTCATCACTATATCCCAGGGCCCTATCATCCCTCCTCTTCATCACTATATCCCAGGGCCCTATCACCCTCCTCTTCATCAGTATATCCCAGGGTCCCTATCACCCTCCTCTTCATCAGTATATCCCAGGGCCCTATCATCCTCCTCTTCATCACTATATCCCAGGTCCCTATCATCCTCCTCTTCATCACTATATCCCAGGTCCCTATCATCCTCCTCTTCATCACTATATCCCAGGTCCCTATCATCCTCCTCTTCATCACTATATCCCAGGTCCCTATCACCCTCCTCTTCATCACTATATCCCAGGGCCCTATCACCCTCCTCTTCATCACTATATCCCAGGGCCCTATCACCCTCCTCTTCATCACTATATCCCAGGGCCCTATCACCCTCCTCTTCATCACTATATCCCAGGGCCCTATCACCCTCCTCTTCATCACTATATCCCAGGTCCCTATCACCCTCCTCTTCATCACTATATCCCAGGGCCCTATCACCCTCCTCTTCATCACTATATCCCAGGGCCCTATCATCCTCCTCTTCATCACTATATCCCAGGTCCCTATCACCCTCCTCTTCATCAGTATATCCCAGGTCCCTATCACCCTCCTCTTCATCAGTATATCCCAGGTCCCTATCATCCTCCTCTTCATCAGTATATCCCAGGTCCCTATCATCCTCCTCTTCATCACTATATCCCAGGGCCCTATCACCCTCCTCTTCATCACTATATCCCAGGGCCCTATCACCCTCCTCTTCATCACTATATCCCAGGTCCCTATCACCCTCCTCTTCATCACTATATCCCAGGTCCCTATCACCCTCCTCTTCATCAGTATATCCCAGGGCCCTATCATCCTCCTCTTCATCACTATATCCCAGGGCCCTATCATCCTCCTCTTCATCAGTATATCCCAGGGCCCTATCACCCTCCTCTTCATCACTATATCCCAGGGTCCCTATCATCCTCCTCTTCATCACTATATCCCAGGTCCCTATCACCCTCCTCTTCATCACTATATCCCAGGGCCCTATCACCCTCCTCTTCATCACTATATCCCAGGGCCCTATCATCCTCCTCTTCATCACTATATCCCAGGGTCCCTATCATCCTCCTCTTCATCAGTATATCCCAGGTCCCTATCATCCTCCTCTTCATCAGTATATCCCAGGGTCCCCTATCATCCTCCTCTTCATCAGTATATCCCAGGTCCCCTATCATCCTCCTCTTCATCAGTATATCCCAGGGCCCTATCATCCTCCTCTTCATCACTATATCCCAGGTCCCTATCATCCTCCTCTTCATCAGTATATCCCAGGGCCCTATCACCCTCCTCTTCATCAGTATATCCCAGGTCCCTATCATCCTCCTCTTCATCAATATATCCCAGGTCCCTATCATCCTCCTCTTCATCAGTATATCCCAGGTCCCCTATCATCCTCCTCTTCATCAGTATATCCCAGGTCCCTATCATCCTCCTCTTCATCAGTATATCCCAGGTCCCTATCATCCTCCTCTTCATCAGTATATCCCAGGTCCCTATCATCCTCCTCTTCATCAGTATATCCCAGGTCCCTATCATCCTCCTCTTCATCAGTATATCCCAGGTCCCCTATCATCCTCCTCTTCATCACTATATCCCAGGTCCCTATCATCCTCCTCTTCATCAGTATATCCCAGGTCCCCTATCATCCTCCTCTTCATCAGTATATCCCAGGTCCCTATCATCCTCCTCTTCATCAACATATCCCAGGTCCCTATCATCCTCCTCTTCATCACTATATCCCAGGGCCCTATCATCCTCCTCTTCATCAGTATATCCCAGGTCCCTATCATCCTCCTCTTCATCAGTATATCCCAGGTCCCCTATCATCCTCCTCTTCATCACTATATCCCAGGTCCCTATCATCCTCCTCTTCATCAGTATATCCCAGGTCCCCTATCATCCTCCTCTTCATCAGTATATCCCAGGTCCCTATCATCCTCCTCTTCATCACTATATCCCAGGTCCCTATCATCCTCCTCTTCATCAGTATATCCCAGGTCCCTATCATCCTCCTCTTCATCACTATATCCCAGGGCCCTATCACCCTCCTCTTCATCAGTATATCCCAGGTCCCCTATCATCCTCCTCTTCATCACTATATCCCAGGTCCCTATCATCCTCCTCTTCATCAGTATATCCCAGGTCCCCTATCATCCTCCTCTTCATCACTATATCCCAGGTCCCCTATCACCCTCCTCTTCATCACTATATCCCAGGTCCCTATCATCCTCCTCTTCATCAGTATATCCCAGGGCCCTATCATCCTCCTCTTCATCACTATATCCCAGGTCCCTATCATCCTCCTCTTCATCAACATATCCCAGGTCCCCTATCATCCTCCTCTTCATCAGTATATCCCAGGGCCCTATCACCCTCCTCTTCATCAGTATATCCCAGGTCCCTATCATCCTCCTCTTCATCAACATATCCCAGGTCCCCTATCATCCTCCTCTTCATCAGTATATCCCAGGTCCCTATCATCCTCCTCTTCATCAGTATATCCCAGGTCCCTATCATCCTCCTCTTCATCAGTATATCCCAGGTCCCTATCATCCTCCTCTTCATCACTATATCCCAGGGCCCTATCATCCTCCTCTTCATCACTATATCCCAGGGCCCTATCATCCTCCTCTTCATCAGTATATCCCAGGTCCCTATCATCCTCCTCTTCATCAGTATATCCCAGGTCCCTATCATCCTCCTCTTCATCAGTATATCCCAGGTCCCCTATCATCCTCCTCTTCATCACTATATCCCAGGGCCCTATCATCCTCCTCTTCATCACTATATCCCAGGTCCCTATCATCCTCCTCTTCATCACTATATCCCAGGGCCCTATCATCCTCCTCTTCATCAGTATTTCCCAGGTCCCTATCATCCTCCTCTTCATCAGTATATCCCAGGTCCCTATCATCCTCTTCTTCATCACTATATACCAGGGCCCTATCATCCTCCTCTTCATCAGTATATCCCAGGGCCCTATCACCCTCCTCTTCATCAGTATATCCCAGGGCCCTATCACCCTCCTCTTCATCAGTATATCCCAGGTCCCCTATCATCCTCCTCTTCATCAGTATATCCCAGGTCCCCTATCACCCTCCTCTTCATCAGTATATCCCAGGTCCCTATCATCCTCCTCTTCATCAGTATATCCCAGGTCCCCTTCATCCTCCTCTTCATCACTATATCCCAGGGCCCTATCATCCTCCTCTTCATCAGTATATCCCAGGGCCCTATCACCCTCCTCTTCATCAGTATTTCCCAGGTCCCTATCACCCTCCTCTTCATCACTATATCCCAGGGCCCTATCATCCTCCTCTTCATCAGTATATCCCAGGTCCCTATCATCCTCCTCTTCATCAGTATATCCCAGGGCCCTATCACCCTCCTCTTCATCAGTATATCCCAGGTCCCTATCATCCTCCTCTTCATCACTATATCCCAGGGCCCTATCATCCTCATCTTCATCAGTATATCCCAGGTCCCTATCATCCTCCTCTTCATCAGTATATCCCAGGGCCCTATCACCCTCCTCTTCATCAGTATATCCCAGGTCCCTATCATCCTCCTCTTCATCAACATATCCCAGGTCCCCTATCACCCTCCTCTTCATCAATATATCCCAGGTCCCCTATCATCCTCCTCTTCATCAGTATATCCCAGGGCCCTATCACCCTCCTCTTCATCAGTATTTCCCAGGTCCCTATCATCCTCCTCTTCATCACTATATCCCAGGGCCCTATCATCCTCCTCTTCATCACTATATCCCAGGGCCCTATCTTCCTCCTCTTCATCAGTATATCCCAGGTCCCTATCATCCTCCTCTTCATCAGTATATCCCAGGTCCCTATCATCCTCCTCTTCATCAGTATATCCCAGGTCCCCTATCATCCTCCTCTTCATCACTATATCCCAGGGCCCTATCATCCTCCTCTTCATCACTATATCCCAGGGCCCTATCACCCTCCTCTTCATCAGTATATCCCAGGTCCCTATCATCCTCCTCTTCATCACTATATCCCAGGTCCCTATCACCCTCCTCTTCATCAGTATATCCCAGGTCCCTATCATCCTCCTCTTCATCAGTATATCCCAGGTCCCCTATCACCCTCCTCTTCATCAGTATATCCCAGGTCCCTATCATCCTCCTCTTCATCAGTATTTCCCAGGTCCCTATCATCCTCCTCTTCATCAGTATATCCCAGGTCCCTATCATCCTCTTCTTCATCACTATATACCAGGGCCCTATCATCCTCCTCTTCATCAGTATTTCCCAGGTCCCTATCACCCTCCTCTTCATCACTATATCCCAGGGCCCTATCATCCTCCTCTTCATCAGTATATCCCAGGTCCCTATCATCCTCCTCTTCATCAGTATATCCCAGGGCCCTATCACCCTCCTCTTCATCAGTATATCCCAGGTCCCTATCATCCTCCTCTTCATCAGTATATCCCAGGTCCCTATCATCCTCCTCTTCATCAGTATATCCCAGGGCCCTATCATCCT
>CM070491.1:39313437-39320937 GCA_036324585.1 Champsocephalus esox | reverse complement strand
GACCCTTACCACACATTTCAAGGGTCTCAGTGCTGACGACTAGGTGGAGTTTCTTTACCCTATCAAAAAGATGTCCCATTTTGTCTCCATCAAAAGTCTTACTCATTTAAGAAAAGTCAGAGGGCAACAACCGGATCAAATGTCCTAAAATATATATTTGTGAAACCAGACGGGAGTGTTTCACGACTTATTTCAGTTCCAGGGAGTCTTCTTACCGAACATGGCAGAGACACTGCGAGAAAGAGACGCAAGAAGCACAATACAATAAAATGAGACTCTGTTGCTCCTTTGAAGAAGAAGAAAATAAAGCAACATAGATTAGCTCCATGGCATAATGCCGAAACCCGCAAAATAAAGCAAAAGTCTAGACAACTTGAAAGGATATGGCGTTCCACTAAACTTGAAGAATCTCGTTTAATCTGGCATATTACTCTCAATGAATATAAGAAAGCACTGCGTAAAGCGAGAGCAGCTACTACTCTTCATTAATAGATGAGAATAAGAATAATGCAAGATGTCTCTTCAGCACTGTAGCCAGGCTGACAGAGAGCCACAGCTCCATGGAGCCTTCTATTCCCACAGCACTCAGTAGCAATGATTTTATGTGCTTTAACGATAACATTGTTACTCTTAGAAACAAAATTAATGACCTCTTGCCTTCGACCAGTATAGTGTTATCAACAGCTCCCGGAATCGTAAGTTCTAATATTACACTAGATAGTAAACTAGAATGCTTTTCAGCCATTAACCTTGAACAATTACATTCAATGATTCTCTCTTCTAAACCATCAACGTGCATGTTAGACCCAATTCCAACTAAGCTGTTGAAGGAAGTTTTTCCATTAATTAGCACTTCTTTATTAAATATTATGAATATGTCTTTATTATCAGGCTATGTTCCACAATCATTCAAAGTAGCAGTGATAAAACCGCTTCTTAAAAAGCACAACCTCGATCCAGAGGTTTTAGCCAACTATAGACCTATTTCTAATCTTCCGTTCCTCTCAAAGATTCTTGAGAAAGCGGTCGCAAAACAGTTGTGTGATACTTAAATAAACAATGATTTATCTGAAGATTTTCAGTCTGGCTTTAGAACACATCATAGCACAGAGACAGCTCTGGTTAAAGTCACACAGGACATTCTAATAGCCTCAGACAAGGGACTTGTCTCTATTCTTGTTTGCTCGATCTCAGTGCTGCATTTGATACTATCGACCATGATATCCTATTGCAAAGACTAGAGCACTTGGTTGGCATACAGGGAACTGCTTTAGGCTGGTTTCAGGTCCTATCTATCTGAACGCTCTCAGTTTGTACGTGTCAACGATGAATCTTCCACGCAAACCAAAGTTAGCCATGGAGTGCCACAGGGCTCAGTGCTCGGACCTATTTTGTTCACATTATATATGCTTCCGTTAGGCAATATTATAAGAATCATTCTGTAAACTTTCATTGTTATGCGGATGATACTCAACTATATTTATCAATCAAGCCTGATGAAATTAATCATCTAAATAAAATTCAAGACTGCCTTAAGGACTTAAAAACGTGGATGACCTTAAACTTTTTGATGTTAAACACGACCAAAACTGAAGTTATTGTACTTGGCCCGAAGAATCTACGAAACAAATTATCTAAAGATATACTAACTATGGATGGCATTAATTTGGCCTCCAGTGAGACTGTAAGGAATCTTGGTGTTATATTTGATCAGGATTTATCCTTTAACGCCCACATAAAATCAATTTCAAGGACCGCCTACTTCCATCTACGTAACATTGCAAAAATCAGGCATATCTTGCCTCAAAGCGATGCAGAGAAACTAGTCCATGCATTTGTTACTTCTAGGCTGGATTATTGTAACTCTTTACTATCAGGGAGTACCAAGAAGTCAATCAAGTGGCTTCAGCTGATTCAAAATGCTGCGGCTCGTGTACTAACCAGAGTTAGGAAAAGGGACCACATTACTCCTGTTCTGGCTGCCTTACACTGGCTCCCTATAGAACACAGGATAGCATTTAAAATTCTTCTTCTCGCCTACAAAGCCCTTAATGGGCAGGCGCCATCTCACCTTAAAGAACTCATTATACCCTGCTGGCCTACTAGGGCATTGCGTTCCAAGAATGCAGGGTTGTTGGTTGTTCCTAGAGTCTCTAAAAGTACAATGGGAGCCAGAGCCTTTTCTTATCAAGCTCCACATTTGTGGAATCAGCTTCCAGTTTGTGTTCGTGGATTCATCTTCCTATTATACACACATGCATTTCAAACATCTGGACTACCTATGTTGCAAATGTATTATCTTTTCAATTTCCACACGGCATCTATTGCACCTCTGTGCATCCTGGAGAGGATCCTCCTCTGCTGCTCTCCCTGAGGTTTCTCCATGTTCCCTTAAACTGTGGGTTTTCTCCGGAAGTGTTTTCTTGTACGATGTGAGGGTCTAAGGACAGAGGGTCTAAGGACAGAGGGTCTGAGGACAGAGGGTCTAAGGACAGAGGGTCTAAGGACAGAGGGTCTGAGGACAGAGGGTCTGAGGACAGAGGGTCTAAGGACAGAGGGTCTGAGGACAGAGGGTCTAAGGACAGAGGGTCTGAGGACAGAGGGTCTGAGGACAGAGGGTCTAAGGACAGAGGGTCTGAGGACAGAGGGTCTGAGGACAGAGGGTCTAAGGACAGAGGGTGTCGTATTGTCATACTGATATTCTGTACAAACTGTGAAGTCCACTGAGACAAATGTAACATTTGTGATATTGGGCTATAAATAAACATTGATTGATGATTGATTGAAATGTAGGACATGTCTCCATTAAATCTGCAGATTTGAGAAGTCGGATGAGTCCTGAAGCGGTTCTTAGGAAAGGGTGGAGCTCTTTAAAGTGTGCTGGAGTCAGAGTTGTTGATATCATGGTTTTAAAATAATTGAAAAAGGTCAAAGATTTACGTTAAAACCTGAACATTTCCATGAGAATACAGCGTATACTTTCCCCTTCCTTAACGCTTAATGCTCGCTCTACGCTTTATATTCCTGCTCTGAGTCCTTTCATTCAGCCTCAGCTCCTCATCTGATACCCCCCCCCGGACTGATGGAGTCCTCCTGGCTTCGGAGGCTCCTCTGAACCCAGGATCTAAATATCAAACAGCTATTTGGTTTTCATGACTCGGAGCAGCCGGCTCTGCTTCAGATGAAACCAGTTTAATACCAGCAGACCCTCGGTAACTGGGTTAGGGTCTTTGTTCAGACGGAGGAGATTGATGTGAGGCCTGGAGGAGAGACAGGGTAATCAGATCAGCTGAGCGGCTGGGGCTCACAGGTATCAGCGGCTACCTGAGCGCGGCTTAGTCAAATACAAAGTTTGATATTTGCTTCCAAATTGAGGTGAAGTATGAGTCAGAGTATGAGTCAGAGTACTTGTTAGGAGTACAATAAGAGTACTTGGTTCAGAGTACAGTGAGTGTACTTGGTTTGGAGTACAGTAAGAGTAAAAGTACTTGGTTAAGAGTACAGTGAGTGTACTTGGTTTGGAGTACAGTAAGAGTAAAAGTACTTGGTTAAGCGTACAGTGAGTGTACTTGGTGAAGAGTACAGTATGAGTAAGAGTATGAGTAAGAGTACTTGTTAGGAGTACAATAAGAGTACTTGGTTAAGAGCACAGTGAGTGTACTTGGTTTGGAGTACAGTAAGAGTAAAAGTACTTGGTTAAGCGTACAGTGAGTGTACTTGGTGAAGAGTACAGTATGAGTCAGAGTATGAGTCAGAGTACTTGTTAGGAGTACAATAAGAGTACTTGGTTAAGAGTACAGTGATGTGTACTTGGTTTGGAGTACAGTAAGAGTAAAAGTACTTGGTTAAGAGTACAGAGAGTGTACTTGGTTAAGAGTACAGTGAGTGTAAGAGTACTTGTTAGGAGTACAACAAGAGTACTAGGTTAGGAGTACAGTATGTGTACTTGGTTTGGAGTACAGTAAGAGTAAAAGTACTTGGTTAAGAGTACAGTATGTGTACTTGGTTAAGAGTACAGTGAGGGTACTTGGTGAAGAGTACAGTATGAGTAAGAGTATAAGTCAGAGTACTTGTTAGGAGTACAATAAGAGTACTTGGTTAAGAGTACAGTGAGTGTACTTGGTTTGGAGTACAGTAAGAGTAAAAGTACTTGGTTAAGAGTACAGAGAGTGTTCTTGGTTTGGAGTATGAGTAAGAGTACTTGGTTAAGAGTACGGTATGTGTACTTGGTTAAGAGTACAGTGAGTGTAAGAGTACTTGTTAGGAGTACAACAAGAGTACTAGGTTAGGAGTACAGTATGTGTACTTGGTTTGGAGTACAGTAAGAGTAAAAGTACTTAGTTAAGAGTACAGAGAGTGTGTACTTGTACCTCTGCCTGGTGATCAGGTTGATGTAGTGCCTCAGGGCCGTGTAGTACTTGGCCAGCTCCTCGGGGGCAGCATCGTCTCCGGGGTTCTCAGGTTTCGGGGGGTAAGCGTCGGCCAGCGTCCCGAAACAGACCAGAACCAGAACCAGAGCGGCCAGGAGGAGCAGGTAGGGTCTGAGTAGCACCGCCATCTGGGGGATATATATATATATATATTAGGGGTGGGGGACATAATCAATACAGCATTGTATCGCGATCCTTTGCATGGCGATACTGTATCGATACACGGACGACAAGTATCGATATTTTATTACATAAACTGTACATAAATCAACGTAAGAGCTACGCAAAGACACAAAGACACACAATACATTTAAGCTGCATCCATATTAGCATTACTTTAGCATACCATTACACAAGCTAACTTCAATATATCCTATCACAATACTTAGCATATGGTAGAATCGTGATGGTATCGCATCGTGGGGAGCCTGGTGACGAGTATATATCATATATATATTATACCTGAGTATCTGGACTGCAGGAGTCAAGTTTCAAGGGTTTTATTGTCATGTGAGCAGAGCTACAGCGAGGATATGTCAATTAAAATCTTAGGCTCCTCCCACAGAGAAACACAATACAACAGATAACATAGTGCACGATTCCATTCTATTTCAATGTCAATTCTGCTCAATTTGACTTTATATTTTTATTATTTTTGTTATTAGAGTTTTCTTCAAATAGTTTTCTATTCTATCTGTGTTTTTAATTTTTGTTTTACTTTTATGTTTGCACCGCGACATCAAGTCAAACCCCTCGTAGGTGTCGAACTCCCTGGAGATACACCTGATTCTGATATGTTTATTCTGAGCAGCTGTTGTCTGTTATGACACCTGCACTTCCGGCACGTTCCTGCCTTCTCATGACACCGCTCACAACACCATCATCAGAGGACTGCGTCGGGGAGTTTGTAATCACACGAAGCCAGATTACATCAATTACCTACTTCTGCAACCGTGTACCTTTCTCCAGAGCGCCGTGTATTAAAGTATTCACTGTGCGACTGTCACACACGCAGCTCATACATACCCCCCCCCATCAGTGGATGTGTTTCCGTCTGAAAGCTGTTTGGCATCACAACGCTGTTATAAGAGCGGATCTGGCATTCTGCAGCTGATGTTACCATAGCAACCGAAGCTAATCAGACTATATTGACTACTTGCTATCATATTGTGGCATAAGCCGTTTTCTACACGCATGTTTTACCAGCGCAGTTTCCGTTATGATTGTACTTGTGATGGCCACATGTAGCCCATGCATTGATTCCATCCGGTCGCTGCACTGATACGAAACCACAGGAACGTGTCTGCCTCTTCACGACGCTCAATAACAGTGGACGGATGGTTACTAAAGTGAGGTAAATGAACAGAACCGCACTGAGCTGTTCGTGTTCCTGACTTTATATAAGTGTGTGGTCGCGTGCTGTCCCTTCGCTCAGCGCGACTGCTCGCTACAACTTGTACTCGCCATGAACTGTTACTGCTCAGGTTACTCTCGCCCCTCCGATGTAAGCCTGACGTCTTTGGTTCTTAGATCTCGCCGGGTTGCCGAGCGGGGCCAGAGAAGAGCCCACACTCCAGCAGAGGTCAATGTGTCTAGAGTGCGCCATCTAGTGGGATCAACTGAGATGCTGGGCATTGCAGGAAAAAGGCAAAATGAATGCGGTGTTTATCATTTGGACAATTTTGAACCAATATCCGGCGGGCCGGATTCAAAAGCCCAACGGGCCGTATATGGCCGGCGGGCCTTAGTTTGTCCATGCCTGCTCTAATCTTATCTCAATTAGTTCGACCCAGTGCAGAGAGAGAGAGACAGGGGAGAGAGAGACAAGTGAGAGACAGGGGAGAGACAGGAGAGAGAGAGAGACAGGGGAGAGAGAGACAAGTGAGAGACAGGGGAGAGACAGGAGAGAGACAGGTGAGAGAGAGAGACAGGAGAGAGAGAGACAGGGGAGAGAGAGACAGGGAGAGAGAGAGACAGGAGAGAGAGAGACAGGGAGAGAGAGACAGGGGAGAGAGAGACAGGTTGAGAGGGAGACAGGTGAGAGAGAGACAGGTGAGAGAGAGACAGTCGAGAGACAGGTGAGAGACAGGTGAGAGAGAGGCAGGTTGAGAGGGAGACAGGTGAGAGAGAGACAGGAGAGAGACAGGTGAGAGAGAGAGACAGGAGAGAGAGAGACAGGGGAGAGAGAGACAGGTTGAGAGGGAGACAGGTGAGAGAGAGACAGGTGAGAGAGAGACAGGTGAGAGAGAGACAGGCGAGAGACAGGTGAGAGACAGGTGAGAGAGAGGCAGGTTGAGAGGGAGACAGGTGAGAGAGAGACAGGTGAGAGAGACAGGAGAGAGAGAGACAGGTGAGAGAGAGAGACAGGTGAGAGACAGGTGAGAGACAGGTGAGAGAGAGAGACAGGTGAGAGACAGGTGAGAGACAGGTGAGAGAGAGAGACAGGTGAGAGAGACAGGTGAGAGACAGGTGAGAGAGAGACAGGTGAAAGAGAGACAGGTGAGAGAGAGACAGGTGAAAGAGAGACAGGTGAGAGACAGACAGGTGAGAGACAGGTGAGAGAGAGACAGGTGAAAGAGAGACAGGTGAGAGAGAGGGTCTGATTACAGTTCGTCTCAACGAAGCGAAAAGGATTGATCTCGATGTAGAGCTGAGGTCCGTCTCTCCACTCGCTGTGGCTGAAAAATGCAGATTGAAGGTTTTCAGCTAAAGGAGGAAGAAAGCGAACGACTGAAAGGTTCTGTGCCGTCAGACCCAGAACGAGGCGCTGCTGGTCTGACGGCACAGAGCCTTTCAGTCGTTCGCTTTCTTCCTCCTTTAGCTGAAAACCTTCAATCTGCGTTTAAAGTCTTTTTCTACTAAAACTGTTTTTTAGGATTGAATGACTTCAGAGAGGAGTCGGCTGTGCTGCCAGCGAGACGCGATAAGAGGGACGTGTGCAGAGCTGGGGTTACCCATAGAGGGTTTGATGCCGGAGTCTGCTCGTCTGCAAAGTGGACGTATTGTGTCTGCATGTATTTCTCTAGACTGTGAGGGAGAGCATCCTCGCAAGCCGAGCTCCTCACACCGC
>CM070491.1:39233437-39305937 GCA_036324585.1 Champsocephalus esox | reverse complement strand
CTGTAGGCTACATGTCTCTACTTGTAGTTAGTTATGTAATGGACTAGCTAGGCGCTTACCTGTAGGCTACATGCATCTACTTGTAGTTAGTTATGTAATGGACTAGCTAGGCACTGACCTGTAGGCTACATGTCTCTACTTGTAGTTAGTTATGTAATGGACTAGCTAGGCGCTGACCTGTAGGCTACATGCATCTACTTGTAGTTAGTTATGTAATGGACTAGCTAGGCGCTTACCTGTAGGCTACATGCATCTACTTGTAGTTAGTTATGTAATGGACTAGCTAGGCGCTTACCTGTAGGCTACATGCATCTACTTGTAGTTAGTTATGTAATGGACTAGCTAGGCGCTGACCTGTAGGCTACATGTCTCTACTTGTAGTTAGTTATGTAATGGACTAGCTAGGCGCTGACCTGTAGGCTACATGTCTCTACTTGTAGTTAGTTATGTAATGGACTAGCTAGGCGCTGACCTGTAGGCTACATGCATCTACTTGTAGTTAGTTATGTAATGGACTAGCTAGGCGCTGACCTGTAGGCTACATGCATCTACTTGTAGTTAGTTATGTAATGGACTAGCTAGGCGCTGACCTGTAGGCTACATGTCTCTACTTGTAGTTAGTTATGTAATGGACTAGCTAGGCGCTGACCTGTAGGCTACATGCATCTACTTGTAGTTAGTTATGTAATGGACTAGCTAGGCGCTGACCTGTAGGCTACATGCATCTACTTGTAGTTAGTTATGTAATGGACTAGCTAGGCGCTGACCTGTAGGCTACATGCATCTACTTGTAGTTAGTTATGTAATGGACTAGCTAGGCACTGACCTGTAGGCTACATGCATCTACTTGTAGTTAGTTATGTAATGGACTAGCTAGGCGCTGACCTGTAGGCTACATGCATCTACTTGTAGTTAGTTATGTAATGGACTAGCTAGGCGCTTACCTGTAGGCTACATGCATCTACTTGTAGTTAGTTATGTAATGGACTAGCTAGGCGCTGACCTGTAGGCTACATGTCTCTACTTGTAGTTAGTTATGTAATGGACTAGCTAGGCGCTTACCTGTAGGCTACATGTCTCTACTTGTAGTTAGTTATGTAATGGACTAGCTAGGCACTGACCTGTAGGCTACATGTCTCTACTTGTAGTTAGTTATGTAATGGACTAGCTAGGCGCTGACCTGTAGGCTACATGTCTCTACTTGTAGTTAGTTATGTAATGGACTAGCTAGGCGCTTACCTGTAGGCTACATGTCTCTACTTGTAGTTAGTTATGTAATGGACTAGCTAGGCGCTGACCTGTAGGCTACATGTCTCTACTTGTAGTTAGTTATGTAATGGACTAGCTAGGCGCTGACCTGTAGGCTACATGTCTCTACTTGTAGTTAGTTATGTAATGGACTAGCTAGGCGCTGACCTGTAGGCTACATGTCTCTACTTGTAGTTAGTTATGTAATGGACTAGCTAGGCGCTTACCTGTAGGCTACATGTCTCTACTTGTAGTTAGTTATGTAATGGACTAGCTAGGCACTGACCTGTAGGCTACATGTCTCTACTTGTAGTTAGTTATGTAATGGACTAGCTAGGCGCTTACCTGTAGGCTACATGCATCTACTTGTAGTTAGTTATGTAATGGACTAGCTAGGCGCTGACCTGTAGGCTACATGCATCTACTTGTAGTTAGTTATGTAATGGACTAGCTAGGCGCTGACCTGTAGGCTACATGCATCTACTTGTAGTTAGTTATGTAATGGACTAGCTAGGCGCTGACCTGTAGGCTACATGTCTCTACTTGTAGTTAGTTATGTAATGGACTAGCTAGGCGCTGACCTGTAGGCTACATGTCTCTACTTGTAGTTAGTTATGTAATGGACTAGCTAGGCGCTGACCTGTAGGCTACATGTCTCTACTTGTAGTTAGTTATGTAATGGACTAGCTAGGCACTGACCTGTAGGCTACATGCATCTACTTGTAGTTAGTTATGTAATGGACTAGCTAGGCGCTTACCTGTAGGCTACATGCATCTACTTGTAGTTAGTTATGTAATGGACTAGCTAGGCGCTGACCTGTAGGCTACATGTCTCTACTTGTAGTTAGTTATGTAATGGACTAGCTAGGCGCTTACCTGTAGGCTACATGTCTCTACTTGTAGTTAGTTATGTAATGGACTAGCTAGGCGCTGACCTGTAGGCTACATGTCTCTACTTGTAGTTAGTTATGTAATGGACTAGCTAGGCGCTTACCTGTAGGCTACATGCATCTACTTGTAGTTAGTTATGTAATGGACTAGCTAGGCGCTGACCTGTAGGCTACATGTCTCTACTTGTAGTTAGTTATGTAATGGACTAGCTAGGCGCTTACCTGTAGGCTACATGCTCTACTTGTAGTTAGTTATGTAATGGACTAGCTAGGCGCTGACCTGTAGGCTACATGCATCTACTTGTAGTTAGTTATGTAATGGACTAGCTAGGCGCTTACCTGTAGGCTACATGCATCTACTTGTAGTTAGTTATGTAATGGACTAGCTAGGCGCTTACCTGTAGGCTACATGCATCTACTTGTAGTTAGTTATGTAATGGACTAGCTAGGCGCTGACCTGTAGGCTACATGTCTCTACTTGTAGTTAGTTATGTAATGGACTAGCTAGGCGCTGACCTGTAGGCTACATGTCTCTACTTGTAGTTAGTTATGTAATGGACTAGCTAGGCGCTGACCTGTAGGCTACATGTCTCTACTTGTAGTTAGTTATGTAATGGACTAGCTAGGCGCTTACCTGTAGGCTACATGTCTCTACTTGTAGTTAGTTATGTAATGGACTAGCTAGGCGCTGACCTGTAGGCTACATGCATCTACTTGTAGTTAGTTATGTAATGGACTAGCTAGGCGCTTACCTGTAGGCTACATGCATCTACTTGTAGTTAGTTATGTAATGGACTAGCTAGGCGCTGACCTGTAGGCTACATGCATCTACTTGTAGTTAGTTATGTAATGGACTAGCTAGGCGCTGACCTGTAGGCTACATGCATCTACTTGTAGTTAGTTATGTAATGGACTAGCTAGGCGCTGACCTGTAGGCTACATGTCTCTACTTGTAGTTAGTTATGTAATGGACTAGCTAGGCGCTGACCTGTAGGCTACATGTCTCTACTTGTAGTTAGTTATGTAATGGACTAGCTAGGCGCTTACCTGTAGGCTACATGTCTCTACTTGTAGTTAGTTATGTAATGGACTAGCTAGGCGCTGACCTGTAGGCTACATGTCTCTACTTGTAGTTAGTTATGTAATGGACTAGCTAGGCGCTGACCTGTAGGCTACATGTCTCTACTTGTAGTTAGTTATGTAATGGACTAGCTAGGCGCTTACCTGTAGGCTACATGTCTCTACTTGTAGTTAGTTATGTAATGGACTAGCTAGGCACTGACCTGTAGGCTACATGTCTCTACTTGTAGTTAGTTATGTAATGGACTAGCTAGGCGCTTACCTGTAGGCTACATGTCTCTACTTGTAGTTAGTTATGTAATGGACTAGCTAGGCGCTGACCTGTAGGCTACATGTCTCTACTTGTAGTTAGTTATGTAATGGACTAGCTAGGCGCTGACCTGTAGGCTACATGTCTCTACTTGTAGTTAGTTATGTAATGGACTAGCTAGGCGCTACCTGTAGCTACATGCTCTACTTGTAGTTAGTTATGTAATGGACTAGCTAGGCGCTGACCTGTAGGCTACATGTCTCTACTTGTAGTTAGTTATGTAATGGACTAGCTAGGCGCTTACCTGTAGGCTACATGTCTCTACTTGTAGTTAGTTATGTAATGGACTAGCTAGGCGCTTACCTGTAGGCTACATGTCTCTACTTGTAGTTAGTTATGTAATGGACTAGCTAGGCGCTGACCTGTAGGCTACATGTCTCTACTTGTAGTTAGTTATGTAATGGACTAGCTAGGCGCTGACCTGTAGGCTACATGTCTCTACTTGTAGTTAGTTATGTAATGGACTAGCTAGGCGCTGACCTGTAGGCTACATGTCTCTACTTGTAGTTAGTTATGTAATGGACTAGCTAGGCGCTTACCTGTAGGCTACATGCATCTACTTGTAGTTAGTTATGTAATGGACTAGCTAGGCGCTGACCTGTAGGCTACATGTCTCTACTTGTAGTTAGTTATGTAATGGACTAGCTAGGCGCTTACCTGTAGGCTACATGTCTCTACTTGTAGTTAGTTATGTAATGGACTAGCTAGGCACTGACCTGTAGGCTACATGTCTCTACTTGTAGTTAGTTATGTAATGGACTAGCTAGGCGCTTACCTGTAGGCTACATGTCTCTACTTGTAGTTAGTTATGTAATGGACTAGCTAGGCGCTGACCTGTAGGCTACATGTCTCTACTTGTAGTTAGTTATGTAATGGACTAGCTAGGCGCTTACCTGTAGGCTACATGCATCTACTTGTAGTTAGTTATGTAATGGACTAGCTAGGCGCTGACCTGTAGGCTACATGCATCTACTTGTAGTTAGTTATGTAATGGACTAGCTAGGCGCTGACCTGTAGGCTACATGTCTCTACTTGTAGTTAGTTATGTAATGGACTAGCTAGGCGCTGACCTGTAGGCTACATGTCTCTACTTGTAGTTAGTTATGTAATGGACTAGCTAGGCGCTGACCTGTAGGCTACATGTCTCTACTTGTAGTTAGTTATGTCATGGACTAGCTAGGCACTGACCTGTAGGCTACATGTCTCTACTTGTAGTTAGTTATGTAATGGACTAGCTAGGCGCTTACCTGTAGGCTACATGCATCTACTTGTAGTTAGTTATGTAATGGACTAGCTAGGCGCTTACCTGTAGGCTACATGCATCTACTTGTAGTTAGTTATGTAATGGACTAGCTAGGCGCTGACCTGTAGGCTACATGTCTCTACTTGTAGTTAGTTATGTAATGGACTAGCTAGGCGCTGACCTGTAGGCTACATGCATCTACTTGTAGTTAGTTATGTAATGGACTAGCTAGGCGCTGACCTGTAGGCTACATGTCTCTACTTGTAGTTAGTTATGTAATGGACTAGCTAGGCGCTTACCTGTAGGCTACATGCATCTACTTGTAGTTAGTTATGTAATGGACTAGCTAGGCGCTTACCTGTAGGCTACATGTCTCTACTTGTAGTTAGTTATGTAATGGACTAGCTAGGCGCTTACCTGTAGGCTACATGTCTCTACTTGTAGTTAGTTATGTCATGGACTAGCTAGGCCTGACCTGTAGGCTACATGCATCTACTTGTAGTTAGTTATGTAATGGACTAGCTAGGCGCTGACCTGTAGGCTACATGCATCTACTTGTAGTTAGTTATGTAATGGACTAGCTAGGCGCTTACCTGTAGGCTACATGTCTCTACTTGTAGTTAGTTATGTAATGGACTAGCTAGGCACTGACCTGTAGGCTACATGTCTCTACTTGTAGTTAGTTATGTAATGGACTAGCTAGGCGCTGACCTGTAGGCTACATGTCTCTACTTGTAGTTAGTTATGTAATGGACTAGCTAGGCACTGACCTGTAGGCTACATGCATCTACTTGTAGTTAGTTATGTAATGGACTAGCTAGGCGCTTACCTGTAGGCTACATGCATCTACTTGTAGTTAGTTATGTAATGGACTAGCTAGGCGCTTACCTGTAGGCTACATGCATCTACTTGTAGTTAGTTATGTAATGGACTAGCTAGGCGCTGACCTGTAGGCTACATGTCTCTACTTGTAGTTAGTTATGTAATGGACTAGCTAGGCGCTGACCTGTAGGCTACATGTCTCTACTTGTAGTTAGTTATGTAATGGACTAGCTAGGCGCTGACCTGTAGGCTACATGCATCTACTTGTAGTTAGTTATGTAATGGACTAGCTAGGCGCTGACCTGTAGGCTACATGTCTCTACTTGTAGTTAGTTATGTAATGGACTAGCTAGGCGCTTACCTGTAGGCTACATGCATCTACTTGTAGTTAGTTATGTAATGGACTAGCTAGGCGCTGACCTGTAGGCTACATGTCTCTACTTGTAGTTAGTTATGTAATGGACTAGCTAGGCGCTTACCTGTAGGCTACATGCATCTACTTGTAGTTAGTTATGTAATGGACTAGCTAGGCGCTACCTGTAGGCTACATGCATCTACTTGTAGTTAGTTATGTAATGGACTAGCTAGGCGCTTACCTGTAGGCTACATGTCTCTACTTGTAGTTAGTTATGTAATGGACTAGCTAGGCGCTGACCTGTAGGCTACATGTCTCTACTTGTAGTTAGTTATGTAATGGACTAGCTAGGCGCTGACCTGTAGGCTACATGTCTCTACTTGTAGTTAGTTATGTAATGGACTAGCTAGGCGCTGACCTGTAGGCTACATGCATCTACTTGTAGTTAGTTATGTAATGGACTAGCTAGGCGCTTACCTGTAGGCTACATGCATCTACTTGTAGTTAGTTATGTAATGGACTAGCTAGGCGCTGACCTGTAGGCTACATGCATCTACTTGTAGTTAGTTATGTAATGGACTAGCTAGGCGCTGACCTGTAGGCTACATGTCTCTACTTGTAGTTAGTTATGTAATGGACTAGCTAGGCGCTGACCTGTAGGCTACATGTCTCTACTTGTAGTTAGTTATGTAATGGACTAGCTAGGCGCTGACCTGTAGGCTACATGTCTCTACTTGTAGTTAGTTATGTAATGGACTAGCTAGGCGCTGACCTGTAGGCTACATGTCTCTACATGTAGTTAGTTATGTAATGGACTAGCTAGGCGCTTACCTGTAGGCTACATGTCTCTACTTGTAGTTAGTTATGTAATGGACTAGCTAGGCGCTGACCTGTAGGCTACATGCATCTACTTGTAGTTAGTTATGTAATGGACTAGCTAGGCGCTTACCTGTAGGCTACATGTCTCTACTTGTAGTTAGTTATGTCATGGACTAGCTAGGCACTGACCTGTAGGCTACATGCATCTACTTGTAGTTAGTTATGTAATGGACTAGCTAGGGCGCTGACCTGTAGGCTACATGTCTCTACATGTAGTTAGTTATGTAATGGATAGCTAGGCGCTGACCTGTAGGCTACATGCATCTACTTGTAGTTAGTTATGTAATGGATTAGCTAGGCGCTGACCTGTAGGCTACATGTCTCTACTTGTAGTTAGTTATGTAATGGACTAGCTAGGCGCTGACCTGTAGGCTACATGCATCTACTTGTAGTTAGTTATGTAATGGACTAGCTAGGCACTGACCTGTAGGCTACATGTCTCTACTTGTAGTTAGTTATGTAATGGACTAGCTAGGCGCTGACCTGTAGGCTACATGTCTCTACTTGTAGTTAGTTATGTAATGGACTAGCTAGGCACTGACCTGTAGGCTACATGTCTCTACTTGTAGTTAGTTATGTAATGGACTAGCTAGGCGCTGACCTGTAGGCTACATGCATCTACTTGTAGTTAGTTATGTAATGGACTAGCTAGGCGCTGACCTGTAGGCTACATGCATCTACATGTAGTTAGTTATGTAATGGACTAGCTAGGCGCTTACCTGTAGGCTACATGTCTCTACTTGTAGTTAGTTATGTAATGGATGAGCTAGGCGCTTACCTGTAGGCTCATGGCAGTTAGACTCTAGAGGCAAACCAGGGGACTTCATGTTTAATCTGTGTCCGTCCATTTGGTGAAGTGTTTGATCCAATATTACATCTGGTTTATATATTAGTCACTTTCTTATGAAAGGCCAGGTTGTAGGCCTTGGTCTGAACATTCAATCCTGGAAATTAAAAATCAACCAGATGAATGTTTCTTTAATCCTGACCTGACTAGAGTAGGTAGTGAGTAAGCCAATCTGTAGAGGAAGACGAGTTAAGGGATATGAAAAGGTTATGGTGTTATTACAGAGCCCATTTATAGATGGAGCCGGGCCTGGCCTCACTCCTGATCAAAGCGTCTGATCAATGCTTTCTTGTGTGTGAGAACACTAACGCTGGGTCTCAGTTCGGATCCCAAATGATCACTGAACACATCCAAAGGTGACGGTGGCTTCTTCCAGATCAGGGCCTTTATTACACACAAAGATTCCCAGGTATTTATTTGGATAGCGTTCAGTAATCGCAGCCAGTCGTTGTACTTCCGTTGCTGCGTAGCTCATACCAAGGCGCCATTCCATGATGTAAACGCAGAGTCACACCGAAGGGTTCGAGCCTCTTTCGGGTCAACGTCTGGTGGAACGACTTCAATCTTTATGTATTCATATAGCACATTTAGAACAACCTCAGGTGAGCCAAGTGCTGCACAGAGAACACACACGATATCAAACCACACAACAATAATAAGACCATCATTAAAAACTTCATCAAAAGCAAAATAAACTTATAACAACATATTACAGACTTCACTTTCAGACGGCTGTCTTTCTCCAGAGAAGCTGAGGCACGGACCTCTTGTTGTTGTGGTTGTTGTGGTTGTTGTTGTTGTGGTTGTTGTGGTTGTTGTTGTGGTTGTTGTTGTGGTTGTTGTTGTGGTTGTTGTGGTGGTTGTTGTGGTTTTTGTGGTGGTTGTTGTTGTTGTTGTTGTTGGTGTGGTTGTTGTTGTGGTTGTTGTGGTTGTTGTTGTGGTTGTTGTTGTGGTTGTTGTTGTGGTTGTTGTGGTTGTTGTTGTGGTTGTTGTGGTTTTTGTGGTGGTTGTTGTTGTTGTTGTTGGTGTGGTTGTTGTTGTTGTGGTTGTTGTTGTTGTGGTTGTTGTGGTTGTGGTTGTGGTTGTTGTGGTTGTTGTTGTTGTGGTTGTTGTTGTGGTTGTTGTGGTTGTTGTTGTGGTTGTTGTGGTTGTTGTTGTTGTGGTTGTTGTTGTGGTTGTTGTGGTTGTTGTTGTGGTTGTTGTGGTTGTTGTTGTGGTTGTTGTGGTTGTTGTTGTTGTGGTTGTGGTTGTTGTTGTGGGTGTTGTGGTTGTTGTTGTTGTGGTTGTTGTTGTGGTTGTTGTGGTTGTTGTTGTTGTGGTTGTTGTGGTTGTTGTGGTTGTTGTTGTTGTGGTTGTTGTTGTTGTGGTTGTCGTGGTTGTTGTTGTTGTGGTTGTTGTGGTTGTTGTTGTGGTTGTTGTGGTTGTTGTGGTTGTTGTTGTGGTTGTTGTGGTTGTTGTGGTTATTGTTGTGGTTGTTGTTGTTGTCGTTGTTGTGGTTGTTGTTGTGGTTGTTGTTGTGGTTGTTGTTGTTGTTGTTGTTGTGGCTGTTGTGGTTGTTGTGGTTGTTGTTGTTGTGGTTCCACTGGAGCGGCTGGGTTTGAAATGGCGTCTGAGGACAGAGGTCTCTCTCAGAGGTCAGGCCTCTGAACGCAGAGTGAAGCTGACAGATCTCTCCCCCCGGCTCTCTGAAACACCTGCAGCCTGAAGCACGACACCGTGACGCAGATCCACGGGGGAGGGAGGAAGGGAGAGGAAGGGAGGGAGGGAGGGAGGAAGGGAGGGAAGAAGAGAGGGATGAAGGGAGAGGAAGGGAGGGAGGAAGGGAGAGGAAGGGAGGGAGGGAGGGAGGGAGGGAGGAAGGGAGAGGAAGGGAGGGAGGGAGGGAGGGAGGGAGGAAGGGAGGGAAGAAGAGAGGGATGAAGGGAGAGGAAGGGAGGGAGGGAGGAAGGGATGAGTGAAGGGAGGGAAGAAGGGATGAAGGGAGGTAGGAAGGGATGAGTGAAGGGAGGGAAGAAGGGATGAGTGAAGGGAGGGAAGAAGGGAGGGATGAAGGGAGGGAGGAAGGGAGGGAAGAAGGGAGGAAGGGAGGGGAGAAGAAAGGGATGAAGGGATGAAGGGAGGTAGGAAGGGATGAGTGAAGGGAGGGAAGAAGGGATGAGTGAAGGGAGGGAAGAAGGGAGGGAAGAAGGGAGGGATGAAGGGAGGGAGGAAGGGAGGGAAGAAGGGAGGGATAAAGGGAGGGAGGAAGGGAGGGAAGAAGAGAGGGATGAAGGGATGAAGGGAGATAGGAAGGGATGAGTGAAGGGAGGGAAGAAGGGATGAGTGAAGGGAGGGAAGAAGGGAGGGATGAAGGGAGGGAGGAAGGGAGGGATGAAGGGAGGGATGAAGGGAGGGAGGAAGGGAGGGAAGAAGGGAGGGATGAAGGGATGAAGGGAGGTAGCAAAGGATGAGTGAAGGGAGGGATGAAGGGAGGGAAGAAGGGAACGATGAAGGGATGAAGGGAGGTAGCAAGGGATGAGTGAAGGGAGGGATGAAGGGAGGGATTAGGGAGGTAGGGAGGAAGGGAAGAAGGGAGGGATGAAGGGCGGGAGGGATGACTTCTGAGACAAACGAGTTTGGTTGTGTTGACTGGTTTTAGGAACTCAGCTGAAGAGAGAACTCTGTGAAACACAGTGAGCCTCTTCGACAACATCTACACACCTACTGGACCGCTGATAATGAGCGTGTGTGTGTGTGTGTTTGTGTGTTTGTGTTTGTGTGTGTGTTTGTGTGTGTGTGTGTTTGTGTGTGTGTGTTTGTGTGTGTTTGTGTGTTTGTGTTTGTGTGTGTGTTTGTGTGTGTGTGTGTGTGTGTGTTTGTGTGTGTGTTTGTGTTTGTGTGTGTGTGTGTTTGTGTGTGTGTGTTTGTGTGTTTGTGTTTGTGTGTGTGTTTGTGTGTGTTTGTGTGAGTGTGTGAGTTTGTGTGTGTTTGTGTGTGTGTGTTTGTGTGTGTTTGTGTGTGTGTTTGTGTGTGTTTGTGTGTGTTTGTGTGTGTGTTTGTGTGTGTTTGTGTGTTTGTGTGTGTGTGTGTGTTTGTGTGTTTGTTTGTGTGTGTGTTTGTGTCTGTTTGTGTGTGTGTTTGTGTGTGTGTGTGTTTGTGTGTGTGTTTGTGTGTGTGTTTGTGTGTGTTTGTGTGTTTGTGTGTGTGTGTTTGTGTGTGTGTGTGTTTGTGTGTCTGTGAGTCTGTGAGTGTATGTGTGTATATGTGTGTGTGTGTGTTTGTGTGTGTTTGTGTGTGTGTGTTTGTGTGTGTGAGTGTGTGTGTTGTGTGTGTGTTGTGTTTGTGTGTGTGTGTGAGTGTTGTGTGTGTTGTGTTTGTGTGTGTGTGTTGTGTGTTGTGTGTGTGTGTGTGTGTTTGTGTGTGTGTGTTTGTGTGTGTGTTTGAGAGTGTGTGTGTGTGTGTTTGTGTGTGTGTGTTTGTGTTTGTGTGTGTGTGTGTGTGTTTGTGTTTGTGTTTGTGTGTGTTGTGTGTTTGTGTGTGTGGTGTGTGTGTTGTGTTTGTGTGTGTGTTTGTGTGTGTTTGTGTTTGTTTGTGTGTGTTTGTGTGTGTGTTTGAGAGTGTGTGTGTTTGTGTGTGTGAGTGTGTGTGTGTTTGTGTGTTTGTGTGTGTGTGTTTGTGTGTGTTTGTGTTTGTGTGTGTGAGTGTGTGTGTGTTTGTGTGTGTGTGTGTTTGAGAGTGTGTGTATTTGTGTATGTGTGTGTGTTTGTGTGTGTGTGTGATGGTATCAGCGTCTGTCGTGTAAAGGTTAGAGACGGCGAAGGCGAGGAGGAAGAGTGGCAGGAAACATTTAACCAGCTGATAAAACACACACTGCTGTCAGTCACACACACACCCACACACACACACACACACGAACACACACACACACACACACACACACACACACACACACACCATGTATACATCACTTCAGGGGACATTACATTGACTTACATGCATTTCCTGGAGACTTATCCTAACCCTAACCCTAACCCTAACCCTAACCCTAACCCTAACCTAACCCTAACCCTAACCCTAACCCTAACCAAGTCTTCACCCTAAAATTAATGATCCCTTATGGCGACCTCCAATGTGTCCCCATAAGGGAAGCCAGTCCCCACACGTGACTATGTACACAGATTTAGGTCCCCACAAGTATAGTAATGCTAGAACACACACACACACACACACACACACACACACACACACACAGAAGCTTTTAAAGTCCGTCTCCTGTCATGATGTTCAGGAGCCCGTCAGTGTTTGTTTAACTGCTATCAGCATCACTGACGCCAAGAACAACACACACTCTAATGGACCCTGTGTGTGTGCGTGTGTGTGTGTGTGTGTGTGTGTGTGTGTGTGTGTGTTCCGGCTGCTGCATTGACGTAAGCATATTATGTTTAAATGTGAACAATGTGTCAGAAAACCCCACGAACACGGTTCATCTGATATCTACGATGTCTCACATTTCTCTCTCTCTTCTTCACGATAACGCAGTGAGTGAATTCCATCTGTCCTCTAACCACATCAGCTGCTCGTCACGAGGCGTCGGAGCCTCTGATCGCCTGTTTTAATATCAGCCACGCAGCTCTCACTGCCACGTGTCGTACAGACCGACGGGATTAAAACACAGAGTGAAACATCCGTCAAGCTGTGATTACACTTCAGAGAAGGGCGACTCGTTTCTTCTCTTTACCGACAGAACTCAACAAGTTCATGTGAAAAGTTATGATGAGGTAAAGCGTGGCTCTGTGTTGTCATGGGAACCAATGCTGTGGGATATGATCAGATATTAAAGAACACTTTTAAATATCATTTAAAAGGTCCGTGTGAGGGGTTGCAGCTGAAAGAAAAGGACTTCAGTCGTCATCGTCTCCCAAGAGGTTTCATAACGCTTATATCTGAATTCTCTTTCACGAGTACGGTGGCCGGCAGGGCCCAAACATTTCCATCTTCACCCTGGGATAATAAAGTTAGCCCGCTGCTGTGTGCGTCACTCTTCACTGTCCCCTGGTCTCCCAGCTGTGTGCGTCACTCTTTAGTGTCCCCTGGTCTCCAGCTGTGTGCGTCACTCTTTAGTGTCCCCTGGTCTCCAGCTGTGTGCGTCACTCTTTAGTGTCCCCTGGTCTCCCAGCTGTGTGAGTCACTGTTTAGTGTCCCCTGGTCTCCCAGCTGTGTGCGTCACTCTTTAGTGTCCCCTGGTCTCCAGCTGTGTGCGTCACTCTTTAGTGTCCCCTGGTCTCCCAGCTGTGTGCGTCACTCTTTAGTGTCCCCTGGTCTCCAGCTGTGTGCGTCACTCTTTAGTGTCCCCTGGTCTCCCAGCTGTGTGCGTCACTCTTTAGTGTCCCCTGGTCTCCCAGCTGTGTGCGTCACTCTTTAGTGTCCCCTGGTCTCCAGCTGTGTGCGTCACTCTTTAGTGTCCCCTAGTCTCCAGCTGTGTGCGTCACTCTTTAGTGTCCCCTGGCCTCCCAGCTGTGTGCGTCACTCTTTAGTGTCCCCTGGTCTCCCAGCTGTGTGCGTCACTCTTTAGTGTCCCCTGGTCTCCCAGCTGTGTGCGTCACTCTTTAGTGTCCCCTGGTCTCCCAGCTGTGTGCGTCACTCTTTAGTGTCCCCTGGTCTCCCAGCTGTGTGCGTCACTCTTTAGTGTCCCCTGGTCTCCCAGCAGTGTGCGTCACTCTTTAGTGTCCCCTGGTCTCCCAGCTGTGTGCGTCACTCTTTAGTGTCCCCTGGTCTCCAGCTGTGTGCGTCACTCTTTAGTGTCCCCTGGTCTCCAGCTGTGTGCGTCACTCTTTAGTGTCCCCTGGTCTCCAGCTGTGTGCGTCACTCTTTAGTGTCCCCTGGTCTCCAGCTGTGTGCGTCTAAACGCTGCCATCTCTCCTCAAGCTGCTGGATGTTCTCTAAACGCTGCCATGTCTCCTCAAGCTGCTGAGTGTTCTCTAAACGCTGCCATGTCTCCTCAAGCTGCTGGATGTCCTCTAAACGCTGCCATGTCTCCTCAAGCTGCTGGATGTCCTCTAAACGCTGCCATGTCTCCTCAAGCTGCTGGATGTCCTCTAAACGCTGCCATGTCTCCTCAAGCTGCTGGATGTCCTCTAAACGCTGCCATGTCTCCTCAAGCTGCTGGATGTTCTCTAAACGCTGCCATGTCTCCTCAAGCTGCTGGATGTCCTCTAAACGCTGCCATGTCTCCTCAAGCTGCTGGATGTCCTCTAAACGCTGCCATGTCTCCTCAAGCTGCTGGATGTTCTCTAAACGCTGCCATGTCTCCTCAAGCTGCTGGATGTCCTCTAAACGCTGCCATGTCTCCTCAAGCTGCTGGATGTTCTCTAAACGCTGCATGTCTCCTCAAGCTGCTGGATGTTCTCTAAACGCTGCCATGTCTCCTCGAGCTGCTGGATGTCCTCTAAACGCTGCCATGTCTCCTCAAGCTGCTGGATGTCCTCTAAACGCTGCCATGTCTCCTCGAGCTGCTGGATGTTCTCTAAACGCTGCCATGTCTCCTCAAGCTGCTGGATGTTCTCTAAACGCTGCATGTGTTGCTGCTGAAGATGTTTCTTCATGAGGAACATTTGGGTTTTTAAATCTGCATCCTTCCTGAAGCTGCAGTGAGTGGAAGAGGTGTGGGTCGTTGTAGCGTACAGATCATGACGCTGAGATGGAACCACCGGACGGTTCAGTGACTGCTCGCCCAGTTCTTGGTTGAGCAGCTTGAACGCAGAACAGCTGAATCTGAGTCGTACGGGACATCGCTCCATCGTGGTCAGAAACTTCTATAATATATTGTGATCTGCTTCTTCTTGCTGAAGGCACCACGTGTTGTTCTTCTCTGTTCGTGATGCATTCAGGGACAGACGGCATCGGCTTATTTCTCAGTGGTATTGGGTTTCGTTGTGCAGCTTGAAGGCAGCAGACGCAGCTCGACAACGACATGCTAATGCTCCGATGAGTCAGCTGCAGCACGTTGATCCAAAGTGACTCACGATAGACAAAACCCAAAGCCCTGTCCGACCACAGAACTGTGATGTGATCGTGAGAGGACGTCTGATTAATGTTCAGGTGCAGCAGTGATAAGTCGCTTCACACTCAGCTCCAGGTCACGATCTAATGTCTGTTTCATCCTGCTGTCCATCACATGGCGAGGAACACACACTGGTGTGTGACAGCAGAGGAACACACACTCAGTAGAGGAACACACATGCTGCTTACAATGTATGTTAATATTTAATGTGCCTGTATTTGAGTGGCCCATGGTGGGGGTGGGGTTATGGTATGGGCAGGCGTATGTAACCCTAACCCTGCCCCTCACACCAGATACTGACTGGTTTTCAGACCCCCCCAATAAAGCAAAACTGCACATTTCAGAGTGGCCTTTTATTGTGGCCAGCCTAACGGCCCGTCTACACTACAGGCATCGAAAAATGCTTTCAACGCTTCGCCCATTCACTTGAATGGGGTGACGTAGAAGATTTTGAATCTTCGCCGAACTGCATTGTGGGGAGCAGAGCATGGCTTTGCATCGTGAGCATCACAAGTTGAGCAATGTTCAACTTTTGATGCTCCCTGATGCTTTCGAAGCTGGCATCAGCCAATCAAATCCATCCATCCATCTTCTCCCGCTTATCCGTGGTCGGGTCGCAGGGGTAGCAGTTCCAGCAGAGAGCCCCAAACTTTCTTTTCCCTGGCGACATCAACCAGCTCTGACTGGGGGGTCCCAGAGGCGCTCCCAGGCCAGCAGAGATATAGTCCCTCCACCTGGTCCTAGGTCTACCCCTCGGTCTCCTCCCAGCTGGACGTGCCTGGAACACCTCCCTAGGAAGGCGCCCAGGTGGCATCCTAGCTAGGTGCCGAACCACCTCAACTGGCTCCTTTCGACGCGAAGGAGGAGCGGCTCAACTCCGAGTCCCTCCCTGATGACCGAACCTCTCACCTTATCTCTAAGGGAGACACCAGCCACCCGGCGGAGGAAACCATCTCGACCGCTTGTATCCGCGATCTGGTTCTTTCGGGTCATGACCCATCCTTCATGACCGTAGGTGAGGGGTAGGAACGGAAATGGCCCGGTAGACAGAGAACTTTGCCTTCTGGCTCAGCTCCCTTTTCGTCACACGGTGCGGTGCCAATCAAATCCCGTTTATGCAAATCCCGCCAGTACAAGCGCTCGCCAATCAAACAGCGTGCAAGCTGGGAGAGCCAGACCGCAGTTCATTTCCTCATATTCCAAACGAGAAATTACGGTAGCAAATCACCCGGTTCTTTACGACCAGAACTATTTACCGGGATACAAACCGGAGGAGCCAGCATGGAGGGAGGGGGCAGAGACAGTGGGGGGAGGGGCAGAGACAGTGGGGGGAGGGGGCAGAGACAGTGGGGGAAACTGGTGGGTTTTCGCCTGTTTGGGGAGTTTATATCCAGTGTACTTCGTTTAAACATTGCTATTGCTTTGTATGTCGGGGGCGGGAGATTCCTGATTGGTTGTTGGTCGCCTTGGGCGCGAGAAATCGCCACGCCTCAGACACGCCCTAGCTTCAAGATTTTTTTCATGCCTGTGTGTGGCCAGCCTAAGGCACACCTGTGCAATAACCATGCTGTCCAATCAGCATCTTGATCTGCCACACCTGAGAGGTGATGGATTCTCTCGGCGAAGGAGAAGTGCTCACCGTCACACATTGTTTCAGATTTGTGAACAATATTTGAGAGAAATGGTTATTTTGTGTTTTCGAAAATGCTTTAGATCTTTGAGTTCATCTCATGAGAAATGGGAGCAAAAACAAAAGTGTTGCGTTTATATTTGTGTTCAGTGTAGTATACATACTTCATCATTTTGAGCACTGGGAAACATGATGAATAAAATCCTGTGTTTGTTTGATAGGTGTACTTTTTATTTATAAAACAAAATGCATTAGTTTGTAGATGTTTGGTATTTGCAAACCACACTTTGTTCGTGAGTGAAGGACATCTGTAGCCTTTTATTTTTGGAGTTGGGTAAACGGTCAATGGCTTCCTGAATGTGTTTTTTGTGATTCTGAATTAAGGTCTGTGGTTAACACAATCTGAAGAGGCCTTCACGTTTAATTCTACCAATTAAAACACGTCAATAAATACCCCACTGGTGAACTTAAAAACGGATGTCGCTAACAAGTGTCTAAATGAGACGACTGAACGTCATCACGCCCAACATTAGCCTCCTTTAGCTTAGCGGTGGTGACGTGAAGTCATGTGACCGTGCTGTAGTTCCTTTATAGCCCAACATTAGCCTCCTTTAGCTTAGCGGTGGTGACGTGAAGTCATGTGACCGTGCTGTAGTTCCTTTATAGCCCAACATTAGCCTCCTTTAGCTTAGCGGTGGTGACGTGAAGTCATGTGACCGTGCTGTAGTTCCTGTATAGCCCAGCATTAGCCTCCTTTAGCTTAGCGGTGGTGACGTGAAGTCATGTGACCGTGCTCTAGTTCCTCTATAGCCCATATTAGCCTCCTTTAGCTTAGCGTGGTGACGTGAAGTCATGTGACCGTGCTGTAGTTCCTTTATAGCCCAACATTAGCCTCCTTTAGCTTAGCGGTGGTGACGTGAAGTCATGTGACCGTGCTGTAGTTCCTTTATAGCCCAGCATTAGCCTCCTTTAGCTTAGCGGTGGTGACGTGAAGTCATGTGACCGTGCTCTAGTTCCTCTATAGCCCAATATTAGCCTCCTTTAGCTTAGCGGTGGTGACGTGAAGTCATGTGACCGTGCTGTAGTTCCTTTATAGCCCAACATTAGCCTCCTTTAGCTTAGCGGTGGTGACGTGAAGTCATGTGACCGTGCTGTAGTTCCTTTATAGCCCAAAATTAGCCTCCTTTAGCTTAGCGGTGGTGACGTGAAGTCATGTGACCGTGCTGTAGTTCCTTTATTGCCCAACATTAGCCACCTTTAGCTTAGCGGTGGTGACGTGAAGTCATGTGACCGTGCTGTAGTTCCTCTATAGCCCAACATTAGCCTCCTTTAGCTTAGCGGTGGTGACGTGAAGTCATGTGACCGTGCTGTAGTTCCTTTATAGCCCAACATTAGCCTCCTTTAGCTTAGCGGTGGTGACGTGAAGTCATGTGACCCTGTGCCCTTTTAGCCCAACTAGCTCCTTTAGTTAGCGGGGTGACGTGAGTCATGTGACCGTGCTGTAGTTCCTTTATAGCCCAACATTAGCCTCCTTTAGCTTAGCGGTGGTGACGTGAAGTCATGTGACCGTGCTGTAGTTCCTTTATAGCCCAACATTAGCCTCCTTTAGCTTAGCGGTGGTGACGTGAAGTCATGTGACCGTGCTGTAGTTCCTTTATAGCCCAACATTAGCCTCCTTTACCATAGAAAATAAATGACCCTAGGAGTCTCTTATCTTCAACATACTTACAGTCAGTCTGCCCTTTGTTGTGTCAACAGAACACACATCTGAAATCAGATCATTGAGATGAGTTGTGTGTGTGTGTGTGTGTGTGTGTGTGAGTGTGTGTGTGTGTTTGTGTGTGTGTGTGTGTATGGTGAGCTGGCGGTTGGTGTTAAGCGTCCTTGAGGAGTTGAGTCTGCAGGAGAGTGCCGCCTCAGAGCCAAGCATCCATCATCATTAGGACCTCATAACTGTGAACACACACAGCTCCTGCAGAGTGTGTGTGTGTGTGTGTGTGTTCGTGATGGTGTCTGTGTTGCCCAAATCACCTCAGGGATACCAGTGGAACGTCATCTGCAACACCTGTATACACTCACAAACAAACAAACAAACAAACAAACACACACACACACACACACACACACACACACACACACACGCACACACACTCACATGTTGATAAGAGTATTCAAAACTTGAAAAATATCCCTCTAAGGTTCATTTAGAACAGATACAAAACGTGCCATTCATTTGCGATTAATCGCGATTGCATATTTTAATCGACTGACCGCCCTCGTAATTTCACATCCTAGAAAGACTGTGTTATAAGTAAAAGTCATGCAATCTAGTTCCTTTATGCATCCATGGTCAGTGTGCTATTTAGCTAGCTGGCACACATTAGCTGTCTGTCTAACTGGCTGCCTCTGCATTGGATATTCCAGTATGCTAACGGGACAGAGCTGCATGTTCGGTAGGCTTGAAAGCCTTTGTGAATGGACCTTTTGATAACTAAAGACAAGACAAGCTAACTATTCCAACAAGGTAAACGTCCCCCGGCCAACCGGACCCCACGACCACGGATAGCTCAAAGCAAGCATCAGCGATAGGTCGATCAGATGAATAGGTAACCTGTTAAACCCGGGGCCCCCATCTTGCAAGAAACCGTGTCTTCGTTCTTAACATTTAACGAACTATGAATATGTCCTAAGAAAGGAAGAAACTCAGCTGCCTGACGAGATGAACCATTTCTACCGAAACAAAACACAAGTCCAACGCCGCGCCTCTGAATTAGCACTAAGAGAAAGAGTGCTAACGCACTTAGCACATAACTCACGGTAGAAATATTGTGTACTTCATCGGATCTGCACAAATAGATATCATATGGAAGCTGAGATTGTGTGGTGTAAGTGTCTTCGCTGTGCGATCAACACTCACGGCAGCGAAGGCAACTTCACTTTACGGGCCAAAGGCTTTGCTGTTTTCGGATCGAAAGTTGTGTTCAATGGCATTAAAACGCATACAGACGATAGACATGATAATCCACCATCATAGTTTTCAGTTTTCAGAGCGTAACTGTCACGATGTTTACGTTATGTCACGGTTTTAGTTTTGTATGTCTAAGTTGGGGTTATTTTGCTGTTCTGTCCTCCCCGTGTCTTCCCCCGTCGTTAGTGTCCCTGGTGTCTCGTTGTCTGATTGTGTTCCCCTGGCCCTCGTGTTCTCCTCTCGGTGTGTCGTCTCGGGCCCCCTCTCTGTATTTAGTCTTGTCTCTTCCTGTGTTCGGTGTCGGTTCATTGTTTGTTTTTCCCGTCTCCCTCCATGTCAGTCTTCGTCAGCTTGTTGTATTTTATCTTCCTTCTGCTTCCTTTGCGTTTTTTGTTATAGACCAACTTACCTTTTTTTGTAGTCTGCTCTTGGGTCCTACCTTTCCCAAACCGTGACAGAATGAACCGACCAGAAATGGACCCAGCCGATGATCCATTTGAGGTGGAATTAATTAATTTTACTTTTTTTTGGCGTGCTGCTATGATTGGTGGAAGGGAGCGTCCAGTGTTCTACAGAAGGAGGCCGCTCTGGCTGAGGCGCACCTGGTGGCAACAGAGAAACATGTTTATTGAAGTTTGTACCTGGCTGGATTTTGGACTTCCTCCAGACATGTGATTCCCGGCCCGCTAGCCCCAGGCATGCTAGCCCCCTGCCTCCCAATTCCCAACCTGACACCATACGCCTCGGTGCGTTCCGTCTGGAGTCGGCCCCTGCTTCTTCCCCATTTCCTGCTCCTGTCCAGGAGCCGTTCTCGGATACTCGTCTGGCTTTTGGAGGTCCACGGAGCCTCCAAAAGGCTCCAGATACCTCATTCACACCAACGCAACTCCGGTTCAAGCTCCGTGCTAGAGCTTTTCAGGTTCAGAACCGGTTCTTCGGTTTAGCTCCGGCTCTGTTCACACCGCCCAGAGTCCGACTGGTGCTGCGTCATTGCGTCATCATTTGCGTCATGATGTCATGACCCAACCCTATGTCCTGTGCCGTTGGAGGTCCAACCGACACCTGTTTTGTCGGGGGTCCTGGCAACTCCGTGTCGTTGGGGGTTCCGTTGGGAGTCCTGCCAACTCCGTGCCCTGATCGGTTGGGGGTCCCACCGACACGTCCTCCGCCAGGTTTCCTGCCAACACCATGTCCTGTCCTGTTTGGGATCCCACTGACACCAGCCCATGTTCCGTCCAGGGTCCTGTCTACGCCTGACCCGCCAGGGGTTTCACCAGCTCCTGCCCGTCCTTGTGCCCGGCCTCCTGAGTTCCCCAGCCTTGGTCTTCGCCCTCAAGCCCGGCCTCCTGAGTTCCCTAGCCGTGGTCTTCGCCCTCGAGCCCGGCCCCCTAACTTTTCAAACTCTGCCTTGCCCCTGGGCCGTCCGCCCGAGACTCCATCCTCGAACTCTGCTTTGCCCCCGGGCCGTCCGCCCAAGACCACCTCCTGTTCCTCTGCCTTGCCTCTGGGCTGTCAGCCCAAACCCGTCCTCCAGACCCCCTCCACCCTTTTGGCCCTAGTTTGTGTTATTTTTGGACGGAGACAATAATTTACATTTTTTTACTATGTTCAATCTGAACCCTCTCACCCTGACCCTCACCCTCACCCTCACCCTGACCCTGACCCTGACCCTCACCCTCACCCTGACCCTCACCCTGACCCTCACCCTCACCCTCTCACACTGACTATCACCACATGACGTCCAGAAGAACGTCATGCAGAGCTGCCTTCCTTTGATTGTCTCTGAACTGCCTGGTCTCTTTAATGTTTAATATCAACCATTAGTGCAGATAGCCTGAAGTAGAACAGATCGGCGATGCTAATGTAGCGTTAGCGTTAGCATTTCTCCCCCGGGCTTAACGGTGTATTATAGAACGATCACACCGGTGACAGAACTCTTCAAAGGGTTCACGAGACATGACTACTCTTACTGTTTAACATGTTGGGTTACTTGATGTCACTTCATGTTCAGGCTCATAAAAATGACAAGGCTGTAATGCTAACTAACGTGCTAGCTACTAGCTAGGTAGCTAACTTGATCAGCCACTCCTGGTCCTTTCATCAGACGGGAAGCGGAAGAACGAGCAAGACCCATTGCTGGTGTGATAACAGCCTGGCACTGAGCACACGGGCATCTTGTTAAAGTTATCTGATCTTAGCCAGCGCCAGATAGATAGATTCTATCTATAGGCGCTGACAACCTGGTCTCACCAGAACGCGTGACTCCACCACGACTCCGTAACACCACAATGCGAGGTGGAGTCACGAACTTTGTTCCCTTCACGTGTCGGCACCACGCACCAACCCCTTGTGAAGTGATGAGGCTCCTTGTCGTGGTGCACACACGCATTTCTACAACGGCCCGCAGTGAGCTTGTATTCTAGAACACGTGTTTTAAATCTACTTTATAGCGTGCAGTAACTCTCGGGAGGCTTCTTTTATTTATTTGTATTCATAATAATTTTTATTTTTCGTCAGAATGTAAAAATTACATTAGTTACGAATTTGTGTTTTCAAAAAACAGTGCATTGTGGGTAATGCAACTGTGATTTGTATTACATTAGTGAGTTTTTAAGGAAGGCCAGAGCTTCAGCTGTCCAATAGATTGTTCCCTTGAGTTAACGTTGTTTAGAAGATAATGATCATGTCCCCTGTATCGTATTACGAGCGTCCGTTCCCATTGGATAACGGAGAGTTTTAAACCCGGAAGTAAGTAGCCTATTCTCCTTACTGTGGATTGATGTCAGTGATATCTGCACTACTCATCGACTCATAAACACCACATTGTCCTTGTTGATTACACAACACTGATTGGTTTGAATTGTGTGCGATGCTTTTGTATTTTCCCTTCGATTCAGAGAAACAAAGATTTTTTGGACGGCAGAAGACACTACACTACCCAGAATCCTCAGCTATCGTTTGGGACTACACCATGAACCCCGTGATCAGCCCTCAAGCTCTGTGATTGGTTGACCTCCAACTGCATTCCATATGAAAAAAAACGTTTCGTAGAAGAGAGATCATGCTTTACTCAGTGCTAGCTTCACTCTCTTTGAGCCATCACGTGAAGGCATCGGAATACATGGTTTGGCTGCATTACATATGACACATCTGTCGTAGTTCTTTATTCATCTCCAGAGATCGGGCTCAGAATAGACCGGAAACTCTTCTTTTACCGTTCTGTTTTAATTTCACAATAAAGCTAGTAGTAATATTTTGTTTTGATATTGTTGTTTGTTAGTAACTTCTAGACCTCTGGGTCTAAGACCATCTTTTCTGTGTTGCTGTGGGTTTTCCATCGCTTTTGTTTTGTGTTACAAATATCAAAACAAAAACAAAATAATATCCGTCGTAAACTGAACCGGAAACAGCAGAATATCTTATTTTGTTAACACCGTACACTTGACAGCCGTTTTAACCCGCACCACCTGCTGGCTAAAGCACGTTACTGCACGTTTAGAGGCATTGCAATGCAGGACGATTGTGTTGCTTTTTAACGACTGTTTAAAATGCCTTTTTCTTAAAGTCTTTCATTTCTGTAACGCACTTTTGAATGTGTTATATTTTATGAAAACATTCAAATATTAAGAGTACATACACAATAGTGGGAAAGTAGAAGGTCAATTATATAAATATAGAATAGAAAATATCAAGAAGATACTCAAATGATACAGTGTAGTGCCTGATGGGAGGATGTGCTCACTAGTAAGGCTTTATTTAAACATGTGCAGGATAGGACAGTGTAATGGTGGAGGGACACACATTGATAGATGCACTGTTACACACACATTGATAGATGCACTGTTACACACACATTGATAGATGCACTGTTACACACACATAGATGCTGTTACACACTGATGCACTGTTACACACATTGATAGATGCACTGTTGAGGAACCTGTGACCCACGTTTTTCATTCATTGCATAACTGCACTGTTGTGTATATGATATGTCAATAAACCTTAGAACATCTTGAAAGAGATGTGCAAAATATCCATTATTTACAGTCTTTAATGAACTATTGGAGAATAACGAGTAATGAATATGCTTTAAACGGATCTGCAGATAAATGTGTAGTCTTCTCAAGCACCGACTATCAAATATCTCTCCTGATTGTTGGCACTCGATCACCTTCACTGAATTTCCCTCAGGTGTAACTAAAGTCTGATTTAAGGGCTGTTTATATTTCACATCATTAATCCAAATCTGTAAAGTAACTCAAATACATGTAGTGGAGTAAAAATACCAGGTTAACCTTAAAGAAAGCCCTCAGGATTATAAAAGACCACCATCACCCCGGCCACAAACGGTTCTGTCTGCTGCGTCTGGCAGGCGGTACCGCAGCATCCGGACTCAAACCACCAGACACAGAGACAGCTTCATCCCACAGGCTGTACGATTATTAAACATCCATAACATCCATCTTGCTGCTACTTGGAAATGATGTATCTAATATATCATATTCCAATCACTTGTAGATTCTTATTGCACTATTTCACTATTTGTTCTGTGTATCTGTTGTATTGCGTAGCACTGTTGGAGAGCCTGTGACCTAAGGGGTAGGACACGTTCGATTCCTGTTTTGAGTAGTGTGCCGTCGATGGGTTTCTTTCCATTTCAAAGTCCTTTTGGACGCTCTGTGTAAACGTCGCGCATCCAATCACAGAGCTTGAGGACTGATCACGGGGTTCATGGTGTAGTCCCAAACGATAGCTGAGGATTCTGGGTAGTGTAGTGTCTTCTGCCGTCCAAAAACTCCGAAAAAATCTTTGTTTCTCTGAATCGAAGGGAAAATACAAAAGCATTGCACACAATTCAAACCAATCAGTGTTGTGTAATCAACAAGGACAATTTGGTGTTTATTAGTCGATGAGTAGTGCAGATATCACTGACATCAATCCACAGTAAGGAGAATAGGCTACTTACTTCCGGGTTTAAAACTCTCCGTTATCCAATGGGAATGGACGCTCGTAATACGATACAGGGGACATGATCATTATCTTCTAAACAACGTTAACTGAAGGGAACAATCTGTTGGACACAGCTGAAGCTCTGGCCTTCCTTAAAAACTCACTATGTAATACAAATCACAGTTGCATTACCCACAATGCACTGTTTTTTGAGAACACAAATTCGTAACTAATGTAATTTTTACATTCTGACGAAAAATAAAAATGATTATGAATACAAATAAAATAAAAGAAGCCTCCCGAGAGTTACTACACGCTATAAAGTAGATTTAAAACACGTGTTCTAGAATACAAGCTCACTGCGGGACGTTGTAGAAATGCGTGTGTGCACCACGACAAGGAGCCTCATCACTTCACAAGGGGTTGGTGCGTGGTGCCGACACGTGAAGGGATCAAAGTTCGTGACTCCACCACGCATGTGTGGTGGAGTCACGAACTCTGGTGAGACCAGGTTGGGCGCTGATCTTAGCTATCTCTTGTGGAGGAAAACAATTGTGACATCACTGGGATTTGTAGTCTTTCTAGTTGCGTATTTGTCGTGGTCTTATATTTCAACAGTTTTACGACAAACTGTGACTTTTTTGACACGGAAATGATTTTTTAAGATTGACAAACATCATGTGTGTAACTCAGGGAACGCGTGTTTCTTTAGTCTTCAGGTGTAGGTGTCTCTTATTCAAGCTCAGTTACTAAGGTCATGAAGAGCTCGAGAGTGAAAGACACACTTCAGCTTAATGTCTCCTTGTCTCCTCTTCATGAGGAGTTTGAATGCCTAAATTACACATTTTAATGAAACTATAATTGATGGTAAAGTACAACGTCATGTCGGTCTGACTTGTTCATCTGGTTACCGTCTCATGTGTTGTTAGTCCTTCCCTCTATGTTTGATTGTTCTGTTGAATACACATGTCTTTTATTATATTTTATTAAAACACATTTATAACGTTAGTGTCCTTGTTCATCTTTTTGCACATGCACACTTTTAGAGATATGACCTGAGGAGGTGAGATAACCCCTCCAGAGGAACACAGGGATTTGAGCCTCTGCAGACCCTTTACATGCACTATAGGAGAGGGGACACCACAGAAGAAGAACAGGGCCTCTTTAAACCAATCACCTTTTCTCAGGTTAAGGAGAAGTGGTTAGGAAAGGACGGAGGAGATGATGTATTGAATATCGGTCCACAGCCTTCCTCTCTCCTCATTGGCTGCTGGCTCCATCTGCTGGTCACCAAGTGGAATTACAGACTGTTGACAGTAATAACCTCTGGACTATTACAAATATATTTTTCTGAAAATCAAACTTTATTCAATTTCAAAAGTTCATACAAACAGCAAATAATTATAAAATGAATATGATCTTCATTTAGTAATGGTAAACGTTACTCTTCAACGACAGTCTCTCAGTGTGTGTGTGTGTGTGTGTGTGTGTGTGTGTTCATCAGTGTTTCTCCTCGCTCTTCTCCTTGCTGACGGGAAACTCCAGCGACGACCTGAAGCGGCCGGGCACTTCCTGTTGTTCCTCTTCACCGCTGATTGGCTGCTGGGCCGAGGGGGCGTGGATCCGCAGCTGTCCGTCACCCATCAGCTCACAGGAGAGGCGGCTGATGTCCAGGTGAGCCGGCAGGTCGATCCTCTGGACGAACCCGGACTTTGCGGAAGCGGAGGAGCTGAAGGAGGCCCGGGACGAGGCGGAGCTCACGGTCTGGCTGTCCTCCGCCCCGCCCTGCTTCATGGCCACCACCGCTAAGCTCCGCCCCTCCAGTTTCACAGTGATGTCACTAGGGGCGTAACCTCGAGCGTCCAGAGTCACCAGGAGGTCACTTCCTGCCGCCGGCTGAACTTCCTGTGAGGCGGCGGCCTGCAGAGAGGAGCCCTCACCGAGCCTGAAACAGAACCAGATCCGGAGTTAGAGTCTGGATCAGAGTCTGGGTCAGAACCAGAACCAGAACCTGCTCAAGACTCTACTGCTGTCTGAGGACGTGGAGGAATAACTACTCTACTAGTTCTCTGATCTCTTTGACACCTGCTGATGTTCAGGTGTATATCAGTGTGTAGTGTCTCTACTTTAAAGAGTCCTCTCCTGCTGATGTTCAGGTGTATATCAGTATGTAGTGTCTCTACTTTAAAGAGTCCTCTCCTGCTGATGTCCAGGTGTATATCAGTATGTAGTGTCTCTACTTTAAAGAGTTCTCTCCTGCTGATGTTCAGGTGTATATCAGTGTGTAGTGTCTCTACTTTAAAGAGTCCTCTCCTGCTGATGTTCAGGTGTATATCAGTATGTAGTGTCTCTACTTTAAAGAGTCCTCTCCTGCTGATGTTCAGGTGTATATCAGTATGTAGTGTCTCTACTTTAAAGAGTCCTCTCCTGCTGATGTTCAGGTGTATATCAGTTTGTAGCGTCTCTACTTTAAAGAGTCCTCTCCTGCTGATGTTCAGGTGTATATCAGTATGTATTGTCTCTACTTTAAAGAGTCCTCTCCTGCTGATGTTCAGGTGTATATCAGTATGTAGTGTCTCTACTTTAAAGAGTCCTCTCCTGCTGATGTTCAGGTGTATATCAGTGTGTAGTGTCTCTACTTTAAAGAGTCCTCTCCTGCTGATGTTCAGGTGTATATCAGTATGTAGTGTCTCTACTTTAAAGAGTCCTCTCCTGCTGATGTTCAGGTGTATATCAGTATGTAGTGTCTCTACTTTAAAGAGTCCTCTCCTGCTGATGTTCAGGTGTATATCAGTATGTAGTGTCTCAACTTTAAAGAGTCCTCTCCTGCTGATGTTCAGGTGTATATCAGTATGTAGTGTCTCTACTTTAAAGAGTCCTCTCCTGCTGATGTTCAGGTGTATATCAGTATGTAGTGTCTCTACTTTAAAGAGTCCTCTCCTGCTGATGTTCAGGTGTATATCAGTATGTAGTGTCTCTACTTTAAAGAGTCCTCTCCTGCTGATGTTCAGGTGTATATCAGTATGTAGTGTCTCTACTTTAAAGAGTCCTCTCCTGCTGATGTTCAGGTGTATATCAGTATGTAGTGTCTCTACTTTAAAGAGTCCTCTCCTGCTGATGTTCAGGTGTATATCAGTATGTAGTGTCTCTACTTTAAAGAGTCCTCTCCTGCTGATGTTCAGGTGTATATCAGCATGTAGTGTCTCTACTTTAAAGAGTCCTCTCCTGCTGATGTTCAGGTGTATATCAGTATGTAGTGTCTCTACTTTAAAGAGTCCTCTCCTGCTGATGTTCAGGTGTATATCAGTATGTAGTGTCTCTACTTTAAAGAGTCCTCTCCTGCTGATGTTCAGGTGTATATCAGTATGTAGTGTCTCTACTTTAAAGAGTCCTCTCCTGCTGATGTTCAGGTGTATATCAGTGTGTAGTGTCTCTACTTTAAAGAGTCCTCTCCTGCTGATGTTCAGGTGTATATCAGTATGTAGTGTCTCTACTTTAAAGAGTCCTCTCCTGCTGATGTTCAGGTGTATATCAGTATGTAGTGTCTCTACTTTAAAGAGTCCTCTCCTGCTGATGTTCAGGTGTATATCAGTATGTAGTGTCTCTACTTTAAAGAGTCCTCTCCTGCTGATGTTCAGGTGTATATCAGTGTGTAGTGTCTCTACTTTAAAGAGTCCTCTCCTGCTGATGTTCAGGTGTATATCAGTATGTAGTGGCTCTACTTTAAAGAGTCCTCTCCTGCTGATGTTCAGGTGTATATCAGTATGTAGTGTCTCTACTTTAAAGAGTCCTCTCCTGCTGATGTTCAGGTGTATATCAGTGTGTAGTGTCTCTACTTTAAAGAGTCCTCTCCTGCTGATGTTCAGGTGTATATCAGTATGTAGTGTCTCTACTTTAAAGAGTCCTCTCCTGCTGATGTTCAGGTGTATATCAGTATGTAGTGTCTCTACTTTAAAGAGTCCTCTCCTGCTGATGTTCAGGTGTATATCAGTGTGTAGTGTCTCTACTTTAAAGAGTCCTCTCCTGCTGATGTTCAGGTGTATATCAGTATGTAGTGTCTCTACTTTAAAGAGTCCTCTCCTGCTGATGTTCAGGTGTATATCAGTATGTAGTGTCTCTACTTTAAAGAGTCCTCTCCTGCTGATGTTCAGGTGTATATCAGTGTGTAGTGTCTCTACTTTAAAGAGTCCTCTCCTGCTGATGTTCAGGTGTATATCAGTATGTAGTGTCTCTACTTTAAAGAGTCCTCTCAGGCTGATGTTCAGGTGTATATCAGTATGTAGTGTCTCTACTTTAAAGAGTCCTCTCCTGCTGATGTTCAGGTGTATATCAGTATGTAGTGTCTCTACTTTAAAGAGTCCTCTCCTGCTGATGTTCAGGTGTATATCAGTATGTAGTGTCTCTACTTTAAAGAGTCCTCTCCTGCTGATGTTCAGGTGTATATCAGTATGTAGTGTCTCTACTTTAAAGAGTCCTCTCCTGCTGATGTTCAGGTGTATATCAGTATGTAGTGTCTCTACTTTAAAGAGTCCTCTCCTGCTGATGTTCAGGTGTATATCAGTGTGTAGTGTCTCTACTTTAAAGAGTCCTATCCTGCTGATGTTCAGGTGTATATCAGTATGTAGTGTCTCTACTTTAAAGAGTCCTCTCCTGCTGATGTTCAGGTGTATATCAGTATGTAGTGTCTCTACTTTAAAGAGTCCTGTCCTGCTGATGTTCAGGTGTATATCAGTATGTAGTGTCTCTACTTTAAAGAGTCCTCTCCTGCTGATGTTCAGGTGTATATCAGTATGTAGTGTCTCTACTTTAAAGAGTCCTCTCCTGCTGATGTTCAGGTGTATATCAGTATGTAGTGTCTCTACTTTAAAGAGTCCTCTCCTGCTGATGTTCAGGTGTATATCAGTATGTAGTGTCTCTACTTTAAAGAGTCCTCTCCGCTGATGTTCAGGTGTATATCAGTATGTAGTGTCTCTACTTTAAAGAGTCCTCTCCTGCTGATGTTCAGGTGTATATCAGTATGCAGTGTCTCTACTTTAAAGAGTCCTCTCCTGCTGATGTTCAGGTGTATATCAGTATGTAGTGTCTCTACTTTAAAGAGTCCTCTCCTGCTGATGTTCAGGTGTATATCAGTATGTAGTGTCTCTACTTTAAAGAGTCCTCTCCAGCTGATGTTCAGGTGTATATCAGTGTGTAGTGTCTCTACTTTAAAGAGTCCTCTCCAGCTGATGTTCAGGTGTATATCAGTGTGTAGTGTCTCTACTTTAAAGAGTCCTCTCCTGCTGATGTTCAGGTGTATATCAGTATGTACTGTCTCTACTTTAAAGAGTCCTCTCCTGCTGATGTTCAGGTGTATATCAGTATGTAGTGTTTCTACTTTAAAGAGTCCTCTCCTGCTGATGTTCAGGTGCATATCAGTATGTAGTGTCTCTACTTTAAAGAGTCCTCTCCTGCTGATGTTCAGGTGTATATCAGTATGTAGTGTCTCTACTTTAAAGAGTCCTCTCCTGCTGATGTTCAGGTGTATATCAGTATGTAGTGTCTCTACTTTAAAGAGTCCTCTCCTGCTGATGTTCAGGTGTATATCAGTATGTAGTGTTTCTACTTTAAAGAGTCCTCTCCTCTGATGTTCAGGTGTATATCAGTGTGTAGCGTCTCTACTTTAAAGAGTCCTCTCCTGCTGATGTTCTGGTGTATATCAGTGTGTAGCGTCTCTACTTTAAAGAGTCCTCTCCTGTAACATGTTCGTACCGAAGTGAGGGAAATGAGATTAAACTGGATGAATGTGAAACCTTCCACGATTGGCTCAAAGTTCGATGCTTCAACGTAACATATATCATTTCTACTTTTTATCATCTCTTGATCTTCTGATATATTCGAGTGTTAGTTTTGAAGAATATTCAACATGCCCGTAAAAACCCTTCCCCTCCGCTGTCTGATCAGAAGGCGGCTTCAAAGGCCTCCTCACGTACCTGGCCATCGTGGAGGAGATGAGGGGGAACTGGTTGAAATTGAGCATGTGGGGCCCGTCGTGCAGCTCCTTCAGGAGGCTGTCGGCCATCTTGGTCCTCTGGTTGAAGAAGTCCTGCTGCAGGGAGGAGGACAGCGGGGCCGGACGCATGGGCCACAGCAGCCGGTCCGAGCTGAAGAAAGGGTCGTCGCCAAAAAGGCTGTTCAGAGATGCATTCTGGGACATCATGGCGGCGGCGGCGGCGGGCAGTTTCTGTGCCTCTGAGATCTCCTTAGGCTCCAGTGAAGAGCTTTGCTTGTTGTTGGTAGTTTGAGACATCACACAGGACTCTTTATACCCCCCAGCTGTCCTGCCCCCCTCCCCCGCCCCGCACTGGGCTATTTACGCCCCATTAGCTCACAGCTGCTGTTAGCAGTGGGTCAGGAATGCCCCGTGCTAAACTCAGCTCACGCTCACATCCTGTTTATGTTTGTGAGCACATGGCCGCGTTCGCACTGGGGTTCTTTCCTTCTACGTGGTGCAGATGTTACTGTGTGTACGGGGCGTGTGGCGCAGTGCATGGAGCGTTGGTGTTCAGATCGAGGGTCGCAGGTTCAAACCCCGCTGCAGTCAGCATGTCGTTGTGTCCCTGAGACGCTTCAAAGGGCTCCAGAGGGAGTGTCCTCAGAGCTGAGTGTGTGAGTGTCCTCAGAGCTGAGTGTGTGAGTCCTCAGTGCTGAGTGTGTGAGTGTCCTCAGAGCTGAGTGTGTGAGTGTCCTCAGAGCTGAGTGTGTGAGTGTCCTCAGTGCTGAGTGTGCGAGCGTCTAACGGGTGACGCGTGGTGAGAGGGGGACACCCAAAGATAAAGATGAGCGAGTGATCTGTTTCTGGGGTCATCGTGAAAGGAAGACACAGATCTGTTCTCGGCACTTAGTTAAAATGTGGCGTCAGACTCGGCATTTTAACGGATATGAACTACACACGCATCTCTACAACGTCTATAACACGTTTTTTTGGCCTGTGACCTAAGTAGGACACGTTCGATTCCTGTTTTGACGCTCTGTGTAAACTTCGCACACTGCCGCTCCAACATCCAATCACAGAGCTTGAGGACTGATCACGGGTTTGTCGAGCTAAGCACATGGTGTAGTCCCAAACGATAGCTGGGGATTCTGGGTAGTGTAGTGTCTTCTGCCATCCTAAAACTCCGAAAAAATCGTTGTTTCTCCGAATCGAAGGGGAAAATACAAAAGCATTGCACACAATTCAAACCAATCAGTGTTGTGTAATCAATAAGGATAATCTGGAGTTAGTCGATGAGTAGTGCAGATATCACTGAGATCAATCCACAGCAAGGGGAATACTTACTTCCTGGTGTACAATTCTCCGTTATCCAATGAGAATGGACGCTCGTAATACGATACAGGGGACATGATCATTATCTTCTAAACAACGTTAACTCAAGGGAACAATCTGTTGGCACAGCTGAAGCTCTGGCCTTCCTTAAAAACTACACTCATGTAATACAAATCACAGTTGCATTACCCACAATGCACTGTTTTTTGAGAACACAAATTCGTAACTAATGTAATTTTTACATTCTGACGAAAAATAAAAATGATTATGAATACAAATAAAATAAAAGAAGCCTCCCGTGAGTTACTGCACGCTATAAAGTAGATTTAAAACACGTGTTCTAGAATACAAGCTCACTGCGGGCCGTTGTAGAAATGCGTGTGTGCACCACGACAAGGAGCCTCATCACTTCACAAGGGGTTGGTGCGTGGTGCCGACACGTGAAGGGAACAAAGTTCGTGACTCCACCACGCATTGTGGTGTTACGGAGCGTCCACACTACAGCTTCAAAGACAGCTTGGAGCTGGGCGTGTCTGGAGCTCGGGGATTTTATTCAAGCAACACGACCAACAACCAATCACATGAATCTCCCGCCCCCGACATACAGAGCAAAAACCCTGGGGATTTTTATGGGAGCTATATATATATATATATATATATAAATATATATATATATATATATATATAAACTCCCCAAACAGGAAACCTACCAGTTTCCCCCACTGTCTCTCCACCTCCCTCCATGCTGGTTCCTCCGGTTTGTGTCCCGGTAGGTGAAGAGGGTCTGGTCATACAAAACCGGGTGAGTTGCTACGGCGATAGTTAGTTTCTCCTCCGACTTGTTTTGAAATATAGAAATGAACGGCGGGATATCTCTCCCAGCTTAGACGCGGTTTGATTGGCTACGGCTTCAGCTGTCAGATTTTGGGAAACGGGAGACGGCGGAGACGGACCGCTCTGCTACCCACAATTCAGTTCGGCGAAAAAGCGAGGCAACGTGTCGTCACCCCATTCAAAGTGAATGGGCAGATTGGAGTTTTCGACGTTGTCGACGCTGTAGTGTGGACGGGCCGTTAAGGAGTCGTGGTGGAGTCACGCATTCTGGTGAGATCAGGTGGTTCTGACTTCTGGTTTCTCGACTCGGACTATTTCAGAATCGCCTTCATTGGACGTCCAGTGACATCACTAAGGAACACTCACGCTCCTATTGGCTAGCGCTCCAACACCCTGTACGTGATCTCTAAGCAGGTTGACCAGTCACAACAGAGTCGACCAGCTAGCCAATCAGAGCGGACTGGGCTCTGGTTTCAGACAGAGGGTGAAAAGAGTTGCTGCAGCATGACAACAGGAAAGGGTTGAACTTTAGAGCATGGAGACACGTCCCAGGAGAGCTGGTATTCGATTGGATGAAAACGCGTTGATTGATATGAAGTTCTTGTTGATAAGACGCTACGGTTCAGCGGACACGCGGCAACTTAAAGGCGCTACCGTCAATGTGCGTTAGGGCTATCAGAACAGATCCAAACGGACCGCCAGGACCCAGGCGGCAGCAGCTGTTCAGAACAAAATGCTTCTTGTCTCGAGTTACGGGGATGAGCTCAGAGAGACATTTCAGTCCGTCTGAGAGTGTGAGTGTGTGTGTGTGTGTGAGTGTGTGTGTGTGAAGCCAGCGTTCTTACATTACAAGGAGTGTGTGTCATATCTATTTGTGGCTCTCGAGGTGTAACACTTTCAAACTGCCGTCCCAGCATCGGCTCTGAAAACAGCTGCTTCACGTGGAGTTTCCCAACTCAGTCTGTGGCTTTGAAACATCTCTCTGGTCTGCTGTGATGTGAACAGAGGTAGTGTTGATGCCTTTAATGTCATCTCCAGGGTCAGCTTAATGTCAGGAGCTCCAGCAAGCCGTGCAGGGCAGAGAGCGGATCCACAGACTCTAGAGAGGCTGTGAGAAACCAACGGACGGGTCCTTTACAGGGTGACATACCACTGGACAGATTATAAAGTTCAAAGGTAAAGCTTTAAAGTAAGATAATGTTATAATGTAATAGTATGAGGTTAATGCAATAGTGTGTGTGACTTAGGGTGAAGGGTCTTCCAACCTGAGGGTCAGGGGTTCAACTCCCAGCATGCTCTGTTGTGTTGTTTTTATAGCTCACTTTGTGTCGCCCGAATAAGGCCAGTGAAATGTGACTGGAATGTGTACTGGTGTATTTAAAGGGGTAAATGCCCAACAACCAGAGGGTTGATAATAATAATAATAATAATTTATTATTCTGCTCTCCACCCCCCAGATGCTCAAAGCGCTTCACAAATACACATTACACATATATCATATCATACCACTGTGGACAATACCCACAGGAGCAGGTTCAGGTGAAGTGTCTTGCCCAAGGACACACCGGCTTTACAGACGCAGCAGCGGCGGGTTTCACCCCTTGATCTGATGATCAGCGCACAGCGCACTGCGCCACACCGTCCATCTTCACGCCTCGAGGTCATCGAGGCGCTTTCACAAGTACACATTGGTATCATACATGTACTGTGGACAATACCCACAGGAGCAGATCCAGGTGTGTCTTGCCCAAGGACACAACGGCCTGACGCAGTGGGGCGGGAGCGGGTTTCGAACCGGAGTTCCCCAGCACCCCCCTCAATCTGATGATCAGATGCACAGACCACTGCGCCGCGCCACGCGTCCCTATGGTTCGACTCCCAGCATGGCAGAGTGAAGTGTGGTGGGAGGCAAGGTGGCATGTGCGGGTGAGATGGAGAACATCGTGTGAGTTGGAAGGGCGGTCAAGACGAGTACAGAGTGCACCTCCGGGCTTGCCCGCCTCAGGGAGACGCCCCCAACACCTCCGAGGGGACCGCCCCCCCGTGACGTGAAAACAAATTGAACCAAAACAGTTTAAATAAACAATTGTAATTATAATAAATAAATACAATCATAATACTAACTTGAAAACAAATCTAAAGAAGAAATGTAGGCGCCGATCCCCACCTCCAGGGGGTGCAAGCTGATGTGGTGACAGTCATACAAATATAAAAAAATGGGTAACAATAGAAATATACTTATAAACAAATGTAATAAATAATATTAAATAAAAACACACGATAAAGTATTTATTTCTATTTTAATACAATAAATAAATAAAAAGGAATAATAATTGAGATAAATACATAAAATGACAAATACACAAATAACAATAATTCTATATTAAAAAAACAAAAACAAAAATGAATAAAATACGGAGGTGTGTCCGGCTGGGTAAAACAACGGTGGAAATGCCTCTAGCTCGTATGACAGCTGAACCAATCCCACTACTTCTGCTCTTATCATACGAAGACTGGATACTGGGCTCTTGACGTTCATTTCGGCAGCTATTTTTGATTTAGTCACATTTTAGTCCTTTTTATCCTCAACGAAAACTCAAAACGTTTGAGTCAAAATGTTTCCTCTCTTTAAACTAATTCAGTTCGGCAAACACAGGAATCTGAAGTTGGAATCAAGGTGACAGCATCAAGTGTTGAAATTCGTGAAGCAACATTCCACTCTCTTAACACTTGTGTAATATCTAGGGATCGCTCAGGTTTTTTAACGGTCATTCAATAATGACATTGCAAGTTAGAAACGTAAGATGCATTTTGACGGACGAGACGGACACTTGGGGGAAATATGCTGCATTTTGAATGTCCGGTCGTCCACCATTAACACCTTAGTCCCGTCTCGTCAACGAAAACTAAAAATACATTTCGTCATAGTTTTTATTATTAAGAATCTATTTTTAGCTCGTCGCCGTCTCGTCTTAGTCGTGTAAAAAAGGTCGTTGACAAACATTTTTCGTCATAGTTTTGGTTGATGAAATGAACACTGCTGAATGGTCAATAAGTGGAGAGTGTAATGTAATACGGGAACACAGCACTAAATCGTCTGTACGCTCTGTTATGAGTTTCTACCACCAATGATAACGTTGCTAGCTACAACAAATGGGGAAATTGGGCAACGCCCTCTAGCAATTTGGCAACACCCCCAGCCACTGGCATCCGCTGGGCTTTTGACTGGGACACGCCCATTTGAGTCTGACCTGGAGTGCTACATCTGTAACCACACACAGCTTGGTGACAGTCAGCAAGACGCTAAGTTAGTTTAACCTTTCGTTCCTCTGACGCCACATTTATGATTTGGCCTTTTGTAATGTTTTTGATTATTCGTCATGTGATTCAGAAACTCACACTCGGAGTGACGTCAGATCGAGGCTAGAGGGTCCCTTCGAGTGATCTGGAGGACTGCTGCAAGAAGACAGAGGTGTGTCAGTGAAGAGGGGGGTGCAGGAGACAGAAAGAGAAACGGGGGTTATCCAGCACTTTATTGATGGTGTCTGAGATCTCCGTAGGTCTTATCTGTCAATGAAGAAAGGCAAGGACACTAAAGTTAGACGTCTTTTTTAATGATATAATTAAGGACAGGTATATTCAACAGAAAACACTTCAATTGAACATTTTGAAATGTCAAGGTTTTAAAAGTTCACATTATTTTAGGAATGAGTTCGACCCGACATGACGTTGTACTTTATCATCAATTATAGCTTAAAATGTGTAATTTAGGCATTCAAACTTCTAAAGAGGAGACAAGGAGACATTAAGCCGAAGTTTATTGTTAACTCTCGAGCTCTTGATGCTCCATCACCGTAGTAACTGAGCTTGAATAATACGACACCTAAACCTGAAGACTAAAGAAACACGCGTTCAATAGTTTTGCTGAAAGCTAATTGGCCTAGCTTAGCAGCGTAGCGGTTATTAGCATCTCTGATTCCACTCTTTATCGGGACGTTTCTCTCCAACTGAGCGGTACGCCTTTAGCAATCTGAGTAGAGATGCAGAAAGTTCAGACTTGGAACATAATGGCGGATAATTGAGCACCACATAAACTAATGCTAAAAGCAAACTAGCCTAGCTTCGTAGCATAGATACCCAATCACAGATTTCAAGAGGTTTCATGAGGTTTTAGTGCATGACATTTTGAAATGTATTTTTACTTTATTTAACCAGCTCAAGAACACTGAAGAAGAAATCTAAATCTGTTGAACAACCAGCTTTCTCTCCGTCCTCTTTGCCCTTCCTGAAGTGAGCTCTCTTTCTGCTCGCAGACATTCATGTCCTCTTCCTCTCCTCGTCCTGATTTCTTATCCTGTTGTTGTTTCGTCACCTTGTTGGCAGTTCTGCTGTGTCAGTGGGCGTGGCAGACCTGAGCTTTGCCTCCCCTACCTCTATTAAGCTTACCTGGATCTGGATCTGGATTAACACTGAGCAAAACCCAGAGGTATCACGCTCAGTGGGGGATGGATGATCCCCGCTAAATGTCTCTTCAAATTTGCCGGAAGCACTCCACGGTTTCTGCGATGACAGCTTCTTCTGGTAGCAAATTCCACTCTCTGATTGTTCTCGGAAAGAAGGAGTATTTAAGAGTGTCACTAGTTGCGAAAATGTGCTCAAAGTTCAAAGAATTGGCTTTGCAGGTTCTTCTAACTGGCTCTCGGTACATTGATGCATCAATGGCTGAGATGTTATGGACAATCTTGAAGAAGAGAACCAAACGAGCCAATCGCCGCCTTTCACTTAATCCCACCCAGTTCAACCGCTTGAGCATTTCTGTGACGCTGCTGTCCCATTCGTAATCTCCAAAAATCAATCTTGCAGCTCTTCTTGGTACTGATTCCAGGCATCACTGTCTCTATCGGTGTAGGGGTCCCAGACCGAGCTGGCGTACTCTAGTTTAGAACGTACTAGGGCCACAAAAGCTGTCTCCTTCAGTTTCTGGGGACATTGTCGCAGGTTCCGGCGTAGGAAGCCGAGCGAACGGTTCGCCTGTGTTACCATTGATTGAACGATGCTAAATTGGCTGTAAATGGAAAGGATGTATGTTTCCATCATGTCTTTCCAGACGTGTGAAACCAGGCGTGTGAAACGAGACAGAACATTCTGAACTCTTGACCTATGCACACTCTGCATTCTAGAAGGTGCAATAAAAGCATAAAAGTTCCAACCACAATTCTAAGAAGGCGTTTGTGGATTTGACACCGGGTGAGGACAGCATCGAGCACAGGATGCAGACGGACTGCGTAACGAATGAGTGAGTCGTAGAGACAAGCTGCCCTTATTTGTCTCTGTTAATACATTTAAGGATAAAGTTTGCATATCTGAAATCTTGATTCTAAACATGACATTGACAATGTGTTCTGCTTTCATGAAACACGTTCATATTCCCTCTCGTTAAAATGGCATATTATCGCTGTGGTGGAGGAGGTTTTGATTGATGTTGAGATATGATGTGCTGATGTGGTGATGTCACTGCTGGGATATTAATGTTTGGCTGGGTTTGATATTATATTTGCATTGTTTTAATTGGTATAAGGGGATCCACATTGGGGGTGAGGGACTGTGGGTCCTGAAGCTGCCCTAATTCCCAGGGAGTCACCCCACGACAGAGGGGTTGTCCTCCAGGGGCAGTTTAGAGACTGCTCTGGGGTTCTACCAGCCTACCAACACCTGCCACACGACCACACACTCCGCTTTGCTATCCTGGCGGTCGGGCTGCGACGGGCTGTGGTCCAGCAGGCTGATTGGTGAGCCACAGCTAAACCTGGAGACGCTGTACCTCAGGCAGCCACAGCGGTTATCCAGCTCCATATCAGACCACGGCTCCCACCCTCTGCACTCAGAACTCAAGCTTCTTCCTTCGGGCCGGAGGTGACTCGTCCCAAGGAGCAGAACGAAGCGCTATAGAAACAGTTGTATCCCAGCAGCTGTTGCGCACATTAACACATCATAGGAGCGTCACACAGATGCCTATTTGTATTTATTTATTTAATTTGGAATTGTGAATTTTGAAAGTCCATGTTTGTACTCGTGTTTTCCTTCTTAAAATGTTTTTTAAATATTTTTGAGATTTGGTTGAGCGGGGGTTACTTGTACTTTTATTAGAGATGTGTCTGTTGTTTGTGTTTGTTTTTAGTGTCAGGATGGAACCCTTGTATTTGTCTCTGCAAACAGAATCTACCTACGGGTACAAATAAATAACCTGAACCTGAACCTGAACCTTTAGTGCCTGAGATAAGTGACACGACGGGCAGCTGGTGTTAGAGGCACGCTGTCAACGCCCCCAAGCAGATTACGTTGATCTTGCATGTAGATTCTGGGGGCTTAGTCCTACAAAGATTGGACGGCCTTTTCAGCACCGGATCTCGGCATCGGAGACGGCCTAGGCATTAACGAAGTTAGATATCGAAGTTAGATTCCTTCTCACCATCAAAGGTAACATGGATGTTCTGCTTGTCCTCCTCTTGGTTGAACTTCATGGCCGCCAGAAACACTGAACCACAGGCAGGAGGCGTTTCCTGAAGATCAGATTTAATTCTTCGCGCCTTCAAACTAAGTTAACGCTCTGCAGGTTGCTAAGGGTCCGTATATCATCAGACTCCAGAAGTCATGTTATAATAAAGTGACCCTCTGGTTCCTCTCTCCAGTCCCTCAGACGTGTCTTTATCGATACCCCACGCTTTATCGATACCCCACGCGTCCATCTGTTTGATCTCGCCCAAAACACAAGTAGATACTGATTACAGCATTCATTATGTATTTGATGCACAGCGCTAATACACAAGCATTGGATCAGAAACCGGTTCAATACCAGGCAGGTTTACGCGTACGCACGAGGAGTTTGACTTGGTAAAAAACAAGAATTAAAAACACAGTTAGAGAACTAGAAAAATATTAAGAATATCGTAAAATAAAATATAACTGTATTTAATTGCAGTGGAAGGAATAGAAGGAAAACAATATGGAATAGAAATCAGCAGTAATACTAGGAACTGTTTTGTGACTCCATGCATGTACTTTGTTCAAAGTGTATAAGTTAAATCAAACCGAACAAAGGAACGTGGATTATCGTTTGACTCGAATCTGAAGCAGTTTGTACCTGAATGAAATAAAAGATAACGCATATTAAAAACACAAACAGTCCGTTAATACATACTTGGAGTTTGGTTGAGGTCTGCGGGTCTCCTCCTGCGGATCAGGAAGAAGACCCCCCCCAGGACCAGCAGGAGACCCCCCCCCCACACACCGAGGAGACCAGCACCATCACAGGAACTACCAGAGAAACACACAGTCAGTCATTCCATTGCATATCATGTATCTGACGCGTCTATCCAAAGCTACACTGAACACAAATATAAACGCAACACTTTAGTTGTTGCTCCCATGTCTCACGAGATGAACTCAAAGATCTAAAACATTTTCTATAAACACAAAATAACCATTTCTCTCAAATATTGTTCACAAATCTGAAACCATGTGTGAGAGTGAGCACTTCTCCTTCGCCGAGATAATCCATCACCTCACAGGTGTGGCATATCAAGATGCTGATTGGACAGCATGGTTACTGCACAGGTGTGCCTTAGGCTGGCCACAATAGAAGGCCACTCTGAAACGTGCAGTTTTGCAGAATTGGGGGGTCTGGGGGGGGTCCGGAAAACCAGTCAGTATCTGGTGTGAGGGGTAGGGGGTAGGGTCAGGGGTAGGGTTAGGGGGTAGGGTAATGTTGTGAATCGAGTGGCCCATGGTGGTGGTGGGGTTATGGTATGGGAAGGCGTATGTTAAGGACGACGAACACAGACAACTCGATTATTATAGCTTATAGTTAGGGCTGAATCTAATCAGCCCTAACTATAAGCTTTATCAAAAAGGAAGGTCTTAAAGGTCACATGTCATGGTCCTTTCTACTGATCATAATACCGTTGTTGAGGGATATTCCAATAGAAAAATACTGTGCAATGTTCCAAACTCATACAGCATCTCTGTAAACTACGTGTATTCACTCTCTCCACTAAACGGCTCGTTGCAGCTTTTGCCCACCTTACAAATATATACAAACTGAACTACCTGCCTTTGCTCAGTAGAATTGAAAGTGATAAAAGGTGGATGACTTTACCCATTACTCTAATTAGAGTTAACTGTGTGAAAATGAATATACTACCAAGGCTACAGTATCTTTTCCGGTCCTTGCCCATTCCACTGCCTCAAGCTGTTTCTAAAACCCTCAATACACATGTTAGACAGTTTGTGTGGAACTGTAAGGTGGCCAGGGCATCTATGGAGAGGTTAACGTGGGATTACAGATCAGCGGGCCTTCCATTACCATGTTTAAAAAAGTATTATTTGGCGGCTCAAATGCGATTTGTTTCAGCCTTTTTTGAGGGCGATGGTGCCCCTCCTGGATACAAATGGGATTGCACCCCCTGAAAGAAAAAGTGTTCAGCGATTGTATTTATAAATGGAACCCAGGGACTATATCCAAGAAGACAGACAACCCTATTTTAAGGCATTTGATTACAATGTGGTGTGAGACTCAGAAGTCTGGGACTGAAAGTTGGACTGTCACCAAAGTCACCTCTGAGACTAAAGGAACTCGACCCATGACTCTCAAGAACAAGATTCTGGAAACTTGGCATCAAGCGGATCCAACACTTGGAAGATTGCTACGACAAAAGACTCCTCATGTCCTTTGAACAACTAAAGAGGAAATATGACCTTCTTCTGCTATCTTCAGTTCAGATCCGTTCCTAGAGCCAGCCCGGGCCCCGGGATGACTGATGTGGAGAAACTGCTTCATGAGGGAGATGTACACTTTACTGCTGAATGAGGGCCCAACGCCAGGTTTACACAAATCTAGAGCGAGATGGGAGTGAGATCTGGAGCCATTGATGAACAGCTCTGCTCAGATTTATGTAAAGACAGTTTGTCAGTTTGGCTGTGGTCCTGGATCATCGGTCCTGATGGATATCCTCGTGGATTCATCTTCCTATTATACACACATGCATTTCCAAACATCTGGACTACCTATGTTACAAATGTATTATCTTTTCAATTTACACACGGCATCTATTGCAGTCTGTCCGTCCTGGAGAGGATCCTCCTCTGCTGCTCTCCCTGAGGGTTCTCCATGTTCCCTTAGACTGGGTTTCTCTGGAAGTGTTTCCTTGTACGATGTGAGGGTCTGAGGACAGAGGGTCTGAGGACAGAGGGTCTGAGGACAGAGGGTCTAAGGATAGAGGGTCTAAGGACAGAGGGTCTGAGGACAGAGGGTCTGAGGACAGAGGGTCTAAGGATAGAGGGTCTAAGGACAGAGGGTCTGAGGACAGAGGGTCTGAGGACAGAAGGTCTAAGGACAGAGGGTCTAAGGTCAGAGGGTCTGAGGACAGAGGGTCTGAGGACAGAGGGTCTAAGGACAGAGGGTCTGAGGACAGAGGGTCTGAGGACAGAGGGTCTGAGGACAGAGGGTCTAAGGATAGAGGGTCTAAGGACAGAGGGTCTGAGGACAGAGGGTCTGAGGACAGAGGGTCTAAGGACAGAGGGTCTAAGGTCAGAGGGTCTGAGGACAGAGGGTCTGAGGACAGAGGGTCTAAGGACAGAGGGTCTGAGGACAGAGGGTCTAAGGACAGAGGGTCTGAGGACAGAGGGTGTCGTATTGTCATACTGATATTCTGTATAAACTGTGAAGACCACTGAGACAAATGTACCATTTTTGATATTGGGCTATAAATAAACATTGATTGATTGTTTCTCAGCTACTATTAATGCCAGGTCCAGACTCGTTCCCTATGATGTCCTCCATCAACTGTACCTCACCGCACAGACACTACATCGATCCAAGCCCGAGCTGTCAGAGATGTGCTTCAGGTGCCATCGAGGTCGTTTCCTTCCTCCACGGCACCTGGCTTTGCATAAAAGTGAGGTGCTTTTGGTACGATGTGTGTGACGCCTTGAACAAGGTCACAGGGTCGACCTTCCTTTAGAGGCTGAGCTTCGCTTACGGGGCGATTTCACAAGTCTCAATAGATCGTTAACTAAATCCCAAATTACATTTATGGACATTTCTTTATGTGTGGCGAGGAAATTCATAACACCATATGGAAATCTGACTCTCATCATTGATAGATGGTCTTCAGAAATGAACAGCTGTATTCCTCTTGAAGAGATGCCATATAGTCTTAGAAAAGGATGTACCACCTTCCTGAGGACCTGGCAGCCTCGTTTAGAGTCTATAGATGTATCCCTGACGCCTCGTTTAGAGTCGATCGATGCATCCCTGACGCCTCGTTTAGAGTCGATCGATGCATCCCTGACGCCTCGTTTAGAGTCGATCGATGCATCCCTGACGCCTCGTTTAGAGTCGATCGATGCATCCCTGACGCCTCGTTTAGAGTCGATCGATGCATCCCTGACGCCTCGTTTAGAGTCGATCGATGCATCCCTGACGCCTCGTTTAGAGTCGATCGATGCATCCCTGACGTCTCGTTTAGAGTCGATCGATGCATCCCTGACGCCTCGTTTAGAGTCGATCGATGCATCCCTGACGCCTCGTTTAGAGTCGATCGATGCATCCCTGACGCCTCGTTTAGAGTCTAAAGATGCATCCCTGACGCCACCATAGGTATATCATCCGGTGTAGGTACCAGATGTGTTCGGGGTACCAGATGTGTCGTGTGTCTCCCAACTCCTCTCCAAAGTTCAGATACTATATAAAGATACTAAAAGGTAAATAAAACATTAAACAATGACAAAATAACAACCTGAAAGATATGTATTCTCTCTACACATTTCGTAATTATCTAATCTAGTGGTCTTATAAAAGTGTTGGCTAAAGTAACGCAGAATATATACATTTTTTAATTGTGAATAATTAGAAACATTATTTATGTGCACAAGTACATGGGACCGCACCAGAGCACCCCACACATAACAAGCCACTAGAGTTGGGTATCGTTTGAATTTCCACAATTCTGATTCCGATTCAGATTCTACTTTTCGATTCCGGTTCTTAGCGGTTCTCAATTCCGATTCTTTGAGGGGCAGGGTAACAAAATGATACATGCTTCTTCCACCGAAAAAATTACATTTATTCGAGAAACTTTGACACAGGTTAGTTTAAAGTAATATTCACATGAATCAGTTTATATTCACTGCTATGTAACTGTAACCTGAACCACTGAAGCTACAGCAGTCCAGCTTTTAAAGACAGTTCTTGTTGAGAAAAACAAGCATATCTGCTTCTCAGGCGTACCGGGAAGACATGTTTGAACATTTCAAAGTAAAATGCTTCAATCTGGTGCACTTTGAGCAGAATGACTAGAGACTAGATCTAGGGGGTACAACTAACCCATATGAAAAATATCAGTTTACATTTTAATAATTAAATAAGTATGGAATATGAACATAACCAATAACCTACCATAGCCAATAACAAATACATGTAACGTATTTTAGTTTTGTTGTTCATTCATATCTTATTTTACTATTTTACATTACATGACATTTAGCTGACGCTTTTATCCAGAGCGACTCACAATAAGTGCGTTCGACCAGGAAGACACAACCTTGAAGAAAACAGAATCATAAAGTACATCAGGTTTCAGAGAGCCAAGCATTTCAAGTGCTACTCAGCTGGCTTTAGAGAAGCCAGTGCTTTGTTAGTATATAAGTGCTTTGTTAGTATATAAGTGCTTTGTTAGTATATAAGTGCTTTGTTAGTATATAAGAGCTTTGTTAGTATATAAGTGCTTTGTTAGTATATAAGAGCTTTGTTAGTATATAAGTGCTTTGTTAGTATATAAGTGCTTTGTTAGTATATAAGTGCTTTGTTAGTATATAAGAGCTTTGTTAGTAGTTCTATCCTCGAGGTGGAGTCGAGAGAGATGAGCTTCAGTCTGGAAGGTGTGTGAGCTTTCTGCTGTCCTGATGTCAATGGGAGCTCATTCCACCATCTTGGAGCCAGGACAGCAAACCCACGTGTTCCTGCTGATGGGAACTTGGGTCCCCCTCGCAGCGAGGGTGCAGCGAGCCGTCTGGCTGATGCAGAGGACTCTCCCTCCACATCATTGTAGAAACATCTTCTTCTTCCTTTTCGAGCAGCTAGCACCAGATGCTAATAACAACAGCGCCGGGACCGGGCGGTGCGCCCTCCCTCGCTCCCTCGCTCACTCGCACGTTGGCTGTGAGCTGCGGGCGCCAGATAAGCCAACATCCCCCATTTCCATCACTTGCAGCGCCCGTCGTACAGGGCAAATGAAAAGTGTAACCGGGGTGAACGGGGTGTTGCATTTACTTAATTATGAACGTTGTTACATCGAGGCCGAACATTAGGATGAGCACCAACGGTCAAAACATGTTTTTCCCTCCCAGAGCCCCACTACAATTTAAAGGCAAATATTTTATTGTTTTACTTCTCAACATTTATCTGACTGCTTCGTTGCAGATGTATGATATTATTACACAATATAGACCTACACATTATCACATATTATTTAAGGTTAAGCCACCCCATACTAATGAAAGTATTTCAAATAAACCCCACCTTCACCAAGTACAACATTGAAGTGATGGACATGACCAATGTGTTTAAATGGAACAATCTGCACAATGACTACTTTCAATCGGTACTTAAATTACATTTTGATGCTAAAACGTTTGTAACTGAGTATTTGTACACTGTAGTATTGCTACTTAACTTCAATACATCATCTGAATACCTTTACCTGAATGTTGCAGTACACAGTGGCGGCCACTAGAGGTCATCACAGCACAGCTTTGATAAAGAGATTCTCTCCTCCTATTGGACGAGACAGAAAACACAGTTTGCGGTCGGATAATCCAAAGATCAGCTCCTAAGTTCTAACCCTATCTCCTATTCCTTGACCTCTGAGTGAAAGGTCACGGGGTTAGGAGATAGTGGATAGGAGAATAAAAAGGATTTAGGAGAAGAGACTGCGGTACTTTAGAGAATCGACTGCACTTCACTATCCGACGTGTTTCTGATGCGCCAGCGGACGTCCTGAATGTGCGTCTGCTGCTGTGGGGTAACCATGGAAACCACAGTTTTCTATAGCGGACTACAACATGGATGCTCAATAAGAACGAGGGACTACTGTAACTCATCTGGAGACTCTGCTCCGTGCTCTGATGCTGCTGCTTTGCTTTATGAACGAGACAACAGAGAAACAGATTCTTCAGGACCAAAGCTGGAACTGAAATAAAAAGGAAAGTGAAACATGGCATGTCAATGGTCTGCAGAGGCTACAATCCTGCAGAGGGAGTTTCTCTCTCTCTCTTTCACCCTCAGACAGAGGGTGAAAAGTGCACGCGCACACACACACACACACACACACACACACACACACACACACACACACACACACACACACACACACCATATATACATCACTTCAGGGGACATTACATTGACTGACATGCATTTCCTAGAGACTTATCCTAACCTTAACCATAACCAAGTCTTCACCCTGAAATTAATGACTCCCCTTATGGGGACCTCCAATTTGTCCCCATAAGGGAGGTGAGTCTCCACACGTGACTATGTAAACAGATTTAGGTCCCCACAAGTATAGTAATGCTTGTCCACACACACACACACACACACACACACACACACACACACACACACACACACACATGTTGAGGATTACATGTAAAGAGGTGAAGGTTGGGCAACGTGGTTCTCTGTCTGTATCTGCACACACAGCCGGAGGCATAAAGGTCACCAGAGGTCATGTGTGAGCAGCGGAACGGAGAACAGGGAGACATGTGAAGTATGTGTGTGTGTGCATGTGTGTGTGTGTGTGTGTGTGCGTGTTCATGTGTGTGTGTGTTCATGTGTGTGTTCAGCTGGATGAAGCATGGGTGTAAAACATGCATGTTGTGCAATTCAGATCCCGTGAGACATAGAGAAGAGGTGTGTGTGTGTGTGTGTGTGTGTGTGTGCATGTGTGTGTGTGTGTGTGTGTGTGTGTGTGTGTACACCACGTTCTCACTCCCAACCCGTCACATGTTGACGCTCGGTCGGACCGGTGGACCCGTTCAAATCCAGGTTTGGACAGTCTGCCGTGGTTCCATCCCATTTCACAGTGCTGTCCGACGCTCGGCGTAACCCTCGGCGCACATTCAAACATCCAATCACAGAGCTTGAGGACTATCACGGGGTTTGTTAAGCGACAACAACGACTTCAGACCAGTGGCTCTGACCTCAATGGTTATGAATTCACTAGATGGATTATTGTAGGAAACTTGCGAACTGAGGAGCAACACCTTTTGGACCCCTACCAGTTTGTGGAGGTACAGATGACCTCTGACCTCCACCACGCACTTTATTCTGAAGCACCTGGAAAACCCTTCAGCTTATGCTCGATTAATGTCCTGCACTTTAGCTCAGCTTTTAAAACTATTCTTCCCCAAAGGATGTTAAAGAAGCTCAAACTGATGGATGTGAACCCTTAATTGATCAATCAATCAATCAATCAATCAATCAATCAATAGATCATCGTTTATTTATAGCCCAATATCACAAATGTTACATTTGTCTCAGTGGACTTCAGAGTGTGTACAGAATATCAGTATGACAATACGACACCCTCTGTCCTCAGACCCTCTGTCCTTAGTTCCTCTGTCCTCAGATCCTCTGTCCTTAGACCCTCTGTCCTCAGACCCTCTGTCCTTAGACCCTCTGTCCTTAGACCCTCTGTCCTCAGACCCTCTTATAATATTGCCTAACGGAAGCATATATAATGTGAACAAAATAGGTCCGAGCACTGAGCCCTGTGGCACTCCATGGCTAACTTTGGTTTGTGTGGAAGATTCATCGTTAACACGTACAAACTGAGAGCGTTCAGATAGATAGGACCTAAACCAGCCTAAAGCAGTTCCCTGTGTGCCAACTGATCAGATGGTACCACTGCTTCCTACTGAAAGACCGCTCAGGTGAAAGTGGACTCGACCCTCTGACACGGGTCGTACGCACCGGGCGCCACGAGGCTGCGAGGTTAGCTCTCCTCTCCACGCTCTACTCACATGAGTGCAGGAGTCAGCACACACACACCACATCATGAAGCTCTCTGGGGACGCAGCCACGCCGAGGCTACCACCTGGAGACTCGCACATCTCTATTTATACACTTCAGATTGAAGGTCAGAACAACTCTGAGAAGTATCGACAAGCTGTGGGGTGCTTTGGAGGAGGAGTTCAAGCTAAGCACGAGCATCCTTCAGTTTAAAAGGATTCACAGAAACACTTGGAAGAATATGAGAATGAAGAAAAGGTGATTGAAGATGAGAAATGATTATAAATGTAAATGTGTGTAGGAATAACCTGTATAATGATTTAAAGGACAGTCATCGATCAAGTAAGCGGTGGGAATGAATACGCACCTGTTCCTCCTGCTCCCTTTCGGACACATGATTTATTATTATTATTAATATGAAGACTTCTTTTGTTGAATATATAAATATTACCATCGATGTGGATAACAGAATTCTGTATGTACAACAATACGGTATTCTGTTCTTCACATTAGTTATTTGTTATTTTTTAATCTGTTCGAATTAAAGACTGAAAGAAAGAAGAAAGAAAGATTGAAGAGGGCGTGACGTGGGGTGAGGCGCACGACCTGGTGTTACACGTTAAAAAGGAAATGACCTTTGACTTCAAGTCAGGAGGCGATCGCAGCCTGTCCTTACCAACGGGGAGGCAGTCGAGCAGGTTGAACGGGCCCATCGGGTGGGTCAGGCGGCTCAGAGATAAGCGCAGGTCGGGTCAGGGTTCACGGAGTGGGGGCACGCGTTGTGAGTTCTACAGAGTCTATCATCCGTTACGGCGGCACAACGTGGTTTTGGTGACTCGTCAGTTCAATCTAAACCACAGCTCCAGAGCCTGATCAGAAGGGCTGGACGAACAACCGGCACCGTCCTCTCTGCAGGAGGTATGGGAGGAGACGGTGAGAAAGCAAGGCCGTCAGATCCCAAGCGCCCCAACACGTCCTGTGGAGAGTGTGAGCTCCTCGGGCTGAAGGCACAGATTACAAAGTGTAGATGGACAGGTATACGCGTTCCTCTGTTGCGCTGTCACTCCAGCTGCTGAACCGTCAGGAACACATGGGAGTATGCTGTTAGGAACTGTTGGGAGGGGCGATGTGTACAGGGTAGTTTGTGCAATCGAGAAGGTTAAACAGGGGAAGTGCATTATGGGTAAATAGGTATGGACACGATAGGGAAAGTGCTGTCCCTGTATGTGTCTTGGTTCTGTGCCACGTGCTCTCTGCTCTGTATCTATGGTTACCTGATGTTTGATGTGTATTATCTCGATGCCAGACGGAGACGATACATCTCTGTCTTATCATGCGTGTGTTCAGCTGGGTGTAAAACATGCATGTTGAGCCATTCAGATCGCGTGAGACATAGAGAAGAGGTGTGTGTGTGTGTGTGTGTGTGTGTGCATGTGTGAGAGTTTCTTACATTTGTACACACACACACACACACGCACACACGCACGCACACACACACACACACAGTGCCCAACTTCTGAATGTAATTCGGACCGACAGCTTGCATTCACGGTCTGATGCACCTCACTTCCCAAAGTGGATGCAGAAGGACCGTTTTTTTCACACACACGCACACACACACACACACACACACACACACACACACACACACACACACACACACACACACACACACACACACGTACAGCACAGACAGGTGTCCCTCCATGTTTAAAAGTCTGTCGTCCCGTCCCAAAGACGTCACGGACCCAGACCCACGATAGCCCCACGCCATGCGGGTATCACGCCGTGGTGTCGCCCCTCCTGCCGTCAGGAGGGCAGTGTTGCTGCTCCACGAGGGGAAGGATATAGTGAAGGAGACAGGGAAGGTGGGGAGTGATTTAGCGGGTGTGGAGGTGTGTAAGAGAGACAGTGACGGTGATTGAGGGCCGGGAGGAAAGTGGAGGCGAAGATGGAGTGCGCCGTAACGCGGGAGTGAGAGCGGGCGCCCGGTCGATGCGAGACATCGCTCATCCTGACGCTGCCGCTCGGAATGGGAATCACCGCATTAGCGCCGCTGAGTGCTAACGGCTCCATCGAGCTGCAGGAAAGAGCCGAGCTGGCTAATGGCCGCATGTCGTTGGAATGGCTTGTCTCTATCAGCGGCTCTTCATCGCCGCCTCCGCTCGTCTTCATCGGGGTGACCTTCCAACGGAGGCTGGAGATGGAGAAAGTCATCCCTACCACCGTGTTCCTGAAGGCATCGACAACTATAAAACCAAGTTCTGAGTACTCAAGTACAAGACCTGAGTACTTCTACTTTAACTCAAGTACTAGACCTGAGTACTTCTACTTTAACCCTGAGTAAAGAAAGCCTCTGATCACCTCTCTCTCTCTCTCTCTCTCTCTCTCTCTCTCTCTCTCTCTCTCTCTCTCTCTCTCTCTATCTCTCTCTGTGTCTATCTCCCTCTCTCCCTCTCTCTCTCTCTCTCTCTCCCTCTCTGTCTCTCTCTCTCTCTCTCTCTCTCTCTCTCTCTCTCTCTCTCTCTCTCTCTCTCTCTCTCTCTCTCTGTGTCTATCTCCCTATCTCTCTCTCTCCCTCTCTCTCCCTCTCTCTCCCTCTCTCTCTCTCTCTCTCTCTCTCTCTCTCCCTCTCTGTCTCTCTCTCTCTCTCTCTCTCTCTCTCTCTCTCTCTCTCTCTCTCTCTCTTTCTCCCTCTCTCTCTCTCCCTCTCTCTCACTCTCTGAGGGCCCATCCAGCAGGCAGTCCCCCCCAGCATCGCTCACTGTAATGTCTGCAGAGCTGTCAGCTGCAGAGACATGGAGGTGTTTGTATCTGCGTTGTCTTTATGGAGCTGCCACGTGGATCTGGAGATACGGCACGGCAGGCTCTGGTGCCTCGTGTGGGTCTACACACTGACCTTGGATCAGAAGCTTTGCGGCCCCTACACACGGCAGCGTGCGTTGCCGCTTGGTGGTGGGCGTGTCTTGAGCTTGGGGAGTCAACGCGAGCAGCCCGACCAACAACCAACCACATGGATGTCCCGCCCCGGACATACAAAGCAAAGCATTCATGCTCCATCCATGCTGGCTAAATATACTGTCTGTCTGCTAGCTGTTCATTCAAACGAAGTGCACTGGATATAAACTCCCCAAACAAGGGAAAACCTACCAGGTTCCCCCACTGCCTCTGCCCCCTCCCCCCACTGCCTCTGCCCCCTCCCCCCACTGTCCCTGGGTGTTGAAGGACATCACCAGATGTCCTTCAACACCCGCTCAAACTGTACATACTATCAGACTGCAGTAGATACACACAGAACAGACACTGAACATGTGTGTGCCACGAGTGATCCATGTGGGGGAGGGGCACATCGAGAGTGTGTGTTTGATCTGATCCGGATGGTTCCCGACCGACGGGGAACGCGTGGTGGTTCCCGACAGACGGGGAACACGTGGTGGTTCCCGACCGACGGGGAACGCGTGGTGGTTCCCGACCGACGGGGAACGCGTGGTGGTTCCCGACCGACGGGGAACACGTGGTGGTTACAACGTTCACTGAAGGATCCAGAATGCAATGCAAGTGGTGATCAGTAATGTTCAAACTGTGAAGGATGTCGTGAAGCCTCGATGCAGTCGAATGTAAAACTAAAAAGATTGATGAAAGTATTAAATCGGTCATATTGGACCCGAACACAACAGGAGGGGTAACGAGACGTCTAAAAACAGAGGCTCTATGTCAGGGTGCGGGGGACAGGTCGGACCCGAAGGCAGAATTTGAACGAAAAGCGAGCTTCATTAAAAATAAAAGCTGTGTCAAAAACAAATGAGCAGCACAAGGAACACGGACCGTGGAACAACATGGAGGGAAAACCGGAGAGACAAACAATGAACCGACATGGAGCACAGGGGAAGACTGAATACACAGAAGGGTAATCACAGGACAAGACACAGCTGGGCAGGAGAGGAGAAACACAGGGGCAACAGGTGAACACAATCAGAGCATCAGACACACAGGGGACTAACGACAGGGAGGAGGACCAGACACCGAATGAACAGACTTACAAACCCATCACCAGACAGACAACACTAAAGTGCGACACCATATCGCCCTGCAGTGTCAACCCTTACGTTGTAGAGATAAGATAAGAGGGACTTTATTGATCCCAAATTGGGACATTTTTGCTTTGCAGCGGAATAAAAAACAACAAAACAAGGCTTTGCAAACAAGTAGAAATTAAAGAGTAGAAATAAAGAATTCTAGAATTGAAACATCACAAAATAGAATTAAATCAGCTGCACACATACAGCAGACATCAACTCTGACAATAACACACTACCGACGGGCTTTAGACACGATATCAAGCAGGATGGTATCTACATTCAGAGTGCAGGGAATATTAAAGACGTGTTCTAACCCGATAGCAGACCAACACACGTGCTGATGAGCTGTTACCGTGTGTCCGTCCATCTCACTGACGTCACCTTCTCTTCACCCCCTCTCAGTGCTGATGGCTCCTCTGGGTGTCTTCAGAGGGACCGCACCCCCCCCTGGTCCCCTGAGACCCTCCATGCAGGGCCTGAGAGCTATCTGTCATCGTGCTATTAGCTCCTCGTCATCATCAGCGGGGCCGTTAGCTCGGAGACATCAGAGCCATTAGCGCCGAGCTGCTAAAAGGCTAGCGTCCTCACAAAGACTCGTTAAGAAAGACAGAAAGGCTGCAGAGCGATAAGGAGGGAACAAAGACCTCAATCATGTCAGCGGGTCTGCGTGTCCTTGGGAGGACGCTTCCTTTCCTGATGGAGTACTTTAAAGACTCAACGGTGTTATCCTCATGAGCACAACCAGTGTCGATATGCAATGAACAACTTGAGTTACAGGTTCCTCAAACAAGGCAACGTAAAGATATATAAGACATAAAGAATTCAACCATAAAACATCGTGCAAAAAGAAACAGAGTAGAAATAAAGGAGTTAATGTGAGAGAAGTGAACTATTAACACGGGGGGTCAGACTCAATCACACAGGGGGCCAACATTAAAGCATCAGTGCTCGTCGAGGGCCAGACCGGTTCAGTGTTTGTTGCAGAACGTATTGAAATGAACTAATTGCATTAAACCTGGAACTAACGAAGCTTCAATGAGTACAAAACAACATATAAAACAACATGAAACATTAAATAATCAGCTGCAGTCATGTCTCATGGCTCGATCTGCAGCTCAGAGTCATCTCTTATGAGCACATTTCTCCACCGGCCGACAGCCGCTTCAACAAAACTATCCCCTCAGAGAGAAACCAAAGCTGCCTGCTGTCGAGGGAGAAAGTGCTGAAGGAAGCATCCTTTAGACTCAGGGTGCTGCTCTGGGGTGCTAGCTCAGATACTTGGCGTCTCCTCTCGGGGGCAAGGTCATCAATGTGTGGGCTCAAGGTCATCAATGTGTGGGCTCAAGGTCATCAATGTGTGGGCTCAAGGTCATCAATGTGTGGGCTCAAGGTCATCAATGTGTGGGCTCAAGGTCATCAATGTGTGGGCTCAGGCTCTGAGCGGAGGAGACCCTCAGGATGGAGGGAAGGTGTGATATGCCGGGCCCAAATTAAATCCACCACGGGCCTGATTTGGCCCCCAGGCCTCGAGTTGGACACCTGTGGTTTAACATGCTAGAAAATAAAAGCAGAATGTTCAATGAAATACTGCACAGGAATAAGATACTGTTTGTTGTGATTATAATAAATATGTGAAAAGCAAACAGATACCTGCTGAAAGTCTTGAAGGAACAGAGCTCAGCAGCCTGAGAGCCTGTGGGAGGAAACTGTGAAGTGCTCCAGAAGATGTCTCAACGGACACCAAACAACGCGAAGGCAACGTTTGCCTTGAATGTCACTTTGATGATTTGAAGACTTTATATGTTTGGTTTTCGGGGATTATAAAGCTGAACTGTCTGCGTGTCTGGATGTTCTCTAAACGCTGCCATGTCTCCTCAAGCTGCTGGATGTTCTCTAAACGCTGCCATGTCTCCTCAAGCTGCTGGATGTTCTCTAAACGCTGCCATGTCTCCTCAAGCTGCTGAGTGTTCTCTAAACGCTGCCATGTCTCCTCAAGCTGCTGGATGTTCTCTAAACGCTGCCATGTCTCCTCAAGCTGCTGGATGTTCTCTAAACGCTGCCATGTCTCCTCAAGCTGCTTGATGTTCTATAAATGCTGCCATGTCTCCTCAAGCTGCTGGATGTTCTCTAAACGCTGCCATGTCTCCTCAAGCTGCTGGATGTTCTCTAAACGCTGCCATGTCTCCTCAAGCTGCTGAGTGTTCTCTAAACGCTGCCATGTCTCCTCAAGCTGCTGAGTGTTCTCTAAACGCTGCCATGTCTCCTCAAGCTGCTGCATTACAAAATATTTCAAGTGCTACTCAGCTGGCTTTAGGTAAGCCAGCCCTTTGTTAGTATATAAGTGCTTTGTTAGTATATAAGAGCTTTGTTAGTATATAAGTGCTTTGTTAGTATATAAGAGCTTTGTTAGTATATAAGTGCTTTGTTAGTATATAAGAGCTTTGTTAGTAGTTCTATCCTCGAGGTGGAGTCGAGAGAGATGAGTTTCAGTCTGGAAGGTGTGTGAGCTTTCTGCTGTCCTGATGTCAATGGGAGCTCATTCCACCATCTTGGAGCCAGGACAGCAAACCCACGTGTTTCTGCTGATGGGAACTTGGGTCCCCCTCGCAGCGAGGCTGCAGCGAGCCGTTTGGCTGATGCAGAGCGGAGAGCACGTGCTGGGGTGCACGGTTTAACCATGTCCTGGATGCAGGAAGGGCCAGATCCGTTCGCAGCATGGTACGCAAGCACCAGGGTCTTGAAGTGGATTCTAGCAGTTACCGGAAGCCGGTGGAGGGAGCGGAGGAGCGGAGTGGTGTGGAACATGTAGGAAGGTTGAAGACCAGACGAGCCGCTGCATTCTGGGTGAGAGAGGTCGGATGGCACATGCAGGCAGACCAGCAGGAGGGAGCTGCAGTAGTCTAGGCGTGAGGTGACGAGAGCCTGGACCAGAACCTGCGTGGCTCTCTGGGTCAGCTGGGGACGCGTCCTCCTGATGCTGTAGAGCGTGTATCTGCAGCAGCGGGTTGGAGCAGGATGTTTGCAGTGAAGGACAGGTTGTTATCTAGGGTCACGCCCAGAGTCCTTGCAGTCTGAGTCGGGGAGACAACAGAGGGGCCGATGTCAGGTCAAGAGTGGGACGATCTTTTCCCGGAAGGAAAGCAGTTCAGTTTTGTCGAGGTTGAGCTTGAGGTGATGAGCGGACATCCACTGAGAGATGTCAGCTAGACGAGCAGAGATGCGTGCGACGACCTGGGTCTCTGAGCGGGGGAAGGGCAGGACTCATTGGGTGTCGTCAGCGTAGCAGTGGTATGAAAAACCATGCGGGCTAATGACAGATCCGAGCGAGTTTGTGTACAAGGAGAAGAGGAGGGGACCAAGAACAGAGCCCTGAGGGACCCCTGTAGTTAATTGACAAGGGTCGGACTCGGACCCTCTCCGAGTCCGACCCTGTAGGTACGGTCTTTGAGATGTGAGGTGAGGAGGGAAAGTGCAGAACCTGATACTCCAAGTTCTTGAAGTGTGAAGGAGGATCTGATGGTTCCCCGTGTCGAATGCAGCAGACAGGTCCAACAGGACGAGGACAGAGGAGAGGGAGGCTGCTTTAGCCGTGTGCAGTTCCTCAGAGACAGCAAGGAGGGCAGTTTCTGTGGAGTGACCTGCCTTGAACCCAGACTGGTGCGGATCCAGAAGGTTGTTCTGATGGAGAGAGCAGGAGAGTTGTTTAAAGACAGCGCGTTCAAGTGTGTTAGACAGGAACGGGAGGAGAGAGACAAGGAGGGAGGGAGGAGGGGGAGGGGCTTTGGGGGGGTCCAAGAGGGAGGAGGGGGAGGGGCTTTGGGGGGGGTCCAGGAGGGTGGAGAAGATGGAAAATAGTGTTTTGGGATTGGAATAGGAAGATTGGATCTTATCTTGAGAGAAAGTGCTTTGTGCCTGAGAGATGGAAGCAGAGAAAGAGGAGAGGAGAGCCTGATAGGTTAGGAGGTCGTCACGGTGTTTGGATTTCCACCGTTTCCGCTCTGCTGCCCGAAGGACGGTTCTATTAGCACGCAGTGCGTCATCTAGCCAGGGAGCAGGAGGGGACTGACGAGCCTGCCGAGATGTGAGAGGACAGAGAGAGTCCAGAGAGGATGAGAGAGGAGAGAGAGAGTCCAGAGAGGATGAGAGAGTCCAGAGAGGATGAGAGAGGAGAGAGAGAGTCCAGAGAGGACAGAGAGAGTCCAGAGAGGATGAGAGAGGAGAGAGAGAGTCCAGAGAGGATGTGAGAGGAGAGAGAGAGTCCAGAGAGGATGAGAGAGTCCAGAGAGGATGAGAGAGGACAGAGAGGGTCCAGAGAGGAAGAGAGAGGACAGAGAGGGTCCAGAGAGGATGAGAGAGGAGAGAGAGGGTCCAGAGAGGAAGAGAGAGGACAGAGAGGGTCCAGAGAGGATGAGAGAGGAGAGAGGAGAGTTTCTGCAGCAGAGTGTGGAGGCAGGAGTTGGAAGGAGTCGGAGGAAGGGAGGGCTGAGAGCACCGAGGAGGCAAAGGTAGAGGGGGAGAGGGAACGGAGGTTACGGCGGACAGGTGCAGGATGAGAAGAGATTAGTTTGTTATGTTTGGAAAGGGGTAGAGAGAATGAAATGAAGAAGTGATCGGAGGTGTGGAGCGAGTTTACAGAGAGGTTAGAAGTAGCGCAGTGCCTTGAGGATATGTGCCACACCCCTTTAATTAGTTAACTCTCTGCAGCTGGTGGCCCTCATCACGAGCAGGAGCAGGAAGCTGCAGGTCAGTGTGGTAGGACTCCAGATGCTGCTTCTCTCCTGTGACTCAGACACGAGCAGGAGCAGGAAGCTGCAGGTCAGTGTGGTAGGACTCCAGATGCTGCTTCTCTCCTGTGACTCAGACACGAGCAGGAGCAGGAAGCTGCAGGTCAGTGTGGTAGGACTCCAGATGCTGCTTCTCTCCTGTGACTCAGACACGAGCAGGAGCAGGAAGCTGCAGGTCAGTGTGGTAGGACTCCAGATGCTGCTTCTCTCCTGTGACTCAGACACGAGCAGGAGCAGGAAGCTGCAGGTCAGTGTGGTAGGACTCCAGATGCTGCTTCTCTCCTGTGACTCAGACACGAGCAGGAGCAGGAAGCTGCAGGTCAGTGTGGTAGGACTCCAGATGCTGCTTCTCTCCTGTGACTCAGACACGAGCAGGAGCAGGAAGCTGCAGGTCAGTGTGGTAGGACTCCAGATGCTGCTTCTCTCCTGTGACTCAGACACGAGCAGGAGCAGGAAGCTGCAGGTCAGTGTGGTAGGACTCCAGATGCTGCTTCTCTCCTGTGACTCAGACACGAGCAGGAGCAGGAAGCTGCAGGTCAGTGTGGTAGGACTCCAGATGCTGCTTCTCTCCTGTGACTCAGACACGAGCAGGAGCAGGAAGCTGCAGGTCAGTGGGTTTGTTCTGGAGGATCAGGTGGTTCACTATGTAGGTCAGAGAGAAGCAGCATGTCGGCTTCCTCAATAATTAATCAGCCCTCCGCTCTGCCGCTCAGTGCATCTGTGTGTGTGTGTGTGCGTGTGTGTGTGTTTGAGTGTGTGTTCGTGTGTGTGTGTGTGTGTGTGTGTTGGCTGCATCAAATATAACATATATAGTGTTGCGTGTTACAGCCAGTGGGTCGGCGCCTGACTTATATATAGCACATGATGATGCTCCTGTGTGTGTGTCTGTGAGTGAGTGTGTGTGTGTGAGTGTGTGTGTGAGTGTGTGCGCGTGTGTGAGTGTGTGCGCGTGTGTGTGTGAGTGAGTGTTTGTGTGTGTGAGTGTGACTGTGTGTGAGTGTGTGTGTGAGTGTGTGCGCGTGTGTGAGTGTGTGCGCGCGTGTGTGTGTGTGTGTGTGTGCGTGTGTGTGTGTGTGAGTGTGTGTGAGTGAGTGTGTGAATGAGTGTGTGTGTGTGTGTGAGAGTGTGTGTGAGTGTGTGTGTGTGTGTGTGTGTGTGTGAGAGTGTGTGTGTGTGAGTGTGTGAGTGAGTGTGTGAGTGTGTGTGTGAGTGTGTGTGTGAGAGTGAGTGTGCAGCCCTGGATATCCCTTTGTTGTCATTAGTTACGGTCAGTGAGAGTTCAGAAGCAGAAGAAGAAAGGGCTTTACAGATTTCAACATAATGCACGCAACGTTTGAGTTCACCATTATTATTCATTTGGCTGCTCTCTCTCTCTCTCTCTCTCTCTCTCTCTCTCTCTCTCTCTGTGTGCATATGTATAAATGTGTGTTGATTATGTATATATAGGTATGTACATATTCTTATACTTATTTTTACATATTTTTGTATTCTGGATTGTGGGAAACGGTATTTCGATCTCTCTGTCTGTACACACAGACTGAAAGATTGACAGTAAAGTTGACTTTGACTTTGATGTCAGTCAGATGTACGGACACACTGTAAAAACTCAACATATCAGCACGTATATTGGTCTGATATCTGGTTAGAAAATGTCTTTAATATTCCATTCCTACACTCTTAATGTAAATAATATCCTGCTTTATATTGTGTCTAAAGTTGACTTTGACTTTTTGTTATATTGAACATACATATAGATAGAATGGGAGGGATGAAACCCTCTTTAATGGTCTCACATGCAGAGCACACAGCACACAGTGAAACCAGTCGAGAGTCTAGAGTCTAGCATCAGGAATCTAGCACCAGGAGTCTAGCACCAAGAGTCTAGCACCAAGAGTCTAGCACCAGGAGTCTAGCACCAGGAGTCTAGAACCAGGAGTCTAGCACCAGGAGTCTAGCACCAGGAGTCTAGCACCAGGAGTCTAGCACCAGGAGTCTAGCACCAGGAGTCTAGAACCAGGAGTCTAGCACCAGGAGTCTAGCACCAGGAGTCTAGCACCAGGAGTCTAGCACCAGGAGTCTAGCACCAGGAGTCTAGCACCAGGAGTCTAGCACCAGGAGTCTAGCACCAGGAGTGGAGTGCACCAGCTGGGCATAAAAAAGTAGGGCTTAACTCTAACGCCGGGCTTAGCTACGTTCGACTTAGTGATTCGAATTTACTCTGAGTGCACCGAGCCTGACTAGTCTCGGTCGTAGCTGCGCCTGGTCTTAAGATGCGCGTCCACGTGAATACACGCTAAACAGTAATTGTTGCCAAGCAACACACGTCTCTACATAAGTTACCACTCGAACTCCTCCATTCAGAGCAAGCTAATCATTTGATAATGAATATTGATAACGGAAAGAAGAGAAAAAACTATTTTACTGATAGAGAAATTAGAACCTTAATTGAAATATATGCAGAGCACAAAAACTCGCGAACTGCCAAATTTAACAACAATATGACCAACAAGAACAAACTCGCAGCCTGGAAGTCAATCACTGACGCAGTAAATGACTTGGGTGATGGAGGGATACGGACGGTGGAAGAGTGTAGGAAGAAGTGGAAGGACCTACTATCCAGAGCCAAAAAGGATGCGTCAGTTCTCAAAAACCTGCCGACTGGCGGGGGCCCTGCTCCAAACCTCTCCATAAAGCGATATAATCATAGCTATCTTTGGAGAGGATTCCCCCTCTTTCACCGGGTGGAGTGGGATCGACAGCTCTGAGCTGTCAACCTCAACATGTGAAGAGGTTGATGCAGACGTGTCAGCTGTCCCTATAAGTGGTGAGTCATTAACAGAGTAACATCTCCCTACATTATCGATATACACATTACCCCCCGTGAGACATCACGGTTAGCAAGATAACAGTTAGCAATCACGGCAGTTGATAGTAACTGACAGTAACTGACATTAACTTGAAATTTTACAGACTCAGAGGACCGCAGAGAAGAGGGAAGTCCCCCACCCACAGCGTCAGCGATGACTCAAGGGGGATCCCAAATGGCCCCACCCCGAAAAAGGAAGAGGGATTTGACTGAGCTACAGCGGGAACTGACGGAAAAAGAAATCATTCGTGTGGAGGTGGAGACCGCAAAATTAAGAGCGGAACACGAGAAGATTGAGCTGGAGAAGGAGAAATTGAGACTCCAAATTACCATTCTTAATAATCAGCTAATCATGACGGAAGAAGACAATTTGTTCATTCTTTCATCATATTGTTGTAGCTACTTGTTTTTATCTCCATTTCATGTTAATAGTTCTCCAAAATGTTGTTATTTAATGTTCTTGTGTGTTTTTTTTAATAAATGTGGCTATAAAACGGCCTAATGAAAATATGTGATCACAATGGGAGCTTATTGAAATGCAATTGCAAAAAAACAGCGTTCATATTACAAATATATAGGTCTATAGGTTGTTTATTATGTGATTTCGGGTAAGTCGTCCACCGATATCCTCACGGATGCCAGCAGGAGCCACAGGGTTCTCATCCGCCTCCAGTACCAAGTCTCCATGCATGGGAGGGGGATTCTCTTTTTCACACAGATGTTGTGCAGCACGCATGGCAGCATGCACGCAGACGCGCGCGGGGTGCATTCGCATTTCACTGTGGAGGCGGTGAAACCTACACAAAAAAGCAAAACACAATTTAGCCTATCTACATTTAAAGGCTGGCCTTTTATATATTATAAAAATGACTTACTAACCTACGTCTGAGCACTCCAATGCAGCGCTCTACAATGTTCCTTGTTTGTACATGCTTCTCATTATAGCGGCACTCTTGTGCAGTTCTCTCTGCGATGACAGGTGTCATTAGCCATCGTTTCAGTGGGTACCCACTGTCTCCGAGAAGAAGACCATTCACTCTCCCTGCCTCAAATTCCCGTTGAAGGGCGCTCTCTCTCAGGATGCGAGCATCATGGGGTCGACCCAGGCCATCTTGCAACGAGGTCGACAATGCCCATGTCCGAGTTGCACACAATTTGGACATTTATTGAGTGGTAACCCTTTCTGTTAACATACAAATACTCATGTTCAGAGGGGGCCTGAATGCGAACATGAGTACCGTCGATGCATCCGACAATACCAGGTATGCCTGATTTTAACAAAAGATCTTGCCTGGATTTCGCTGCTTCTTCTTGCGTGGGGAGGTGGATATAATTCCTAAGGCGGTGCTGGAGAGCCAAGGAAACTTTTCTAATAGCCCGACATGCAGCTGTGCGATGAACATTAATCATGTCTCCCACAGTATTTCTGAAAGGCCCCGTTCGCGTAGAATCTGAGCGCAATCAGCGCCTGCAAGGTTGGGGAGAGCGCAGCGTTTGGGTCTGATCCGTGCTGGAGTTGAGGGGAGATCTCCTCGATTAATTCAAAAGGGGCTCGTCTGCCGAAACGAAACCTCTCATCAGCTCACTGAATAGATGTCCAGTGGGTTTGTTCGATCACGGACGACTCCTTCTCTTCTTAATGCCCTTTCGTTGTTAAACCTGTAAACAAGACGCACTGCCATCGTTATGTTCCTTCTTGCCAGTTTTACGTTACTATGGATACTAGTCTCTCTTTCCGATTTACGCCTGCTCCGTACTAGGCGTAAAAGTTACACCCGGGCGCAACGCATACAGGGCTTAAGTCTTAGTGGTGCACTCGTCATAACTTTAGTTTGGTCTTAACCTTCGGTTCTACGTCGGACGTAGAGTTACGACCAGCTTACGCCCAGCTGGTGCACTCCACTCCAGGAGTCTAGCACCAGGACTCTAGCACCAGGACTCTAGTACCAGGAGTCTAGCACCAATAGTCTAGAACCAGGAGTCTAGCACCAGGAGTCTAGCACCAAGAGTCTAGTACCAGGAGTCTAGCACCAGGAGTCTAGCACCAAGAGTCTAGAACCAGGAGTCTAGCACCAGGAGTCTAGCACCAATAGTCTAGAACCAGGAGTCTAGAACCAGGAGTCTAGCACCAGGAGTCTAGAACCAGGAGTCTAGAACCAGGAGTCTAGGGCCAGGAGTCTAGCACCAGGAGTCTAGCACCAATAGTCTAGAACCAGGACTCTAGCACCAGGACTCTAGCACCAGGAGTCTAGAACCAAGAGTCTAGAACCAGGACTCTAGCACCAGGAGTCTAGCACCAAGAGTCTAGAACCAGGACTCTAGCACCAGGAGTCTAGCACCAGGAGTCTAGCACCAAGAGTATAGCACCAGGACTCTAACACCAGGACTCTAGCACCAAGAGTCTAGCACCAGGACTCTAGCACCAGGAGTCTAGCACCAAGAGTCTAGCACCAGGACTCTAGCACCAGGAGTCTAGCACCAGGAGTCTAGCACCAAGAGTCTAGCACCAGGACTCTAACACCAGGACTCTAGCAACAAGAGTCCAGCACCAAGAGTCTAGCACCAGGAGTCTAGCACCAGGAGTCTAGCACCAGGAGTCTAGCACCAGGAATCTAGCACCAGGAGTCTAGAACCAGGAGTCTAGCACCAGGAGCCTAGCACCAGGAGTCTAGCACCAGGAGTCTAGCACCAGGACTCTAGCACCAGGACTCTAGCACCAGGAGTCTAGCACCAGGAGTCTAGCACCAGGAGTCTAGAACCAGGAGTCTAGTACCAGGAGTCTAGTGCCAGGAGTCTAGAACCAGGAGTCTAGCACCAGGAGTCTAGTGCCAGGAGTCTAGAACCAGGAGTCTAGCACCAGTAGTCTAGCACCAGGAGTCTAGCACCAGGACTCTAGAACCAGGAGCAGCTATTGTACAGCGCCCGGGGAGCAATGGGAGTGAGAGGGGAAGGGGGATGTCCGGTGCCTTGCTCAAGGGCACCACGGCAGGGCAGGAGGTGAACTGGGACCTCTCCAAGTAGCAGTCCACACTCCATATTTAAGTCTGGTCGGGGACTTTAACCGGCGACCCTACGGCTCACAGTCCAAGCCTGTACTGACTGAGACACTGCCGGCTGTCTTATAAATATATAGACGTTGTCAGAGAACAGAGAGCCAGCAGTGCTCACTTTGAGGGGCTTCCCGTAGCAGAAAGGCCCTCTCTTGTCAAAGCACACAGTAAAAGAAATGAATTACATCCTGGGTTACTTCTGTCTACATTGTACGCTTGTGACGATTAGTCATGCACAATTATATATCGTCTGGGCCACAAGTACATCCTTGGTGTCATGAGTTCTCCCAGAGGACAAGTTCATCCACAATGTCCACACAACACTGTAACGAGGAGCAGCAGCCATCACATGACCATGTTCATGTCTGCACCACCGCAAAGAGAAAGTACTTACTGTAGACTTCAGGCTGTAAACACTGCAGCTTGTCACAGGGGAATCCCAGCATGCAACAGCTCCCCTATTGTGTTCCCCAGCTGCTTCGGGCTTCCTCTCCTCCATCACTTACTGTATCTCCTCTCCTGCTTCCTACCTTCTTAAAAGTCTCTGAATGAGACCTGTGTTGTTTCCAAAACTCACTCAACCGTCAAACTAACGTTTATGCTTGCACCTTTAGTTCAGCGAGATAATCTCTACATATTAACACCACTTTATGATTTCTGAAGTAACATGCTAACATTAGGCTATACAGGAACTACAGCACGGTCACATGACTTCACGTCACCACCGCTAAGCTAAATGTGGCTAATGTTGGGCTATACAGGAACTACAGCACGGTCACATGACTTCACGTCACCACCGCTAAGCTAAAGGAGGCTAATGTTGGGCTATAAAGGAACTACAGCACGGTCACATGACTTCACGTCACCACCGCTAAGCTAAAGGAGGCTAATGTTGGGCTATAAAGGAACTACAGCACGGTCACATGACTTCACGTCACCACCGCTAAGCTAAAGGAGGCTAATGTTGGGCTATAAAGGAACTACAGCACGGTCACATGACTTCACGTCACCACCGCTAAGCTAAAGGAGGCTAATGTTGGGCTATAAAGGAACTACAGCACGGTCACATGACTTCACGTCACCACCGCTAAGCTAAAGGAGGCTAATGTTGGGCTATAAAGGAACTACAGCACGGTCACATGACTTCACGTCACCACCGCTAAGCTAAAGGAGGCTAATGTTGGGCTATAAAGGAACTACAGCACGGTCACATGACTTCACGTCACCACCGCTAAGCTAAAGGAGGCTAATGTTGGGCTATAAAGGAACTACAGCACGGTCACATGACTTCACGTCACCACCGCTAAGCTAAAGGAGGCTAATGTTGGGCTCTAAAGGAACTACAGCACGGTCACATGACTTCACGTCACCACCGCTAAGCTAAAGGAGGCTAATGTTGGGCTATAAAGGAACTACAGCACGGTCACATGACTTCACGTCACCACCGCTAAGCTAAAGGAGGCTAATGTTGGGCTATAAAGGAACTACAGCACGGTCACATGACTTCACGTCACCACCGCTAAGCTAAAGGTGGCTAACGTTGGGCAATAAAGGAACTACAGCACGGTCACATGACTTCACGTCACCACCGCTAAGCTAAAGGAGGCTAATGTTGGGCTATAAAGGAACTACAGCACGGTCACATGACTTCACGTCACCACCGCTAAGCTAAAGGAGGCTAATGTTGGGCTATAAAGGAACTACAGCACGGTCACATGACTTCACGTCACCACCGCTAAGCTAAAGGTGGCTAACGTTGGGCTATAAAGGAACTACAGCACGGTCACATGACTTCACGTCACCACCGCTAAGCTAATGGAGGCTAATGTTGGGCTATAAAGGAACTACAGCACGGTCACATGACTTCACGTCACCACCGCTAAGCTAAAGGAGGCTAATGTTGGGCTATAAAGGAACTACAGCACGGTCACATGACTTCACGTCACCACCGCTAAGCTAAAGGAGGCTAATGTTGGGCTATAAAGGAACTACAGCACGGTCACATGACTTCACGTCACCACCACTAAGCTAAAGGAGGCTAATGTTGGGCTATAAAGGAACTACAGCACGGTCACATGACTTCACGTCACCACCGCTAAGCTAAAGGAGGCTAATGTTGGGCTCTAAAGGAACTACAGCACGGTCACATGACTTCACGTCACCACCGCTAAGCTAAAGGAGGCTAATGTTGGGCTATAAAGGAACTACAGCACGGTCACATGACTTCACGTCACCACCGCTAAGCTAAAGGAGGCTAATGTTGGGCCCATAAAGGAACTACAGCACGGTCACATGACTTCACGTCACCACCGCTAAGCTAAAGGAGGCTAATGTTGGGCTATAAAGGAACTACAGCACGGTCACATGACTTCACGTCACCACCGCTAAGCTAAAGGAGGCTAATGTTGGGCTATAGAGGAACTACAGCACGGTCACATGACTTCACGTCACCACCGCTAAGCTAAAGGAGGCTAATGTTGGGCTATAAAGGAACTACAGCACGGTCACATGACTTCACGTCACCACCGCTAAGCTAAAGGAGGCTAATGTTGGGCTATAAAGGAACTACAGCACGGTCACATGACTTCACGTCACCAGCGCTAAGCTAAAGGAGGCTAATGTTGGGCTATAAAGGAACTACAGCACGGTCACATGACTTCACGTCTCCACCGCTAAGCTAAAGGAGGCTAATGTTGGGCTATAGAGGAACTACAGCACGGTCACATGACTTCACGTCACCAGCGCTAAGCTAAAGGAGGCTAATGTTGGGCTATAAAGGAACTACAGCACGGTCACATGACTTCACGTCTCCACCGCTAAGCTAAAGGAGGCTAATGTTGGGCTATAAAGGAACTACAGCACGGTCACATGACTTCACGTCTCCACCGCTAAGCTAAAGGAGGCTAATGTTGGGCTATATAGGAACTACAGCACGGTCACATGACTTCACGTCTCCACCGCTAAGCTAAAGGAGGCTAATGTTGGGCTATAAAGGAACTACAGCACGGTCACATGACTTCACGTCTCCACCGCTAAGCTAAAGGAGGCTAATGTTGGGCTATATAGGAACTACAGCACGGTCACATGACTTCACGTCACCAGCGCTAAGCTAAAGGAGGCTAATGTTGGGCTATAAAGGAACTACAGCACGGTCACATGACTTCACGTCTCCACCGCTAAGCTAAAGGAGGCTAATGTTGGGCTATAAAGGAACTACAGCACGGTCACATGACTTCACGTCTCCACCGCTAAGCTAAAGGAGGCTAATGTTGGGCTATATAGGAACTACAGCACGGTCACATGACTTCACGTCACCAGCGCTAAGCTAAAGGAGGCTAATGTTGGGCTATATAGGAACTACAGCACGGTCACATGACTTCACGTCACCACCGCTAAGCTAAAGGAGGCTAATGTTGGGCTATATAGGAACTACAGCACTGAATTCTGAAACACAAATTGTGTACAGTATATTACTTTCTTTTATAAAACACTGGACATTTTGACTTCGTTCTACATCACATGTTTTATTTATACGACATTGAACATGAGTGCAGTACTTGAGTAAATGTTACTTCTTTCCATCACATGTTCCGCTCAGCCTGCTCCAGCATTGCGTGATCATTTATGTTTTATTATGTGTGATGTCAACCAGAAATGTCGTGTGTGTGTGTGTGTGTGTGTGTTTCTCTTCACCCCAGGCACACAGCATCACACTGTTGCCTTCTCTTCACCACTCTCTGTCGGTTTCAGTTTTCATCTCTATTTTTACACGAGTGTCCCTCCCCTTCCTCCCTTCCTCCCTCCCTCCCTCCCTCCCTCCCTCCCTCCCTCCCCTCTCTGAGAGTAACCTACTTGCAGCCCAGCTGTGTGATGAATAATGGAGGATCTGCCTTTCATCCTTCCTCCTCCTCTCTTCTTTTGTTCCCAGTCAGAGAGATATTGCCTACTGGTTGTGGTTGGATCTCTGTTTTCTGCTTTCTGGAGAATCTTAAAATTCAGATATTTTTCTATTCATAGATTTATCGTGAGTTTTCATTTAGCTTTTTACTCGACAAAATACTTTCCTCGAGAATGAGATGGATTTGAAGAATAACAAATTATTCTTTTGACTTTACGCATCCAGTTTGAATGTTCATCGCTCTGACTCTGATGTGACCTGTTCCTAACCTCTTCTCCATCTTCACACCTTCCTCTCTCACTTCCTCCTCTTCCTCTCTCACTTCCTCTTCTTCCTCTCTCACTTCCTCTCTCCTTCCTCTCTCACTTCCTCTCTCACTTCCTCCTCTTACTCTCTCACTTCCTCCTCTTTCTCTCTCACTTCCTCTCTCACGGCCTCTCTCACTTCCTCCTCTTCCTCTCTCACTTCTTCTCTCACTTCCTCCTCTTCATCTCTCACTTCCTCCTCTTCCTCTCTCACTTCTTCTCTCACTTCCTCCTCTTCATCTCTCACTTCCTCCTCTTCCTCTCTCACTTCCTCCTCTTCCTCTCTCACTTCCTCTCTCACTTTCTCCTCTTCCTCTCTCACTTCCTCCTCCTCCTCTCACCTTCCTCTCTCACTTCCTCTCTCACTTCCTCCTCCTCTCACCTTCCTCCTCTCACTTCCTCCTCCTCCTCACACCTTCCTCTCTCACTTCCTCCTCACACCTTCCTCTCTCACTTCCTCCTCTCACCTTCCTCTCTCACTTCCTCCTCTTCCTCCTCTCACTTCCTCCTCTTCCTCCTCTCACTTCCTCCTCTTCCTCTCTCACTTCCTCTCTCATTTCCTCCTCCTCCTCCTCCTCCTCCTCCTCCTCCTCCTCCTCCTCCTCTTCTCTCACTTCCTCCTCTTCCTCCTCTCACCTTCCTGCAGGTGCTCTGCAGGAGTGACTCCTTGATCTCTCAGGTGCTCTGCAGGAGTGACTCCTCGTCTCTCAGCTCCTCTGCAGGAGTGACTCCTCGTCTCTCAGGTCCTCTGCAGGAGTGACTCCTTGGTCTCTCAGGTGCTCTGTAGGAGTGACTCCTTGGTCTCTCAGGTGCTCTGCAGGAGTGACTCCTCGTCTCTCAGGTCCTCTGCAGGAGTGACTCCTCGTCTCTCAGGTCCTCTCTTCTGGGGGACTTGAAGATGAACACTGTGTCGTGTTATTGTTATTATAATCTGAGAGGAAATCTAGATTTGAAACAACTCGACGTCAGAAGAGCTCTTAGAAGTCTGAGTGTAACTCTGGGACGTATGGAGTGGTTTGGAGCAGGAGTCCAAACAAAGCACAAGCAATTCAGCTTCAAAGGATGCACAGGAACACTTTGAGGATGAAGAGCGGGGATTGAAGATGAGAAATGATTTGAAGGACACTCCCTGGTAACACGGGGATGAACACGCGTTCGCTTCCTGCTGCTCCTCTCGGACCCATCGGTTACTAATATGAATGAATGAATTCTAACAATACGCTATTCTGTTTTTCACATTTGTTCATTTTTAATCTGTACGAAATAAAGATGGAAATGAAATTGTCCATCTTTCAGTTTGTGTGTACATAGAGATCAAAAATACAGTTTCCCACTATCCCGAACATAAAAACATAAAGATATAAAACATGCAGATATCTTCAGCCAATCAGAGGCGCTGCTCGGCTGCCCCCAGCTGAGGGGCACGTGGTGGTCAGCTGGGAGCAGCCAATCAGAGGCGCTGCTCGGCTGCCCCCAGCGGAGGGGCACGTGGTGGTCAGCTGGGAGCAGCCAATCAGAGGCGCTGCTCGGCTGCCCCCAGCTGAGGGGCACGTGGTGGTCAGCTGGGAGCAGCCAATCAGAGGCGCTGCTCGGCTGCCCCCAGCTGAGGGGCACGTGGTGGTCAGCTGGGAGCAGCCAATCAGAGGCGCTGCTCGGCTGCCCCCAGCTGAGGGGCACGTGGTGGTCAGCTGGGAGCAGCCAATCAGAGGCGCTGCTCGGCTGCCCCCAGCGGAGGGGCACGTGGGCACGTGACCCCTCACTGAGACAGAGCACTCTGACCTTCTGGCACTGTCCGTGTGTCGAGCCCACACACCTGCATGCTGCTGTCAGAGCAACGCAGACGCCGTCCTGTGGACGTCGGCCACGGAGCACGCTCCTTTGGTTTATAGTCATCGGGCAAACGTACGGTATTAAAACATCAAGAGCGCAGATTCATCAAAGAGTAGACTAACATCTTATATAAAAAGGTCACATGTTGTTATTAATAAACACACAATAAGTAAACAGACGAGAACACCAGTAGAGTTTGAGAAATGACCATGAATATGCTTTAGTACTTTTACTCTTGTATACCCTTGTCAATTAACTACAGGGGTCCCTCAGGGCTCTGTTCTTGGTCCCCTCCTCTTCTCCCTGTACACAAACTCGCTCGGATCTGTCATTAGCCCGCATGGTTTTTCATACCACTGCTACGCTGACGACACCCAATGAACCCTGTCCTTCCCCCGCTCAGAGACCCAGGTCGTCGCACGCATCTCTGCTCGTCTAGCTGACATCTCTCAGTGGATGTCCGCTCATCACCTCAAGCTCAACCTCGACAAAACTGAACTGCTTTCCTTCCGGGAAAATATTGTCCCACTCTCGACCTGACGATCAACATCGGCCCCTCTGTTGTTTCCCCGACTCAGACTGCAAGGACTCTGGGTGGGACCCTAGATAACAACCTGTCCTTCACTGCAAACATCGCTGCTCCAACCCGCTGCTGCAGATACACGCTCTACAGCATCAGGAGGATGCGTCCCCAGCTGACCCAGAGAGCCACGCAGGTTCTGGTCCAGGCTCTCGTCACCTCACTAGACTACTGCAGCTCCCTCCTGGCTGGTCTACCTGCATGTGCCATCCGACCTCTCTCATCCAGAATGCAGTGGCTCGTCTGGTCTTCAACCTTCCTACATGTTCCACACCACGCCGCTCCTCCGCTCCTCCACTGGCTTCCGGTAACTGCTAGAATCCACTTCAAGACTCTGGTAATTGCGTACCATGCTGTGAATGGATCTGGCCCTTCCTGCATCCAGGACATGGTTAGACCGTGCACCCCAGCACGTGCACTCCGCTCTGCATCAGCCAGACGGCTCGCTGCACCCTCGCTGCGAGGGGGACCCAAGCTCCCATCAGCAGGAACACGTGGGTTTGCTGTCCTGGCTCCAAGATGGTGGAACGAGCTCCCATTGACATCAGGACAGCAGAAAGCTCACACACCTTCCAGACTGAAGCTCATCTCTCTCGACTCCACCTCGAGGATAGAACTACTAACAAAGCACTTATATACTAACAAAGCACTTATATACTAACAAAGCACTTATATACTAACAAAGCACTTATATACTAACAAAGCACTTATAGACTAACAAAGCTCTTATATACTAACAAAGGACTGGCTTACCTAAAGCCAGTTGAGGAGCACTTGAGATGATTGGCTCTATGAAGCCTGATGTTCTTCTATGATTCTGTTGTCTTCCTGGTCGAACGTACTTATTGTGAGTCGCTCTGGATAAAAGCGTCAGCTACATGCGATGTAATGTAATGATGTATACTCCGTAGTGTGTGAACACACAGGAGCCCTGACTGTGATTTCAACTTGCATTTATACTCATCATTTGAGCTGCTCGACAGAAGAGACACGTGAAGAGAGGCAGCAGAGAGACAGGGGGAGCTAGTGTGCAGCTGGTGTGTGTGTGCGTGCGTGTGCGTGTGTGTGTGTGTGTGTGTGTGTGAGTGTGTGTGTGTGCATGTGTGTGTGTGTGTGTGAGTGTGTGTGTGCGTGTGTGTCCATGCGTGTGTGTGTGTGTGAGAGTGTGTGTGTGAGAGTGTGTGTGTGCGTGTGTGTGAGTGTGTGTGTGCGTGTGTGTGTGCGTGTGTGTGAGTGTGTGTGTGTGTGCGTGCTTGTGTGTGTGAGTGTGTGCGTGTGTGTGCGTGTGTGTGCGTGTGTGTGTGCGTGCTTGTGTGTGTGTGTGTGAGAGTGTGTGTGCGTGTGTGTGTGTGTGTGTGTGTGATCGAGTGAGAGAGAGAGAGAGAGACAGAGAGAGAGAGAGACAGAGAGAGAGGGGCCGTCGGGTGCACAGAGGATCTCCAGTCTCCTCCCGGACAGACGGACTCGGACCTCTCCCCTCCCCAGCCTCTCTGCGGACCCCCTCCCCGGCCTCTCTGCGGACCCCCTCCCCGGCCTCTCTGCGGACCCCCTCCCCGGCCTCTCTGCGGACCCCCTCCCCAGCCTCTCTGCGGACCCCCTCCCCGGCCTCTCTGCGGCGGACCCCCCCTCCGGGCTGTGTTTCTCCGTGAACCGAGCGGAACCCTTTTCTCTCTCGACTTCCCGGTGAAGGTTATACTCGTGGATTTAGCGGAACACACTACACCGAGGCGGCTCTGAGCTGAACCGGATTATAGAGACATGACATTTACATAATATCACGGAGCGCTGTTTGAACCCGGAGAGCGTGAACGCACCACCGTGTTCTCTTTGATCCGTCGCCAGGGTAACGGAGTGTGCAGCGGTCAGAAGATCAAAGCCTTTCATTCGTAAACTAACTTCCGGTGGGGATAAAGTTGGTCTGTTCTCCCGGGGCTGAAAGGGCTCCCCCCGCCCCCTCTCTCTCTCTCTCTCTCTCTCTCTCTCTCTCTCTCTCTCTCTCTCTCTCTCTCTCTCTCTCTCTCTCTCCCTCCCACCCCCCCCCTCTCTCTCTCTCTCTCTCTCTCTCTGCCCCCTCTCAGTGTTATGAAGATGTGACTCCCTCTCTCTCTCTCTCTCTCTCTCCCCCCCCCCTCTCTCTATCTCTCTCTCTCTCTCTCTCTGCCCCCTCTCAGTGTTATGAAGATGTGACTCCCCCTCCCTCTCTCTTCTCTTTGATCTCTCCCTCTCACTCGCCTCTCGGAGATCAGAGGCTCCGCTGCTCTGGATGTTTGACAGCGGGGATGTGGTGGGCTTCAGCCCGGGATCCGGCCCTGGTCCCGGGTCTTTCCTCTCCATGGATTACTACCACCGGCCCCCAGGCCTTGGGCCGGAGAAGGGGCTCCTCCCCGGGGGGGCGGGGGGCCTCGCGCGGCCCTTCGGAGGCCCCCTGGTGAGCCGGCACTGGAGCGGGTCCAGCCACTGTAAGTATTATCTTGCATGCAGAGTTTAGACATATGCAATCTGAGGTCACAGGCTCCTCCCACAGAGCGACAACAACAGATAAACAATAACAGAACTATGATGGGATAGGACAAGGACTTGGAATATTGATATAAGATGCAAACAGATGAATGTTCTGGATGTTCTGGTCCTGGATGTTCTGGTCCTGGATGTTCTGGTCCTGGATGTTCTGGTTTTGGATGATCTGGTCCTGGATGTTCTGGTTCTGGATGTTCTGGTCCTGGATGTTCTGGTTTTGGATGTTCTGGTACTGGATGTTCTGGTTCTGGATGTTCTGGTCCTGGATGTTCTGGTTCTGGATGTTCTGGTCCTGGATGTTCTGGTCCTGGATGTTCTGGTCCTGGATGTTCTGGTTCTGGATGTTCTGGTCCTGGATGTTCTGGTCCTGGATGTTCTGGTTCTGGATGTTCTGGTCCTGGATGTTCTAGTGTTGGATGCTCTGGTTCTGGATGTTCTGGTCCTGGATGTTCTGGTCCTGGATGTTCTAGTCCTGGATGATCTGGTCCTGGATGTTCTGGTTCTGGATGTTCTGGTCCTGGATGTTCTAGCCCTGGATGATCTGGTCCTGGATGTTCTGGTCCTGGATGTTCTGGTCCTGGATGTTCTGGTTTTGGATGTTCTGGTACTGGATGTTCTGGTCCTGGATGTTCTGGTCCTGGATGTTCTAGTTTTGGATGCTCTGGTTCTGGATGTTCTGGTCCTGGATGTTCTGGTCCTGGATGTTCTAGTTTTGGATGCTCTGGTTCTGGATGTTCTGGTCCTGGATGTTCTGGTCCTGGATGTTCTAGTCCTGGATGATCTGGTCCTGGATGTTCTTGTTCTGGATGTTCTGGTCCTGGATGTTCTGGTTTTGGATGTTCTGGTTCTGGATGTTCTGGTCCTGGATGTTCTGGTTTTGGATGTTCTGGTCCTGGATGTTCTGGTTTTGGATGTTCTGGTCCTGGATGTTCTGGTCCTGGATGTTCTGGTCCTGGATGTTCTGGTCCTGGATGTTCTGGTTTTGGATGTTCTGGTCCTGGATGTTCTGGTCCTGGATGTTCTGGTTTTGGATGTTCTGGTCCTGGATGTTCTGGTTTTGGATGTTCTGGTCCTGGATGTTCTGGTCCTGGATGTTCTGGTTTTGGATGTTCTGGTCCTG
>CM070491.1:39225937-39228437 GCA_036324585.1 Champsocephalus esox | reverse complement strand
TTCTGCTCCTCACGCTGTGTGTCGTGCTTCAGGTTCATCGATGTGAAGCTGTTCAATGAGCTGTTATGAAGTTAAGACAACGAGAGAAACTACGCACAGAGGACATCACATGAGATCTGATGTACTTGGTGTTCGGATGCTTTTGTTGCAGCAGCATACAACAAAACAAGGCATTGTACATAATAACAAATTAAAAGAGTAGAAATAGACAATTCTGAAATACAAACATCTCAAAAACATACATGTGATTATTTGATCCATAAACATATTAGAGGTTCAGCTCTGCTGTCTTCATAAAGACTCTCACTGTGGTAACGGAGACACAGGGCCGACCATCGGGTTCAATGATGACTCATGTAAACCAAAAGCTAGCTAGATAGCTAACGTGCGCTAGCTAGATAGCTAACATGCGCTAGCTAGATAGCTAACATGCGCTAGCTAGATAGCTAACATCCGCTAGCTAGATAGCTAACATCCGCTAGCTAGATAGCTAACATCTGCTAGCTAGATAGCTAACATGCGCTAGCTAGATAGCTAACATCCGCTAGCTAGATAGCTAACATGCGCTAGCTAGATAGCTAACATTCGCTAGCTAGATAGCTAACATCCGCTAGCTAGATAGCTAACATGCGCTAGCTAGATAGCTAACATCCGCTAGCTAGATAGCTAACATCCGCTAGCTAGATAGCTAACATGCGCTAGCTAGATAGCTAACATGCGCTAGCTAGATAGCTAACATCCGCTAGCTAGATAGCTAACATGCGCTAGCTAGCTTTTTAGGTGGGAGGCTGAGGAGGTGAATAGTAAATAGATAGAGAAGCTTAATAGCTCCAGTGTGCTCGCCGAACAGCACACGGACAAGTCAACATTTGGACTTTGTTCTCGAAATATCAAAAGTTTTTTGTAAAAATATCAAAATTTAGATTTTTTTTTCTGAATGTCAAAATTCTGACTTTTCTGAATTCTCAACATTTTGAAATGATCCTGAAATGTTCAAGTCTGAAACTTTTCTGAACATTTCAAAAGTCCGGCTCACATGTAAACATCATTTTTGTTTAAAAAGTCAGAGTCGTCATGTTTTTAGAAAGAAGCAGCACGTGAGCAGAGTCTGGCATCAGAGCTCACTCCCAGCGCAGGGATGTTTCACGGCTTGCTCTGTAGAGCTGCAGGAGGACATTTGGTGGTGAGGATGCTCTGATGTGAGCAGAGAAGAACCAGAGACATGGATCTTTAGACAGCCTCTCTGTGTGGACAGACGGCTGATGGTGAGCGGCTCTCTGTGATCAACAGATTATCCTCAGCCTGGATTAGGATGCTCCGACATGGAGGACAGACAACAAGCAGTGAGGGAGTAAGAGCTCAGAGACAGACGTAAGAGATTAGGTTAGGTTAGAGAGGTGTTTACGCCTAGCTAGAGAGGACACGGCTGGCTGAGCGATCCACTTGATGACCCGCGTCGTCGGACCGCTCAGCGAGAGCGCGTGTGTTCTGGATTAGGCCGACCGGCTAACTCGGACAGACCAGGTTAGGTTGAACCGGCTTCGTAGCACAGGCCCCAGGTGGCTTCAGAGGGGCTTACCTGACGCTCGGATCAGTGCTCCCCTCTGTCTTCAGAGAGCCTGACTGGCTGCACCTTAAGCATTTGGTACGGGAACACAAACCTTGACTAAATAAAGCACCTTACAGAGAAAGGCTGACTTCCTGTCGGGCTGCGCTGACTTCCTGTCGGGCTGCGATGTTCCTCCGAGAGGCTTTTCTGTACGTCTCCATTCGCCTCATACGTCCACCAAGTCTCATACGTCTACTTCACCGTTACAGAGCGGGATTAACGTGTACACTCCTGGGAGTTTTTGAAAATGGAAAGGAACTCAAATATTCAAGACTCAAGGCTTGTATTGCCCTTCGTACAAAGATACAGACGCATCGGTGACTCTCAGGCTGCTCCACAGAGCAACACCACAACACGTCGCACTGTGCATGCGCTACAAATACAATAGAAGAGAATTAAAAATTAAAATAGTGCAAATATGCTTAAAACAAGAACCCTGCAGGTTTCCAGCGATCCCATTGGAGCAGGGAGATGCTGCCTTCAGGGAGCATCAGGTAGCAGGGTGTGCAGGTGATGTCCCGTGTGAGCGATCCGAGAGGGGAAGCCGTCATGGTTACTGCTGGAGTGGGGAGCAGGCCGCTCGGGGCATCTGGGAGTCAGGTGGTCTGTGAGGGTTTCTATTGGCTGAGAGCTGCTTGGTAGGAAACCCTTTGAAGGACCCTGCTCTGTCCACGCTGCGATGGACCGCCTAATGCACGTTGAGACGTTGAAGGGACCGGTTGTATGTATCGATTGTTGTGCTTTTATGTAGGTCTTAATGTGTCTGTTGTGTATATATAAGTATATCCATATTTGTATACATCTTTTTGTATATATTTGTATTTTTGTTTTCCTCTGGATTAGGGAAACGGTATTTGGATCTCTCTGGACACACACTGAGAGACTGACTTG
>CM070491.1:39193437-39220937 GCA_036324585.1 Champsocephalus esox | reverse complement strand
TAGCAACGGTCATTACAGTCCTTAGCAACGGTCATTACAATCCTTACCAACGGTCATTACAATCCTTAGCAACGGTCATTACAATCCTTAGCAACGGTCATTACAATCCTTAGCGACGGTCATTACAATCCTTAGCAACGGTCATTACAATCCTTAGCAACGGTCATTACAATCCTTACCAACGGTCATTACAATCCTTAGCAACGGTCATTACAATCCTTAGCAACGGTCATTACAATCCTTAGCGACGGTCATTACAATCCTTAGCAACGGTCATTACAATCCTTAGCAACGGTCATTACAGTCCTTAGCAACGGTCATTACAATCCTTACCAACGGTCATTACAATCCTTAGCAACGGTCATTACAATCCTTAGCAACGGTCATTACAGTCCTTAGCAACGGTCATTACAATCCTTAGCAACGGTCATTACAATCCTTAGCAACGGTCATTACAGTCCTTAGCGACGGTATGTTCTACTGGATTTACAACGTGTCACATGTTCTGAATCGACCAATCAGAACTTTATTTAGCCTCCTTATTGTTTATGATTGAATTTGGGCCGCAAAACATTGTTGATTCTTAAGTGGGCCCTGAGGGGGAAAAGGTTGGGAACCGCTGGTCTAAGGAAATACTTCTGGACCTCTTGTAGGTACAAAGAGGAACTGGCCCTGAAGGGAACACAGGGTGTCTCTCAATGTCGAGGACGCTTCCTTGGTAGGACATGTCCCTCCGAGTCAGGTCCATCAGAGGGTAGGCAAGAATCCTTTGTTTCATTCGGAGAACGAAGAATGGAACAGGCATGCGTCATATGAGAGGCCCCGCCTTAAATGTTTCCCCAAAGATTTTGGAAATTGGTCCGTGCGCAAAGCATTGTGGGGATTTTAAGACCGCGGAGGATACACATGTGCATCCTCGAAATTTCCCGCAACGAAGGATTCAGTCCTCGATAGAATTCCAAGGATCCTGGACATTGGAACAGTCCTTCGGGGGGACTCGATGACGTAGCATCCTTGAAATAGTGGCTCTGAAGGATCCTTCCTCGACATTGAGAAACACCCAGTGACTAAATACAAAGGGGGGGGATTATCGTTAGAGACCAATTAGGGACGGTTACACAGGTGGGGGTCAATCAAGGGCAGGAAGTGATGACAGGAGAGTGAGAGGAGAGCAACACAAATCAAACAGGAATAACGACAACGAAACAAACATTGTGTTAGTGATGAACATTAAACTAGTTAAATGGTTGGTGGGTGATTGGTTGATTGATTGATTGGTTCAGTTGTGAATGTGTTCATGTGTTGAATGATTGATTGTTTGGTTAATGAACGTATAACATCCTAAACCTCTGAGTCCTTTCAGTGTGGTTAAAGACCCTCTCCATAGAGATGATGTAGAGAACTTAATATTCTCCCTTGAAGTCTAAACTCTGAACCCCTCGCCCCCCCTCCCTCAGATTCTGAGGATCTGCACCCGCTACACCCCCGATAAAGACACCATGACGTTCTCCGACGGGCTGACTCTGAACCGGACTCAGATGCATAACGCCGGCTTCGGCCCGCTCACAGACCTCGTGTTCACCTTCGCCAACCAGCTGCTGCCGCTGGAGATGGACGACGCCGAGACCGGGCTGCTGAGCGCCATCTGCCTGCTCTGTGGAGGTACTGCACCTCATAGAGTATATATTAAAGTGGAGATGCTGTGTGTGGCTCGGCTGTAGCAAAACCCCAGAGACGGCAATAGTACTCACTTCCTTTACTCAAGTAGAAGTACAGATACTCGTGTATCTGAATAATACTTCCATCCTCTGCCCCCAAGAGCTCCGGTCTCTGAGGGAAATATTCCTAGTGGCCAAACGGCGGTACTACAACCTCCGTATCAGTCCGTGACGTCACTGGGCCAGAAAGACTTTTCCCCATTGACTAACATGCTGAAAGAGACGTCTGTAAATCAGCGGACCATTTTAAAAAAACGAAAAAAAACGACCCTAACTATTTTAAAGCCCTTGTAGAATCATTCGGTCCTTAAAGTTGTAAAATGCGCTAAAAGCTGAATCCAGATTTATTTTTTCTCTCCATTCATTCTATTGATTAGAGAGCAGGAGATGGGGGCGGGGCTTAATGGCAGGAGGCTGGGCTGAATGGCAGGAGGTGGGGCTGAATGACAGGAGGCGGGGCTTAATGGCAGGAGGTGGGGCTGAATGACAGTAGGCGGGGCTGAATGGCAGGAGGTGGGGCTGAATGACAGGAGGCGGGGCTTAATGGCAGGAGGTGGGGCTGAATGACAGTAGGCGGGGCTTAATGACAGGAGGCGGGGCTGAATGACAGGAGGCGGGGCTGAATGACAGGAGGCGGGGCTTAATGGCAGGAGGTGGGGCTGAATGGCAGGAGGTGGGGCTGAATGACAGTAGGCGGGGCTTAATGACAGGAGGCGGGGCTGAATGACAGGAGGCGGGGCTGAATGGCAGGAGGCGGGGCTGAATGACAGTAGGCGGGGCTTAATGACAGGAGGCGGGGCTGAATGACAGGAGGCGGGGCTTAATGGCAGGAGGTGGGGCTGAATGGCAGGAGGTGGGGCTGAATGACAGGAGGCGGGGCTTAATGGCAGGAGGTGGGGCTGAATGACAGGAGGCGGGGCTTAAGGGGAAACTCAACTGTGTTCTATGAACCGCATACGGGTACTTCTGCTGTGACAGCAAGGCATGATGGGTAATTTGTGACATTGTGACACCCTCACATTGAACTAAGGTGTCTTTCTCTAACTGTAGTAGCAAGGGGAAATATTTGTGTGGTATTTTAAGATGAAACAAAATATTGTCACAAACTATTTTTACAACGTTTCACTGTGTGTGTGTGTGTGCGTGTGTGTGTGTGTGTGTGTGTGTGTGCGTGTGTGTGTGTGTGTGTGTGTGTGTGTGTGTGTGTGTGTGTGTGTGTGTGTTGCAGACCGTCAGGACCTGGAGGAGTCGGACAAGGTGGATGTTCTGCAGGAACCCATGCTGGAGGCCCTGAAGGTCGGACCTGAAGGTCATCTGAGTAGTGTTTATATTTAAAGCATATATTTATATTTATACAACGACCCCCTCTGTGTGTGCAGATGTATGTGAGGAGGAGGAGGCCGGACAAACCCTGCATGTTCCCCAAAATACTGATGAAGATCACCGACCTGAGGAGCATCAGTGTGAAGGGTGAGACACACACACACACACACACACACACACACACACACACACACACACACACACACACACACACACATGGTGAGAATGGCACAATATGATATTTCTACACAAACACCTCGATGTCTGTTCGTGACGATGTTGTGCTTCCTCTCACGGAGTATTTTAAGACGTTGGTAGTTTTACTGAAGTGCAGGGACTGAGTACTTCTTCCTGTAGCTGTACAGGTTAACCTCTTGTCTTCATATGAACTCTATTTATAAACCTCAGTAAAATGACTAAATCTCCCCCCCCCCTCCCTGTGTTGCAGGAGCAGAGCGAGTGATCTCTCTGAAGATGGAGATCCCCGGCTGCATGCCCCCTCTCATCCAGGAGATGCTGGAGAACTCTGAGGGTCTGGAGGGAGCTGGGGGAGGGAAGGGAGGAGGAGATAAGGGAGGGAAGGGAGGAAGTGGAGGAGGGAAGGGAGGAGGAGGAGGAACCAGAGAGGAAGATAAACCAGAGCTCCGTCTTTCACCAAAACCAGATTCCTCCTCCAGTCCGAGCCCTTCTCCTTGTTCCCCATCCTCTCCTCCCCCCTCCAGCTGAAGGTCAGGACCCCTACCTGAAGGTCATGACCCCCACCTGAAGGTCTACGCCCCCCAGAGGCATCACACTGCCATACACCCCTCCACAACCCCAGCAGACTGAGAGCAGGAGGTGTGAGGCAGTGTGGGAGGAAACCCGGACATACAACCTGCAAAAAGCTGCCTCCTCGTTATTATTATTATAGGAGCCAATCAGAGCCCTGGGATCATTTTTCTGTATCTAAATAAACTCTCCAGCACGAGGCCTACTGGTTGGAGGCGGGGCTTAATGTCGGGGGCGGGGCTTAAGGGACACTCCAGTGCTCTATGACTGAGTAGATACAGAAGATCCTCGACTGAACACTCAGTCCGTTTAGTTTCTATTTCTGTTGCTCATTACATTTAAAGCCTCCGATTCTCCATCGTGGTCCGAGAGTCACTTTACTGGGGGGGCCGTGCGGACCAGTTATTGAATGAGAGACACATTTAGTTACATTGTTACATTATGATGTCATAGCGCACCAAGACATGAAACACCATCATCGATTTGTGTGAACAACAGAATTTGTGTTGTAATTGTAGTCGCTGACTTCACTGTGCAGCTTGTTATTACCCTGGTTCCTGCCTTCATACCCGGAGCTCTGATTGGCTGAGGCTGATGAAAGTCGTGTAAATGAAGGATTAGAGGACGGCCCGATGAAGAGGAGCATTATGGGACGTATAGTGTTCAGAGTCAATATCTGTAATATATTGTAAATATAAAAAATCACTGTGAGAGGTTTTCAGACGGAGTGGACTCAAACAAGAAGTTATTTTCCTAACTGTACACACACACGCACACACACACACACACACACACACACACACACACACACACACACACACACACACACACATACACACACACACACACGCACACACACACACACACACACACACACACACACACACACACACACACACACACACACACAGCCCTAATCCTGTCTCACACACACACACACACACACACACACACACACACACACACACACACACACACACACACACACACAGCCCTAATCCCGTCACACACACACACACACACACACACACACACACACACACACACACACACACACACACACACACACACACACACACACACACACACACACACAGCAATGCAGGGAGAGTCACCGGCTCAGGAAGGAGACCCGGTAGAGCAGCAGCTTTGAAACACTGATGGTTTATTTGGAGCTTCGGCCGGAGAACTCACATCACAAGTCACAGCAACCACGGTCTGACTGCACGGAGAGTTACCACGGCAATATAACTCTACCCCAGACCCGTGGGTTTAGCTGCACCGTTAAACATGATGTGTTGACTCAACCTGACTAAGTCAGTCATCGTGTTGCTTTGACTGAGGTAAGTTGTGTCAACATTTATTGTCAAGTCTATTACACTTCAATACATTAGTTGATAGAACTTGTAGTCTGTTGACTCAACTTCATGTGTCAAGTTATTTGGACTAGAACATATTAGTTAAGATAACGTAAGAAGATGTTGGTTAAACGTATTTGAAAAGAAATATTTAAAAATACAGATGTCAGTATCCTGAGGCTCTGAGCCATTTATTTTCCTCACAGCAACAAAAGTCCGAAATTATACGATTTAAAATAAAAGCAATAACTGTGGCTTGATATTGAGTAAGAACATGTTTTTATGAACCACACAGCTTCCGGTCCTCCACGACCCGACCGGAGAAAAAGACGTGCTGCAGCCTGCAGGCACGAAACACGTTACCGGTAGAAATACATTGCTTTTAAAATCGTGCTGTGCAACACGAAGAAAAGGGGAAGATCGTGATGGTGAACACGAATCAATAGATTAAAAATCGTGTTGGTGAACACGAAATGCCGTGAGACTGGGTTGTCTGATGATGTCATACACATGAACTGAAACATGACTTTGTTATTATACAAATACGCTCAACACTCCCACTCAAAGACATGTTGATAACTCTCTGCAGTGGTACACAGAATCCAAATAAACAAAACAAAAGCTTCTCTAGCAGCGTTCCATTTTTATACCTGCAATTCACATTACTCTCCAAACAAATACCCTTTGAACTTGTGAAATTGTGCCTTTGTCAACGGCTTGGTTAGGACATCAGCTACCATGTCTGCAGTCCGACAATATGTATATCTTCCCCTCAGCATGTGCAGATCGTGGTATGTGATGTCGACATGCTTCTCTGTCTGGATACAGGGTTTTTGGATAGAGCTATTGCTCCCTGGTTGTCCTCATCTTCACTGGTACATGTGGGCTGTTACGGTCCACCCCTTTTAATAGCTGTACAAGGTACATGCTCTCTTGAGTAGTAGCCGCTAATGCCATGTACTCGGTACTCGATAGCGCCACTGTTGGCTGCTTCCTGCTTTTCCAGGATATAACTGGACCATTTTCAGTTAAGCTGAAACAATATCCAGTTGTGCTTGTCCTATTGTTTTGATGGGCTGCCCAATCGGCATCACTACATCCCTCAAGCTTTAGGCTTTCCTCACTTTTCTTGTAATGTAGCTCTTGGTCCGTAGTACCCTTTAGGTACTGCAGCATCTGATATTTAATAAGTGTGTTACATTTGAAATGGCAGAAAGTCTTGTTGCAATTTCCAGATATTAAAAGAGGTCCTTTGAGTTTCTCTGGTAATTATCAACAGTAGCAGTTCAGTGAATACTGTTCAAACAATACTTGTGTTTGTGTTTTATATTGATTTCTCTGTTTTATCCTTACATAAAGGTGAGGACTAAAATGGCTCTAAACAAGGGCTGTTTAGAGTAAACAGGGTTTTATTGCCCTGTGGGGGAGGTGTAGGCATGCAGGACAGGGTGCTAGGTGGGGGGAAGACTATATTCTGCTTAAGATCTCTAGCATGTCATGTTTCAGGGAAGTCTACATATCTTGACCCGACATGCCTGGTAAACAAGGCTGTGGAAGAATCCGGACGACTGGAATGGGTCGGGAACAAACGCTTTCAAACATCTCAGACAATCAGCAGGGCCCTGCAAAACAAGACAAAACGTACCAGACGCCTGTTAAGAAAATCAACTGTCTGTAATTGGGTATACTAAAAATGTAGGATTGTCTGTAGGCGTTTCACAGTGTTTTTAAAGTTTAAATGGAATATACAATGCATATTTTACGATGTTAGGAAAGTTATATACAACACGTGAACGTTGATCGCAAGCTAGACAGAAAGTCCTGCGTAACGTAAATAGAACAGTTTGGCGTGGACCTCAGGTATACTTATTCCTGAGTGGCGTGGAAACGGTGCAGTTTGTGGGTTGCGAGGTTATATTCCTGCACGACAAAACCTGGAAACTCGATATTTTAGATCGGGTCGCCGTTTAAAACTGGGGTTAAATAACAGACCAAAGCTGAAAGCTAAAAGCTGAAAAGTCTGTTATATGTTTATTCGAGGGGAAACAGAACGCAAACCTCACCGAAATTGTGATGGGACCGGCTCTCAATTTCCCTTTGTCTGTAAACTTAATTTGAAAAGCTAACGTGTGATAAAGGGCTCGCTACGACCTGGGTTTTTATGCTCCATGGAATGGTCACATTCTTTATGGGTGTTGAAGCATCGCGGTCTTGCTTGTCTGTTGAAATACACATCACATTATCAAGCTGGACAAACTGTACGGGGAATAAATCTGTGTGATTTTTACCTAAAATACCTGTGTGAGCGATTGTCTGTGGAACTCAGACAATGCACTCAGAAGAGTGAAGCTCATTTGTGCTCTGCTGCTGCCATCTAGTGGCTGAAAGGGGGGGGGGAAGCACGTTAATAGTAACAACGACAATAGCCCAGTATATTAATACAAGTGAACACATATTAATTAAGTCAGATAAATAAAAGCGAAGTGAATATGGAACGTCAGAATGGACAATTCTGAAATTCCAGGGAGTTACCGGGAGCAATGGGAACAGATTAAGAGATTGATTTTAAGTGGAATCAAACAGGGAGCTAAAGAAAAGGCTTGTATATTTAAATAAATAAGAATTTCGTACTATTCGTCATTAACTGATCATTTTACTCAAATATATTTCAGAGGAACTTAATTGCATACAGTAACGTTGAGGGAAAGGAGAAAGTAGTTTGCTGAGTATATGTAGTAAATGCAGGTTAACGTTTGATTAATATAAGAGTGGATTATTCCACCTACATTACACATAGAAAGATGAGAATTTGTTAAACATTAGATAACGAACTCACTGTAAAAATATATATTGTAATGTTATTTAGGAGTTGTATTGATCTGTTTCATGTCTGTTGGTTGTCATTGTTGATTAGTAAAGACCTTGTTTTATGTTGGTAAATGTAATGGTAAAAGAGCAAGCTATTCATCACAATTGTATTTTTAGGTTATGAATAAAACAAAAAGTAGTCGCCTAAGTGATAAGCAGAAGGGCACAAATACGGTAGGATTGTTATTCACGTCGGTGGTAATGATGTTCGTTTACGCCAATCAGAATGCACCAAACTTAATGTGGAGTCGGTGTGTAGTTATGCTAAAACAATGTCGGACACCGTAATCTTCTCTGGTCCCCTCCCCAATCTGATCAATGATGACATGTATAGCCGCATGTCATCATTTCAGCGCTGGTTGTCTTGGTGGTGCCCAGCAAACAATGTGGGCTTCGTAAATAATTGGACAGCCTTCTGGGGAATACCTGGTCTGATTAAGAGAGACGGCATTCACCCTACTTTGAAAGGTGCAGATCTCATTTCGGCAAACATTGCAGGGCTTTGTGGACGTAATCCATGACAAACTGGAGTTGAGACCAGGAGGCAGAGTCGCAGTCTTACACGCTTCTCTGCGCTCTCTCCTAGGCAGTCACCCATAGGAATCCCGAACCCAATAAAATACCCAATATTAGCGGTGTGTGTGTCTGCCCAAGGACAATTTAAGGTACAACCTAATAGAGGTGTCATACATAATAACCTAATAAAAGTAAATGTAACAACTACTACAGTGCAACAAAACAGGAAGATTAAATGTGGTCTCTTAAACATAAGATCTCTAGCATCTAAAGCAATATTGGTAAATGATTTAATATCAGATTATAATATTGATATATGCTGTCTCACTGAAACTTGGTTGAGACATGAAGAATATGTCAGCATAAATGAGGCCACTCCACCCAGCCATGTCAACACTCATATTGCTCGAGGCACGGGCCGAGGAGGTGGAGTTGCAGCAATCTTTGACTCAAGTTTACTGATCAATACTAAACCAAAATGTAATTATACCTCTTTTGAAAGCCTCATTTTTAGTCTTACGCATCCGACCTGGAAAACTTTGCAGCCAATTTTATTTGTTACAGTGTATCGTGCACCAGGTCCTTATTCAGAATTCTTATCAGAATTCTCTGAGTTTTTATCAACTTTGGTTCTTAAAACAGACAAAGTAATTATCGTAGGTGACTTTAATATTCATGTTGACGATGATAAAAATAGCCTTACTGTTGCATTTAACTCTATATTAGATTCTGTTGGTTTCTGTCAGAGTGTAAATAAACCAACCCACTGCTATAATCACACTCTCGACCTTGTTCTGACTTATGGTATTGAAATTGAGCAACTATTAGTCGAACCGCATAATCCTGCTTTATCCGACCATTTCTTAGTAACTTTTGAAGTACTGTTACTAGACTACAAAGCATTAGTCAAAAGCTCTTGCAGCAGAAACCTATCCGTTAGTGCTATAGCCACATTTAAGGAAGAGATTCCACCAATACTTAACTCGATAACATGTCTGCATGTAAGGGAGGAAACTTATACAAAATGTACACCACCCCAAATTGATCATGTTGTTGATAGTGCTATAGATGCGCTGCGAATAAAATTAGACTCTGTTGCTCCTTTGAAAAAGAAGAAAATAAAGCAACATAGATTAGCTCCATGGCATAATGCCGAAACCCGCAAAATAAAGCAAAAGTCTAGACAACTTGAAAGGATATGGCGTTCCACCAAACTTGAAGAATCTCGTTTAATTTGGCATATTACTCTCAATGAATATAAGAAAGCACTGCGTAAAGCGAGAGCAGCATACTACTCTTCATTAATAGATGAGAATAAGAATAATGCAAGATTTCTTTTCAGCACTGTAGCCAGGCTGACAGAGAGCCACAGCTCCATTGAGCCTTCTATTCCCACAGCACTCAGTAGTAATGATTTTATGTGCTTTTTTAACGATAAAATTGTTACTCTTAGAAACAAAATTAATGACCTCTTGCCTTCGACCAGTATAATGTTATCAACAGCTCCTGGAATCGTAAGTTCTAATATTACACGAGATAGTAAACTAGAATGCTTTTCAGCCATTAACCTTGAACAATTACATTCAATGATTCTCTCTTCTAAACCATCAACGTGCATGTTAGACCCAATTCCAACTAAGCTGTTGAAGGAAGTTTTTCCATTAATTAGCACTTCTTTATTAAATATTATGAATATGTCTTTATTATCAGGCTATGTTCCACAATCATTCAAAGTAGCAGTGATAAAACCGCTTCTTAAAAAGCACAACCTCGATCCAGAGGTTTTAGCCAACTATAGACCTATTTCTAATCTTCCGTTCCTCTCAAGATTCTTGAGAAAGCGGTCGCAAAACAGTTGTGTGATTACTTAAAAAACAATGATTTATTTGAAGATTTTCAGTCTGGCTTTAGAACACATCATAGCACAGAGACAGCTCTGGTTAAAGTCACAAATGATATTCTAATAGCCTCAGACAAGGGACTTGTCTCTATTCTTGTTTTGCTCGATCTCAGTGCTGCATTTGATACTATCGACCATGATATCCTATTGCAAAGACTAGAGCACTTAGTTGGCATACAGGGAACTGCTTTAGGCTGGTTTAGGTCCTATCTATCTGAACGCTCTCAGTTTGTACGTGTCAACGATGAATCTTCCACGCAAACCAAAGTTAGCCATGGAGTGCCACAGGGCTCAGTGCTCGGACCTATTTTGTTCACATTATATATGCTTCCGTTAGGCAATATTATAAGGAATCATTCTGTAAACTTTCATTGTTATGCGGATGATACTCAACTATATTTATCAATTAAGCCTGATGAAATTAATCATCTAAATACAATTCAAGACTGCCTTAAGGACTTAAAAACGTGGATGACCTTAAACTTTTTGATGTTAAACACGACCAAAACTGAAGTTATTGTACTTGGCCCGAAGAATCTACGAAACAAATTATCTAAAGATATACTAACTATGGATGGCATTAATTTGGCCTCCAGTGAGACTGTAAGGAATCTTGGTGTTATATTTGATCAGGATTTATCCTTTAACGCCCACATAAAATCAATTTCAAGGACCGCCTACTTCCATCTACGTAACATTGCAAAAATCAGGCATATCTTGCCTCAAAACGATGCAGAGAAACTAGTCCATGCATTTGTTACTTCTAGGCTGGATTATTGTAACTCTTTACTATCAGGGAGTACCAAAAAGTCAATCAAGTCGCTTCAGCTGATTCAAAATGCTGCGGCTCGTGTACTAACCAGAGATAGGAGAAGGGACCACATTACTCCTGTTCTGGCTGCCTTACACTGGCTCCCTATAGAACACAGGATAGAATTTAAAATTCTTCTTCTCGCCTACAAAGCCCTTAATGGGCAGGCGCCATCTTACCTTAAAGAACTCATTATACCCTACTGTCCTACTAGGGCATTGCGTTCCAAGAATGCAGGGTTGTTGGTTGTTCCTAGAGTCTCTAAAAGTACAATGGGAGCCAGAGCCTTTTCTTATCAAGCTCCACATTTGTGGAATCAGCTTCCAGTTTGTGTTCGGGCGGCAGACACCCTATCCGTTTTTAAGAGTGCGCTTAAGACCTTCCTTTTTGATAAAGCTTATAGTTAGGGCTGATTAGATTCAGCCCCTAGTTTTGCTGATATAGGCTTAGTTTGTCGGGGGACATCTTACTTCTTCTTCTCTCTGTCTGTACCTGTGTCCTCTCATGGGGACATCTCACTTCTTCCTTCTCCGTCTGTACCTGTGTACTCTCATGTTCCGATTAACCCAGCTTCCCCAAATGTCTTTCTTTTTGGGGTCTATATATGCTGGGATCCGGAGTCATGGATGATCCTGCGGTCCTGTGTCCTGGATCGCGAGCGCTGGATCTTGAGTCGTGGCTGTGGTCCTGGATCATCGGTCCTGGATGGATATCCTCGTGGATTCATCTTCCTATTATACACACATGCATTTCCAAACATTTGGACTACCTATGTTGCAAATGTATTATCTTTTCAATTTACACACGGCATCTATTGCACGTCTGTCCGTCCTGGGAGAGGATCCTCCTCTGCTGCTCTCCCTGAGGTTTCTCCCATTTTTCCCTTTAAACTGGGTTTTCTTTGGAAGTTTTTCCTTGTACGATGTGAGGGTCTAAGGACAGAGGGTGTCGTATTGTCATACTGATATTCTGTACACACTGTGAAGACCACTGAGACAAATGTAACATTTGTGATATTGGGCTATATAAATAAACATTGATTGATTGATTGATTGAAGGGTTTTTGAACGCTTGTCAGTCAGAAGGAATCTATTAATGTTTATATGACAGGGGTGCTTATGCCCGCTTCGGTTTTCAATGTGCGCCATCACGTTAAAACAGAGGATTGGTGGCATTTTCAGTTCATTGCTTGCTTCCACACGCCTTTCCCCCTCCTTGTCTCTTTCATGACTTTAGTTAATGCATTAGAACGATTGTTATCGTAACTTGCCGTGTTTCTAGAAGTCGAACTCACTGTTCACATTACAGTGTATATTTCCGGAACGGCCTTTCACAATAAAAGCCAAAGGCCGCTGTTGGCCAGGGATGCCTTCACAATAAAACAGTAATTAGCTTGACAATATGTTTAGCTTATATTACGTCCTTAAATATTGATTTTAATTCATTACAGTTTTCAAATACAGCGCGGATTGAATACAGTTATTTGTGTATTCTGTAACCTCACCATGCCTGTAACACAACGTAGATAAACAATTTGAAAATGAATAGAATTAACCAAGTAGATAAAAGATTAGTATAGTGGTTAAGGAGGGTGTCTTTGTTTTGCCTATTAACTTAGAACTGAAGTAATAAAGAATAGGCAGACTCCTATCATTAGTTTGTTTTAACATTCACATGTTTCAGCATTCCTGACCTCAGCCGTTTTATTTTGTAACCCGTTGGGAGAGAGATTTAAAGTGAGTTTTCCTCAGTAGCTGAATGTGATTACAGCAGCATTGGATAGTTATGCACCACCTTTTGGGTTCTCTGAATCAGTGTGTTGGTGAAGAGTTGCTCACTGCGAACAGAAGAAGTGTGCAAAGAACGCATCTCTGAGGAGATATTGACATTATGCTTGTGCCTCGTTGTCAAGGCAACAGTGGTGTGAAGAGGTACTGCGGTTTTGGGGGATTTCTGCAGTACAGAGGACAGCGTGTGTCTGCCAAGTGATTCCTTCCCTCATCCCAAAGCCAGGGAGAGTTTCCTTGGTGCCCACTGACCAGGGCCGGTTCTAGCTTTTTTGGGGACTCTGACACTGACAACAGCTGCATCACTGACTGTGCTCATTATGACAAGATCTTGAGACATGCTTGTCTCAGATTGTTCTGGAGAAATTATGCAATGATTTTACAGCATAATTGTGCAAGATTTTCCCAGGGGGTGGTGTAGAAACCTTAATGCTTAGTGTTTAGATAAGAGGCTGTTTGTTCAAATGATGGTCTGGAATGCTGAAAATATTAAAGTTGAATATTCTTGGCGAGCAAACAAGACATCTGATTATTATGTCACACATAATAATCTTGTTATAGAAACTAGCTATGGGTAAAACATGTGGTTGTTATACCATTGTTATCATGAACAAAAGATAAATAAGGAAATAGTATCTGCTTAAAGATGAATGGATTTCATATCATAGAGGGGATTAGTTATTGTGAATACTTCACAAGGTATCTACTAATGTATTGTAAATAACTTGAATTGACTTGATAAATAAGTGAAGATAAGAAGATGTATTGACCATAAATTAGTCAATTGGTAAATAAAAAGTAGCGGTAAAGAGGAAAACTATTAAAGTGAAGTGAAAAATCTTCCTAAAACACACTGATGGAAAAGGGGGAAGGCATGATGGAAGTATGCACTAGACTGTTTATTCATGTGTGAATTTGGTAGTGTTTTAATTTGTTACAGTATTGATCAGTTCAAAGGGATAGTTTTAGTAACAGCTCTAAAAGATCAGACAAATATTTATTTATATAGTTCATGTTGAAGGGAAAGCTGGTTCTAAACAAAATATAGTATTTCAATTTGAGGTACTGGTTCCACCATTGTGGCATAGTTATTACCATAGGAGGGCTTCCGGATGGACATACGAAATGACTTCTGCTTTTAAATCCTTGATGAAATAGGAGTAAGTGTTGCATGTTCGGACACCCAGGGTTCCACGCACTGTTAAAGAGGGTAACATTGTTCTTTAAGTGCACCAGAATTGAAGATAAATTAATAGAATGAGTTATGGAATACATAGCAGAGCTTTACAGATCCTAGTAATGTTTTGACACAAGATAATAGTGATGTACACAAGTTTCTGAAATAGATCATTAGTCATTTTAATACTAATTAGGTGTAAATGAATTGCAGTAGTAGTAGTAGTAGTACTCTAAGGAAGTGACATTTTTTTTGACTAGACACTTTTCAGGGAATGTGGGAAACAGCAATGAGGGGTTGGAGATATCTTGAACATTATAGTTGTAATTTTGAATTAATAAATGATGGCGCTCCATATATACAGATTTTTATAGACGGAGGATGCTGGCCAGTGCTGGAACATCTCTGCAGAGCACGACACATGGCCAAAAAGACTGAGACCAACTGACCTTTGACCCTGACCGACAGGGTAACTTGGGAAGGCACTGTCAATGACTGACTCTGAGGTGTACCTGACCAAACTTGACTTTACAACCTGACAGTGTGAGTGAGTGTATGTCTGCATCTGATCAGTGCAACTGCATGATTTAAAACAATGACTAATCAAGCATGTTTTTGGACTAACACATTATTTTTGTGTGATAATAATGTGTGAAATTAGAGTTTTCCTCAAAATTCCACAAAAGGGGAGACCGCACATGCGACCCGTTTCTAATCTGCTTGATGATATTTCACTCCCACAGGAGGTGGCAGTTTGCAGAATGTGAAACTTCTGTTTCTTTTAGGACTGAAAGATGGAGAGAAACACTTCATTTCACTGAAGTGTTTACTGTGGAAATAATGGATGTACATTTGGGAAAAATGTTTGGTATTGTCTTATAATCCATTATGACCTGAAGGTTTTCTTCCCATACAGGATTTTATTTACACATGAGTTAATGTGTAAAAAAGGGGGAGTGTAAACTTCACAATGTACATTTTTCATTTAGGGACTGAAAGGAACCGGCTGCCCCAACTCGATTGTTCAATCTGACCATTGATTGACAGTTTTAGAATTGACCTGCTCCATATCTGGGGATAAGATGCTGTTTGATGAATGTTGACATGTCTCTAATATTGATTGAGTTATAGCAGGTAACACAGATAAAGAATCAGTGGCCAAGGGGCTACCAGAGAGATGTAAGTCCAGAATGGAATACTGAAGAAGTTGACCTGTGAGTAATGTTTCAACTAATGTTTCAACAGGTATTAAAGTAACTGAGGTTTGAAATGTAGAAAGAACAGATTTACAGTTAAAGTTAAAACATAGTAATATAATGAGACACAATGTAATTTAAACAACATCATGTAACTAGTCTGGTAAAGAAGTAAAATCCATAGACTTTATTGTTTAGGTCATTATGGGGACATACATTTCATCTACATTTATAATAGAAAGACATTTGATGACAGTTTGTTGGAATTCTGTATTCATTTTTTCAGCGGGATAATATCTAAGCACTGACGGGTAGAAGCAGAATCACCAGGAAGCCATTCACGTTGTTAGTATTGTGATTTTGGTTGTTTTTGAATCCATAACATTAGTGTGTTCCTTTACCAGAAACATTAGCAGTTCAAATCATATTTAGATTTGTAATGGGATCTCAACGATTTCATTTAAAAATAAATACAGATGCTTGTCAGAAATTCAGAGCGATTGAAATATGTTATTTAGTTTACCTAATGTTGGGGTTCTTATTTAGTTGGCACAGTCCAAGTATTACGATTCTGAAGCTGCACAATTAATTTAGAAAACCTGTTCACAGACGTCTGTTGTTTTAAGACACCCCACCAACAGGCTCCAAGTGGCCCACGCAGTGGTGGGTCAAACGGCTGAGGGCCCCAGAGTCCGGAGCGTAGGCTTGAGGGATTTGTATCCGATTTCTCCACACAGGTTGTTGACGCCAAAAGGGGGACCCGAGACGCAGGAGGCTGAAGGTCATTGGGACAAAGTGGATCAACCCCAGGCTCTCCGGCCCCGACCGAGTGACCCACCGGATCTCTCAGGCCGTCCGCATAGGAGGAAAGGGGGACAGCTCGTACCACGGGAGCCAGTGTGCGGCGGTGAAACCACCTGCTAGGACCAGGGGACGACATCAAGACGTATCTGGGTCTCGTCATGGAGGTCGACACGGATGCTGTCATCAGCGGACTGGAGGAGAAGGACCGCGAGGACATCCATGCAGCAGACGACTTGGAAGCGGCTGGCAGTGGGCTGGGGGACTTGTCGAGGCAGCAGAGGAGTCTACTTCTCTCTGATCAGTTCCACACGTGAAGGGAAAGCCGCATCTCCCCCTCCCAATCAGCTGTCGTTGTGGGCTATTCCTTCGGGGGGGGCGGGCAGGCGGGCTGATGATTCACCACCAGGAGACTGCTTCTTAGCACTCAGCTGCCTCCTCATGGTTCCTTCACTGCCATGGGAAGTGATGTTCTGTTCCTTCACGATTTCAAATACTTTGGATCTCAGTTTCTGATGGATTTATACGATATTGGAGAGGAATGACAATAGTTATGTTTCAAGTGCCTTGTGTAAGTTGCACTCTTTTAAAAGAGTGCAAAAGGGGGATTGCAGCATCTAATATTTAAGAAGTGTGTTACATTTGAAATGGCAGAAAGTCTTGTTGCAATTTCCAGATATTAAAAGAGGTCCCTTGAGTTTCTCTGGTAATTATCAATAGCAGCAGTTAAGTGAATACTGTTCAAACAATACTTGTGTTTGTGTTTTATATTGATTTCTCTGTGTTATCCTTACATAAAGGTGAGGACTAAAATGGCTCTAAACAAGGGCTGTTTATAGTAAACAGGGTTTTATTGCCCTGTGGAGGAGGTGTAGGCATGCAGGACAGGGTGCTAGGTGGGGGGAAGAGTATATTCTGCTTAAGATCTCTAGCATGTCATGTTTCAGGGAAGTCTACATATCTTGAATAGTATATGTGTGGGTTTAATTACTTTGTATTCTGTGTAACCAGAAGTTGGAGATTTGACAGATGAAATATTTGTGTTATCTTAAATATCCTTTAAGACACATCTGAGGTCTCTGGAATGTGGGGTGTGTGTGTGTGTGTGTGTGTGTGTGTGTGTGGAGGTAAACTCCACCCCTTCCTGTATCTGTTGGTATGAAAGCCTATTCGCTTTTTGTTCTGTCTCTCTCTTCTCGCGCCGCCTGGACCGGAAGGTCGTGGCAGCCTGTGAAAAAGGGCCAGGAGTAGGCATACTCCTGACATTACGCATATGATATGATATGGCTTTGAATGGTAATGTATTGATTGTATTGCATTGTTATATTACCATTAAAATAGAGTAATGTTTTTATGTTCTGGATTCCTTCCTGTAGGATAACCAGCTTGTTAGGGACGCGCGGAGATTTGGAAAGCGGACCAGTTGTCCCTATAAATCTCTAACAGTACCTCAACAGTTGTTTTGCTGCAGCCCAATGTTGTTGTTTTGGTTCTGCTAAGTGTTGTGACAATCCAGCTCAGATCAGGTCTAGTACATGTCATAATGTATCAAGCTACCTGCTATCTCTCTGTATCCTGTTGAATCCATAACTTCACCCTCAGAGTCAGAATGTAACTTTTCTCGCATGGAGCTGACCTTGTTTGCACTCTGACATGCCAAACCTCTCTAGCACCTTTGCTGTGTCTCTTTTGATCTCCCCCTCACTCTGTGTGAAGTCCGCTATAAGTAGGTCATCTACCCATATCAACAGAATGACTCTTTCGTTGTCAGACTCTTGTCTGTGGACACAATGATCAGCATCACTTTGCACAGACCCATTCTCTGTGGATGATCTGCAGTAACTTGTTCCAGTTTCGCCCGGATTGCTTCAAACCATACAATGACTGGTCTTTAGCTACATGTCTGGCTTTACTTCACTGCATATAGCCAACGACCTCCCACTGCCTGCTTGCCCTTTGCAGCGTGGTCAGACTGAAGGTCTCATTCTCTGTTAAAGAGTTCATCTCATCTTTCATTGCATTAGCCACATTTTTGATTTCTTAGAGCCTACAGCCTGCTTGTATGTTTTGGGTACATCACAAGCAACCCTGTAGAAATAATCTACATTTTCACCTTCATCGTTACAATCAGCCTTACACTGATACTCCATTCAATATTCTGGAGCGTTTCTTTGTCTCGTGGGATAGCGTCGTGCACTCTCTCCCTGTTCTCTTTGAGTACCATCTGTCTGCATCTGACTCGCCTCAATATTATCCTCACTATAGGACTGTAACCCACATCAGGCTCTCTGATTCTGGTTCACCATGTTTGTTTTGTTAGTGTCAACATCCATATTATGATGTGTCTGAGTCTGACAATCTGCACTACTCGTGGTGATGCATTTGACCAGCCTCTGTTTCAGGACTCTCCCTGTCTCAGGATGAAAGACTTGGAATGCTGCTGGGCTATATTTGTCGTATCCTACAAAAATACCCTTTGCACATCTAGAATCTAGCTTCTTCCTATCCTGTTTATACCCGTAGCGTTCAGAGCCAAATATTCTCATGTTCGACAAGTTGGGTGTTTTGCCAGTAAAGACACGGTGTGGTGTCCGCTCTACACGCTCACAGTAACACCGGTTACGTATCTGTGCTGCTGTCTGTACAGCATATGTCTGTTAGGTTACTCTCCAATAGCATGCATCGTGACATCTCAAATAAGGTCCTCCGACCTCTCTCAGCAGCACCGTTCTGGTGAGGTGAGTATGGGGCACTTGTCTCGTGCCTTATCCCTTTCGTTCTAAGTAAAGTTTGAAAATCATGCCCGGTGAACTCTGTCCCGTTGTCAGATCTTATGCACTTAATGTGTCCATATGGAGCAGTATCCCTGTATCACTATTTGCTTTGATAAAGTAGGGACAAATGATCCCACTATAATCATCAGTAAATGCTATTGCATATCTGTACCCGTCTTTATCTGCTGGTTCTATTGGTCTGTTTGTACTAGCTCTAGTACTGTCTTAGTTTTTGCGTCTGCCTGCCTGTTTCTGCTTTGAGTACATTTTCCCTGCGTATATGTTTCACAGTTAGACATGTCATGTTTCCATTTGATCAACATACCACTTTCTCAAGTTTAGACACATCCTCAAAATTACAATGACCAAGTATTCTTTGCCATGTCTGGATGTCATGACAACATCATCAGTATTTGCATCCTCTACTGTGCTAAAGTAATATAGCCTACCATACACATCCATTTTAAACTTAGTACCATTTTGATGAATCAGCCAATCATCACCGTCCTTGAAGCGGACCTCAGCTCCGCTGGCTGTCGCTGCTTTCACGGAGAAAATGTCCTGTGGAAAAGATGGGAGGTAAAGCGCTCGTTTGAGCCTCGTTTTCACTTGCCGTCCCTCGCTGTCGAGCAGAACAACTTCGGCTTCTCCTCTCATCTCCGCCATCCGGGTCGTTTTCGTTCCATCTGCTAGCTCTATCACATGGTCCTCGGGTCTAAACCTCTTATCGATTGTCTTAAACTTTGCCGGGTCATTAATCATGTGTGTCGTGGCACCACAGTCGACCATAAGACCTCTCCTATTTCCTACTTGATTCTGACAGTCACTTATTTTGAAAAGAATGATGCACCGGTATCATCCTCCGTGTCTCCGTCGGCCTTCTTCACCTGATCCCAGGCCCAGCCCTCTGCCTCGGCCTCGCCCCCTTCCTCGGTGTGGCGTGTCCCACCGTCGCTTCTCTCGCCTCGCTAGGATCTCGTTAGGGCATGTCCTCGCCATATGCCCGTCTTTCCGCATGTGTAGCATTCAGTGTCGGCTAAGTCCATCTTCTTCCCTCTTCCACGTCCTCGTGTCCTCGCCCCGCTAGTCCTCATAATGCCATCCTCGTCCGCATTCATGTCACTCGTCCTATATTCGTCAGTGCTCTCATAGCTCCGCAGTTTAGCTTTGAACTCACCGAACGTTAGACGGTCGTTGGTTTGAGTGACGTGCACGACAAACGGGTTGAATGAGTCCGGTAACCCCATCACTACCATGGCAATCTGCAACCCGTCACTGATATTTTCTTCGGCCCTTCTCAAAGACGTGAATATAGTTTCCGCTCGAATAATATAATCAGTAACAGTCTCGTTGCTTGCTTTGTGGAGAGAAGAGAGTTCACAGTACAGGCTCACGACTCGTGGTTTGTCCTTTCCCGCGTAGTGCTCTCGGAGTATTGCCAACACTTTTCTTCCATCTCGTTTCGCGTCTCTCATGAGTGATAAGCTCTTATTATCTAGACACTGCACTAATTCAGCATATGCCTCTGCATTCTTTGTTGCGTCTTCTTCAAGTGCTCGTTCGTTGTTGTAGTCTATCGCTGGCTCTTCCAGGATAACTTCACTGAGGCCGCACAGTTCCATGTGCGCCAAAAACCTTGTCTCCCATAACTCAAAGTTTTTCTCGTCACCGTCGAATAACAACTTAAACCACCTTTGGCCTCCTTGACTGGGCCCAGAATCTGCTGCGTGAGACATTATATTCAGCAGAAGTCTCCACGTTTGCAGTCAACCAAAGTAGCTTGTAAGTATGCTAACGGAGAGAAGAAACACACGACCACATCGCTCAGAGTTTGGCCTGGAGTACGGGACGTTTATTGTAACTGCGCATGCTCATTAGCATCAACACGTTTCAGGCACATTCTGATGATGTCATACACATGAACTGAAACATGACTTTATTATTATACAAATATGCTCAACATAACATCAATGTCATTTTAAGTTGGAAGAAAGTATAGTGGACCGCATACGCAGTGAATGTAAATATCACAATATTCATTTTGTCCAACATTAGTCTCTCCAGGTTGTTTCTTCACGCTGAGGTGTGACGGAGCTCTAAGAGGCGCCTCGTCTCCTTCGTCACCACGGGGAAAATCTTGGCTCTTTCAAAGCCGTTGAAGTCGGTGCTCAGAGAGACAGTGTACGCCCCCATGTGGTGGATGAGCAGCCAGTCACCCACCTGCAGCTCAGGCATCATGGCGCTGTCCGACACTTTATCATAGCTGTCGCAGGTCGGACCCCAGACCACCGAGCGGTACCTCACCTCGCCGACCCCCACGGCCTACAGACAAGGATTTAAATATGAAATACAGACCAGAATTTACACCTTTACCTTTCAGTATAGAGGAGAGCAGCGCTACAGTACGTCGTACTTCAAATGCGATATAAATAAATACAAGAGAAAATAAATATCAATAAGATGTATTTAATTAAGTGTATTCCCTCTCCAAGCCTGAGTACAAGTACCTCAACATTGTATTTGAGTAATGTACTTCTGTAAATGTACTTTGTGTCTGTCTGAGTATTAACCATGATCTATAAAAAGAGAGATCTTTAGAGAGTGGAGCTAATGGTCGTGTCTATGAGGGCGTTCACCCTGTGAGGAAGCAGCTGGACGGGGGGGTGAGCCGGGTCGTTGACGATGCAGCTCAGGGATCCATACACTCCATCGTTGATGTAATACACCATCTGTCCACCAGGGCCGCTCTCCTCACAGTCTGGAACACATCCAAAGAGGACTCACAATATGCAAACAGATGTTTAAATTACAGGAAAAGTAAATGATGCTAGTCCTCTGTCCCCTCGAAGTGTGCATTTCACCTGGAGACGAATTCAATACTAGTTAGCAATTTATCTGACAAGCTAGCGCTGCTTTTCCTCATAAAGTGAGATTACTCTTTTTGGCGATGACGTTCACTGCCAGGGTGAAGGCCGACTCCACGTAGAACCGGCCCGGTTCTGCAATGATCTGGACCCCACAGTCGGGCGGAAAGAATTTATCCAGCGCCGCATTTATAACGTCTGAAAACTGGTGGGGGGAAAAGCACATTTTCAGAGGGATCACACCACACTAATAATAATAATAGATTTAGTTTGTTAGCGCTTTTACAGGTGCTCAAAGACGCTTTACGGATATAGTGAAAAGAAAAGAACCACAAATACATATATATAGTTAAAGTAAAATAATGGGTCAGGGCACGACGGGAACTGGGAAAATGTGTAGATATTAAAGAGATAACACAACCCATATATTCCTGAAGGACCTGTAATGCCCCCCCTCTTACTGGGAAGTCATTGCTTTGTCACTGGAACGCTGCCTTGAAGAACTTCTGAATATTTCTGACTCAGTTTACCTCTTCAAATTTGACCTGACATTTGTCTCTGCCGGAGAATCCACCGCCGATATCCAGGAGACTCATCTGAACGCCCAACACACTCTGAAACCACACACACACACACACACACAGTCACACCAACACACTCTGAAATACATCAACACACTCTGAAAAAGACTCACGGCGATGTCGAACACTTGTCGTGCGTCGGCGATGGCTCTGTGGAAGGTCTGACTCGCGGTGCAGCCGCTGCCCACGTGGAAGCTGACGCCAATCACTGTGAGGTCCCGATCTACAGCGAGGCCCAGCAGCTTCTCCACCAATCCCAGACCAGCACCAAACTTAGAGCTGAGTCTCAGCAGCGAATCGGAGTCATCCACCGCGATCCGGAGCACCAATCTACAAGGGGTCGACCAATCAGGGATCAACCAATCACCGTTCAACCAATCACTGTTCAACCAATCACCGTTCAACCAATCACTGTTCAATAGGGGTGTAACGGTTCACAGAATTCACGGTTCAGTATGTACCTCGGTTTGGGCGTCACGGTTCGGCACAGGTTCGGTTCAAAAAGAAAAAGAAAAAAAAGTCCCAAATGCATAATTCCAGGTTTGTTTTTTATTTATTTAGAACAGCAGTGCAAGTTTCAGTTTGACAATAAGGAACTCGAACATTTTGAATAATTAACTTTATTACACAGTGAAAAACAAACACACACACTCAGATGCCCAGATTATCTATAATGGCTGATGTCAAACAAAAAGGTTCAATAAGCTGTAAATCTAAAAAGAATGTCTTGAAAATATTACAAAATAAATAATAAGATCGTGTTTCAATCACTTTCAATCACAATCAAGAAAAGCCAGGGTCCTCTACTGTTGCGTAAGGGCGCAGCATAGCCGTGGAAAAACATATGCCAAAAGCTTCCGTTATTTCTTTTGGTCTCTCGGCTCTCATGTCTGTTGGCTTCTTAAAAACAGCGGGGATCAGCTGCTGAACTGCTGCTGTCTTTTGCCGGGCTTCTGATATGATTTAGCATGTTTGGCGTGTGTTACCATTAGCATACCGCACCGCTGTCGAACAACGCCGACACACCGTCCTCGTCCGATCCACCACTCGCACTCCATCGTTATTGTAGTCCACAGCAGCCGCGGCGCCAGGCTTTAAATTGTGGGTGGGCCAATGTCATTTCGGCCTGTTCAAATGTTTTCTCGCGATTTTTGTTAATAATCTAATATAAATAGGATATGCCTAGAATGACATTCGTGTTTACTGAGAGCATAGTCGATGTGTGTCCAGTCCCTGTAATCATGGCGACTGAATGTATCTTCTCCGCCGGCCCCGCCTCTCTCTCTAAAAGGTCGGCACATTTGACAAAACACACTATCCTTGCTAATGCTATACTCCAAGAATGTGTACTTGTCATTCCAGTGGGCAGCGAAGCTCCTTTTCCTTTGTCCAAAAAGTGTTAGTTAGGGCTACTCTATGAGCTTTGGCTGTGTACCGCCCCCTGGATTATATATAGTGTAGTGGATACAGCCCTGAAGGACAGACCTTTTTCCCACTCGTAAAAAAAAGGCGTATTCGCCGTGTGACTGCATGCACCGAACCTTGACGTCTGAACCGTTACACCCCTACTGTTCAACCAAACAATGTCCAACACAATCAAAGTACAACCCAATCACTGTTCAACCAATCAGGGATCAACCAATCACTGTTCAACCAATCACTGTTCAACCAATCACTGTTCAACCAATCAGGGATCAACCAATCACTGTTCAACCAATCACTGTTCAACCAATCACTGTTCAACCAATCACTGTTCAACCAATCACTGTTCAACCAATCACTGTTCAATCAATCACTGTCCAACCGATATATACAGTACAAGAACACTAAATGATGTTTGTTAAAAGACGATTATTTTAGTTTTCCCTACATTGAAACACTCAAGTAAAGTACCTCAACATTGCACTGAAGTACAGTAAAGGAATACATGTACTTAGTTACTGTACCCCTCTGCTAATGCGAGTGCTAACAGAGACAGGTGGGCTCACCTGGCCTTGGGGTGACAGAGAGAGATCTTTCTGAGCTCTTCCTCGCTGTCAAAGGTCATCGTTTGGACTCGGTGAGCGGCGGCGAATCTGATGTGAGACATGGGTTTGGTTGTGTGAGCGAAGATGATGTCATCAGGAGAAACGCCGAGGTTCAGCACCATCTGGATCTCAGCCTGCAGGGGGAGGGAACCAGTTCAAACTGGATCAGGGTGTGAGAGAGCAGGGACCTGACTGTAAGACCTGCTCTGTTGGTACAGATGACACTGACCTGCACCCGCAGACATACCGGTAAATATGCTGAACAATCCCAACGCAGTACACATGTTCACTCAACCAGCGCTTCACATGATAAGTTTAAGACTTTCATACTATAATGTCAACAGATTTCACACTGTTAGGTTGGATGAAAGCAATATTACGTTTAAATACAAAACATTAGGTTGAACTCAATACTTTAGCTTGCAACTGACCTAATACTCAGTACGTCAGTTAGATCGTTTATCAGTGAGGCGGTCCTGAACCCTCTTCCCTATATGTTCCCTCTCTAGTCTGTATGCTGCGGAGTCAGGATGAATGCAAAGTCATTTCTAGATCTTCACAAGTTGTTCGTCCATCTTCTTGAGTTTTCATGCAAAGGTCCCTGATCTAAAGTGCTGATGGTCTGGGGGACCTTGCTCAGGTTTATCGTAATGTTTTGTGAAAAGAGAGTTCAATAATAGAGAAATTAGTTTGTATGCAGTGGTTTAGTGATGGGAGTTACGGCTCTTTGAAGGCAGCCGGTTCTTATGGCTCCGTTCCTTTCCCGAGAGCCGTTCAAAAGAGACGGGTGGAGATTATTTGATGGCTTTACAAATGTTGCACTCCGCTTTATCGTTGCCTATGTTTTTGTTGAAGTGCATCCAAATGCTGCTGCGTTTTCGCTTTGGCAAATGTTTTCACCAGAAAATCACGTGGTCTACCTGTACCACTTGTTATGACTTCTCTCTCTTCCGTTAAGACCCGCCCCTACTCTGCCTCTGATTGGCCAACCCTAACCCACAAAATCTCCCTCCTTGTGCCCAAACCTAACCAATCAGAGGCACTCCTGCCTGAACCTAACCAATCAGAGTAGGGGCGGGTCTTCACGGAATGCGCTTGGGGAACAAAGTCAAGTTTTTTCATTGTTCACTTAAAGGCGAGTGGATTTATGGCAGGCAGTGAACCAACGATAACAAGAATGGCTCTCACCAAGTACGACTCGGTTCCCTTCGTTCGTACCAAAGCGCCGTTTAAAGGAATCGAATCGTTCGTGAACGTAACATCACTACAATGGTTTAGCTGGTCCCTGGTCTAAAGTACTGATGGGCTGGGGTACCTTGCTGGCGCAGTCGAACCCGGTGCTCAGCGCTCTCAGGACCCTCAGCACGGCGGGAGTGTTGTTGCACTTCACGGCGTAGAAAGGCTTCACTCGAGGGAGGAGAGTCAGCCACTGCTGGTGATGATCAATCACAGACTGGAGGTCCGCCACCAAGAACTGCTCCTCGCTGTCCTGGAGGGAATATTCAGATACTCAATCAATCAATCAATGTTTATTTATATAGCCCAATATCACAAATGTTACATTTGTCTCAGTGGTCTTCACAGTGTGTACAGAATATCAGTATGACAATATGACACCCTCTGTCCTTAGACCCTCACATCGTACAAGGAAAAACTTCCAAAGAAAACCCAGTTTAAGGGAACATGGAGAAACCTCAGGGAGAGCAACAGAGGAGGGATCCCTCTCCAGGACGGACAGACGTGCAATAGATGCCGTGTGTAAATTGAAAAGATAATACATTTGCAACATAGGTAGTCCAGATGTTTGGAAATGCATGTGTGTATAATAGGAAGATGAATCCACGAGGATATCCATCCAGGACCTATGATCCAGGACCACAGCCACGACTCAAGATCCAGCGCTCGCGATCCAGGACACAAGACCGCAGGATCATCCATGACTCCGGATCCCGGCGTATATAGACCCCAAAAAGAAAGACATGTGGGGAAGCTGGGTTAATCGGAACATGAGAGGACACAGGTACAGACAGAGAGAAGGAAGAAGTGAGATGTCCCCATGAGAGGACACAGGGACAGACAGAGAGAAGGAAGAAGTGAGATGTCCCCATGAGAGGACACAGGGACAGACAGAGAGAAGGAAGAAGGAAGATGTCCCCATGAGAGGACACAGGTACAGACAGAGAGAAGGAAGAAGGAAAATGTCCCCATGAGAGGACACAGGGACAGACAGAGAGAAGGAAGAAGTGAGATGTCCCCATGAGAGGACACAGGGACAGACAGAGAGAAGGAAGAAGTGAGATGTCCCCCGACAAACTAAGCCTATATCAGCAAAACTAGGGGCTGAATCTAATCAGCCCTAACTATAAGCTTTATCAAAAAGGAAGGTCTTCAGCGCACTCTTAAAAACGGATAGGGTGTCTGCCGCCCGAACACAAACTGGAAGCTGATTCCACAAATGTGGAGCTTGATAAGAAAAAAGATACTTCGCTGAGGAAAAGCACTAATACTGCACTGAACAACACTGAAATACTGAAACCGGTTTTTCATCTGACCCTGTTGCCGCTATAAACGCCTGACTTCCCCCACGGGGATGAAGAAAGTTCCATCTTATCTGACTTGATTACATGTACTGAGTTTCCACCACTGGTGGGTGAAGCAGTGTTGAGACCCTTGACGACCCCTCGACACTCACCTCTGATTGGAGCGTTTTGATTTGATCGTCTATGAAGTCGTTGATGGACTGTCCGTCGTCCAGAACGTGAACGTCACCAGAGGAGAAGTCCTGCAGGGATGATCCGTTCATAGCTGCTGGTGAGGAATAACATGGATTCGTCAACAAAGGGTTAAATACATCTGACAGGTTCTGAGGATAATGAGAACGCTTTGAGAAATAAGACAGTAGACGAAGCAACAAGATGTAGAAGTAGAAGAAATTCATTTACATAAAACAACTGATTCTTAAATGCTGTTCATCCTTCGGGATCGCTTAAACAGATTTAAGAGTGGTCTGTTCTGCCCGACACAAGTTTGT
>CM070491.1:39150085-39187585 GCA_036324585.1 Champsocephalus esox | reverse complement strand
GTGTCTTATGCCATAGCCAATAGAATATGTCCAGTCCTGTACATCAGTGGCCATACCCAGTTATTTTCATTGGTTGGGTTATGGAGGAGGTGTTTTTGGGGTTTTCTATCCGGTTTTTTGAGCATAAAGAGACTGGCTTTTTGGGAGGGAGGGAGCGAGAGAGAGGGGGGTTCCCCTAGTATGCTCTCTCCCGGTAGGCTCTGGCCCTGAGAGCTGGGTTAATAGCTCTCGGTAAGGTTCTCTCAGACTTCGTAAATATCTCTCAAATTTCTTGGTTGAATGCTGAGTGTAATGATTTGATGGGAGATGTGTTTGTGAATATTAGTACCCGCCACCTGTGAGGAATCTTCCTCCGAATTCATGCGGATAGGAATGGGGTTTTGAATGTTATTCCCGCCGTCTGTGTCGGGAAACAGGTATGAAATTGATGTGAATTGATTGGGTGAAAATGAAAGTTTGAATGTGCTTTTTACCGGTCATTTATGAGGAAATGCCTCTAAATTCTATCGGGAGATTTAGAAATCACAGCTGAATTGGGCAGTTGAAATTACAATTTTGGTAATAAATGTAAAACTGTGAATTAAAGTTTCATATTTGAACATGATCACAGCGCCATTTTGTTTAGTATGATTATAATGTTGTAACGAGAGAAGGTAAAAACCCTGTATTAGTTTGGACCTATTTTTCTTCAAATAAACTGATCCCACCTTTTGGACTGGGACAACTTAAAAGACACCTGTGCTCTACTCTCCTGCTTCAAAGGGTAGACTGCACCCTGCCTCACTCACACTTAGGTAGGGTCACACCTCATTACTGATATCAAAATCCTTCGGGATCGCTTAAACAGATTTAAGAGAGTTGTCTGAATTGAAACAGCAGTTAATTGAACCTGGTTCCTCTGGAGTTAATAGAGGTGAGATCTTGCTGACGTTGGTGGATCTGAGCCAAGCAGTAAACTTCCATAGACTCAATAACTTCGGTCAGGTCGATTAGTAGGTCAGAGTAATTTCCCGGAATAAATTATCAGGACCTCACCGACTCTAACACTATCAAGATGGTCCAAAGAGCAAGAAGGACTTTCTCTTGACTTGTGAGCAACTGACTGGCGAGGAATGCAGAGAGGCAATATCCTTCATGAAGCATTCAGCTGACGAGTCAGTCGTCAAAGAGAAGATGAAGGCAACATTTCAGTGTCGGCAAGCAATGACTCTGGACCAGCAAGCCTCTTCAACAGTCCTGGAAGTGTTTCCTGGTTTCCTCGATGTCCCTGGCTTGGTACGAACAACATGTCATATTTAGTTTCTTATTTGTAAATGTTTGGGATGGTCTGAGGGCTTCATGGTGTTTCTCCTGTAGGTTCACCAAGATTTCACAATGATGTTTGGAGAAGAGATTTCTGGCAAAATGTTGGCGAGATGGCCCACTTGCTTCAAATCTAGGATCTTGGCAGACTGCAAGAACCTACACTCTAATGTTCCTGTTGATGACCTCTTGCCTGCACAACAAAACTCAAATGAGTCAGGCAAGTACTTTCTCTTGCAGATTTTGTATTCTGAAAATCTTGAGACCTTTCAATGTTATCGGTTGCATAACCTTGATTTAAGACTATTTTCAGCTTTAAACGACTGACTGTCCCCTAGGATGGGACAGTGACCTGTCAAGCATTCTACTTTTGGTTCATCTACTCCCACCAACCTCAAAAGGCCATAAGAAGAGTGCTAAAATTAGCTCGTATCAAGCTGTCAGCCATGTTGTGAGATATCTTAAGGTAGGCATTATTTTAGTTTTTGTATGCAGTTGTTATATCACTGACACTCCTTGAGTTGGGACAAGAGCTGCAGTTATGAATAAAGGCAGCTGCACTCTCTTTCATTCAGCATTCCCATTATTGCTTTATAAATGTCTCCCTGTGTGTCCACTGAGGTTCGTCAGGCCCAACACATCTTCAACAAACTCCCCCTTTGCCTCATCATAAAAACTCACGAACACCAGCAACTGAGCATTGTCAGTGTCTCAGTGGACTCACCCACAGCTAAGGAAATGCACTGTGCATTTTGTATTCCATCACAAAGCTGATGAATCAAATCACCAGCCAGTATTTATGTTGTTCTGTTTGCTGTGGAATCTGAGAGGGGGTTTGCTTGATTTTACCTGTTATTTCCTCTTTGTGTTTGCCTTCAGCATGGTCTCCATCACTTCAGTCATGCGTTCTTTTATACTTCAGTTATGATCCAGTGGAGAGTCCTTACCTGCTGGCCTAGTTCAATCAAAGTGGTTACTTTCTGTTGGCTGGGCAGTGTAGTTTTACACACCGTCTTATTTGACTTTCTCAGGGCTTAAAACTGTTTTTTGGGGGCAGACCCCCTCAAAGAAAAAAATATATTTACGCACAAGATCAACAGCTTTAGTGTGTTTTGATTCAATGCTGAGTGCAGCCACACTGACAGTCTCTTCTCTGTCAGTGTGGACCGCAAATACCTCATTCCTTCAGTGCTTGGGTCCGAATGCTTCTCGTTTTGCGCCGTCCCGTTCAAATTAAATCGCCGCCAATCATATTTCCATGCTCGCGCCAGGGGGAGGGGTTACATGACACAGACAGTGGAGCAGGACATGCAGAGCGCTGTTTGCAGTCTATGGACATAGCGGATCATTTTGACTCGTTGTGGCAATGTCTCGCAGATAACACAGATAATACATATGAAAAGTATAATTTGCTCAGAGTCCAGAGACAGTTGTGGTTCGGTCCGGATCCGGACCAGAGTCCGGACTTTGAGGATGCCTGCTCTACAGGTTCAACTCTATGACGATTTTGAGACAGCAAATCCCTGAGGTTCAAAGAAGGGTATACACAATGAGGACAGTGAGGAACCTACCCCCAAAATGTAATTCTGTGCTGATGAATATCATGTCGTGGCACTTTTTCATGAACAAGACCTGAACAAATATGGATTTGATGCAATACTAAAGCCTCTCACTGATCTTAAAATACTGGAAATGCAAGGGATAGAGGTGCCTTTCTCTGACTCACCATTGATAGCATCTGTTATTCAAGTCACAGGTGATAATCTGGGTTTACACGGGCTGTTTGGTTTTGTTGAGTGTTTCAGCGCAACATATTGTTGTAGATGTTACGACCCTGGGTCGTTAGGTCATTTGTGTGTACATTTCCCCTCCTCCTATGAGAGTGTGTGTGTGAGTGTGTGAGCAAGCAGGTGATGCCCGTTAGCTGATTAGCTACCTCCTGCATGCTGGTCCACCTGAGGAGACGGGAGCATATTAAGCTGCAGCCGTGCAGTTCCTCGGCCGCTCTCACTGACTCAACTTCTCCTACTCCCAACGCGACGCTTATTTTGAGATTTTGTTCTGTGGTGCTGTGTTCGCACCTTGATATCGTTTTGTCCTTCTCCTCTGGCTGCGGGCCAGTTTCACCTTACCTGTCTTTGCAAGACAGATTTCTGTTGTCAGGAGTGCAAACCCTTTTGTTTTCTTTTCCCTTTTGGATTGATCGTTTTCTGCTGTTTAAGTTAGTGTAGGTAAGAAGCCTGTATATTTATTTTCTCGGTTAGGTAAGATTTTGAGTTTTAAGGTTTGTTTCTTTTTTGTTGGTTTTGCTACTCCTGTTTGTGAATTATTTTTGGTAAATGTACCAAACGTTTTCTCTGACTCCGTGTTCTTGGGAGTGTGACGAGTGGGGAGAGGGCAACTTTTGTGCTGCGCCTAGGTTCCCCTAGACCTGGGCGTAACATAGATTTTGTTTAACTACTGAAGAAGATTGACAGTCCGTCTTCACTGAAGATGACCCTGGTATGGTTTTTCGTACTAAAGAAATCCATGCAGAACATTGTGCAGCTCTACAGGAAAATCCTATTTTAGGGTCAACATTTGGTGTCAAGAAGACACCTCTGATAACTACGCGGTGGACATCATGCACGATATGCTTGAAGGTGTAGTGCAGTACGAACTGAAACTTGTATTTCAGTACCTGGTCAATAAGAAGTGTCTATCTCTGGAAACACTGTCAATGAGGATCCAAAGTTTCAACTATGGATATACTGAGAGAAGGAACAGGCCAAGTGGTTTAAAACTGGATGAGAGCAAACATCTTGGATTGAATGCAATTCAGTCATGGTGTCTCTTGCGAAATGCTCCCCTTATTCTCTGTGATGTTGTTGGAATCTGCTCCTCCTCTTGATTCAGATTGTGAATATTGTTTTTCACCAATTATTACAAATACATATTATTTGAAGCATTTAATCATTGATCACCACAAGCTGTTCAAATCTTTGTTTCCTGACAGAAGACTTATTCCAAAGCATCATTTTATGATACATTACCCAAGGTGTATTCCAGAAATAGGTCCACTCCTCCATGTATGGTGCATGAGATTTGAGGCCAAACATAACTTTTTTAAAAGATCAGTGAAGAATTTGGTGAGTAAAACAACACCAAAGACAGTTGGCTCATCACTGGGAGAATTTTAATTTTCAGAGGTTTGAGTTTGGTCCTGTCAGGAAGGACATGATTGACAGTTTGGAGCAGTGACGTGCGGTGAGGGTCGTGGCTGGTGAGGCACGGACTCTTTCAGAGTCAGATTTACCAATATTATATTTTGACCGTAATCGAAATATTCGGTTATTTTCAAAAGCGTTTTTAGTCTGATGCTTCGATTCATTTTAAACAGACCGTTCAACAAAAGGATGCCCAACATCTAAATATTGGATTGTTCTCTCTTAGTAAGATCCCATGTTCATTACAATGGTGGTCTCACCTTGACTTGAAGATGAAGTGCATGCTCTCCTTCTGGACAATAAACTCTATTACTTTTTTGTAAAAGTCCTCCTTATCTTCCTGTAGTTTCAAAAGTATAGTTTGTTGTTTGCGTCCCTGTGTAAAATAACAGTAGCAACAAGAAACTGTGGGCTCACTTGCGCCCCCTTCAGGTGCTGCAGAGGTTGTGGCTGCCTCCCCATGGTGCTTTTTTCATTGCCGTTGTATGATGAGACCAGCGAGCCTAAATATCATATACGTGAAATAAGTTAAATACATGTAATAAAGGAATCTACAAACATTACATTGGTGACATACAGTGAGAAGGTGCAGGCATGCGCTTAGGGCCCGCTTTCCAGCCGGTTTCTGTGGGGTGACGCATTCTGAGGTGAGGCATATCTCATCTGTGCCTCACCTCACCCCACGCGTTTCCACTGCAGGAAATCGGCTGTGATCGTAGCAACATCGGGCCATTCGTGAGGGCATCTTAAGCCATCGTATAATCGCCGGTGGAGTTTCTCAGGCTCCGGCAGCAACTTCGTGAGCGGTGGCAAAATCTTTGGCATGCCAACAAATTGCAGAAGGACCTTGAGAAGGCTCATTTTCGTCTTGAATTTGTGTGTCAATTTTGCCCGTCGTAAGGCCATCGTGAGGGTATCTTGTTATCATCGGTGCCATCGGGCATTCGCCCCGATCAGAGTGAGGGCGAATGCCCGATGGCACCGATGATAACACGAAGATGACACGATTCGACAAGATGCCCTCACAAGTCCCTTACGAAGTTGCCGCTCATGAAGTTGCTGCCGGAGCCTGAGAAACTCCACCGGCGGTCATACGATGGCTTAAGATGCCCTCACGAATGGCCCGATGTTGCTGCGATCAGAGCCGAATTTGAACATTTCCTTTATCATGTGTCCATCGGGTGTCCATTTCAGGACAATGTGACAGGGGCTTTAAGGACAGAATGGACGTACTGTGGAATGTTAATGGAAGCCAATGCTGTATGTGTTGTTTTTACACAAATACAGTTTGATGTTAACTGCAAACTTTGAAACTTTGCTTGTGTCTTTCTTTATATCGTTTTTATTAATAATGTTGCATTGTGTGTAGGTGAAATTATAAATTGACACCCTACAGTGCTTCTGAATCAACTCTAAAGAGTTAAATATTGAGTTATATTGTATTTCCTTAATAGTGTTAATATGACTTTAACTCTATTTCGTGTTAAACAAATACACCTGTGGTGTTAACTTGACTCTGCAAGCTAGTGTTGCGTAAAGGTAACACTGACCGGTGTTGACCAGAGTTACATTTTAACTATAGAAAGAGTTGCTGGAGCTCTGTCCTAGTGTAAACTTTTTAACACTTTCAAAAGTGTAGTTTTAACTCAAAACAGTGTGGACCAAGGGCGCCCGAAGCGGGGGGGCCAGGGGGCCATTGACCCCCCCCCCACTTTCCAGCCCTGCCCCACATTTTCGCAGCGGCGGATGCGGTGTACAAATCCCGTTTCAATAATTCCCTCTACTCTAAAGTCACATCTAAAACACGATCTGATCTAGCTGTGTATATTTTGTTATTTTGTATTGTTATATTCAATCTCACGCATTTGTTAACCTCTTAAGCCCATGGACCCGAGCTTGGGTCCGAAAATGCTATATATGTAGCAACAGTGCTATATCTGAAGTGTCATTCATGAAACTATTAATATTCCATACCCATCTGACCGGAGGAAACTTGGCTAACTGACGATACGAAAACAAAAAAGTTTTTCAAAAAAGAAGTCTCACAAGAAGCCTCTAAATGAGCCCATGGCAAAAACGGGCAATTGCTATTTATTTCATTTCAAACCTTTATTTATTCAGATTGGTCCCATTGAGATCATATGTCTCTTTTTCAAGGGAGACCTGCAGCATATAGGTTCCACATTATACATTATATTTACAGGATACATATTTATAGACATTTACAAGTGTATCAGCAAGCATTTCATTTACCCTAGCTCTAAAAACATGCAGAGGAATGAGATCGCTCAGTTTCAATTCTTGCTGAAGATTGTTCCAGCAAGTGGAGCTGCGCACATAAAAGCTGTCTTCCCTGAGACAGTCCTTGCTCTCGGCACATCTAACAAGACCACATCATGTGACCTCAGACAATAGCTGCTTGCAACTCTCTGTGTGATCAGAGAGCAGATATAATACGGGAGTTTACCCAACAAAGCTTTACAGATAAACGTGTACCAATGACTGAGCCTCCGTACAGAGAGAGATGGTAAACCTGCCTTGGTATACAGTGTACAGTGTTGTGTAAGCGCTTTACAATTTGTGACAAATACGGACAAAGTCTAATTTAGGTAACAGACTACGCACATTTAAATGAATTAAACCTATGAATTAAATCAGCAGGAGTAGCTATTTGACTAATACTGGTCGGTGGACCTGGATTTGGCTGTACATTTCCTGATAGTAACAACAATAAAATAAAAAATAAAAAAATAAAAAATAATAATAAAATAAAAAAATGTATGCTCATAACTCACAAAAACGATCATTTATAATTCATACTTTCTGCACAGACATCACATTTTCTGAAAGCTGAGATTCCACAGATTCCATGGGTATACACCCCATAACTACAGGCACAACATTAACCGAGCTATCAGCCAGAACATAGCAAGTAAACACTATCAGTTTTCAAATCCATGACAATAATTACGTCTTACCTTGGCTGGTTTGTGATCAAAAGTTGTGTTCAAAGGAATAAAAACGCTGCTCAAGGTTAATCCAATGTCTCTTGTCACTTTAAAATGATTACTGATGATCAATCCTTTCATTCACGGCAGAAGAGTAGGTCCAACGATTAACAGTCCCTGGCTTCAGCTGCGGGAGATGCAGTTTAACTTTTTCTGGGACCGCAGACATCTTTTTAAGGCAAATGGAGTTTGCCTGAACAAGTCAGGAGTGAAATTGTTTATCTCTAACATATTCAACTGCCTGCGTCATCAATCTGTTCCCTCTGCCAAGGACAAGCGACAAGAGGAATCAAAACAGGAGAAAGTCACAACACATCGTTCAGAAAACCTTGAAAATCTATCACTGCACCCGCCTGAGGAATGTCTTGATTATGGGAGACAAATGGAGGAGTCTCCACCGCCCTTCACCCCACCATCACCTCTGAGGATACTCTTCCTTCACCCCACAGCTCTCTCTACTCTCTGTTCACCCTTTCACCCTCGCCCACCCTCCTGGAGATCGCTGAACACATGAAGGAGATACAGAGGGTTGGCACCGATTCCTTCCTGGAGTTCAATAACCAAACTAAGGCGCTACGCAGGGCTGGCAGCATGTCCTTTACCCCCGCTCCTCAACGACGCCCATCAAAATAACCAAAGGATGTGTGTGTACAAAACGCTGCAAACTGATATATGCTGGGTCCAGGCTCAAGGGCATATGGCACTCTCAACTCTTTCCAGGACATGCCGGGCTCTGCCTGCCTGGAGCTTTGCCGATATCTGTGCTGATCGGTAACAGATTAAGAGCAGTGAATCATCTTAGATACAGGAAGCGCCCAAAAGCTTGTGTGAGTTTATCTAATTTAGCAGTGATTCCATGTCAGCCACAGCTTGTTATAAAAAAAATGACGGATAGTGTGTTTAACGAACTTAAACTAGCTTTATTAAATGTTAGGTCTTTGGCAGGTAAAACATTTTTAATCAATGATTTTATCACTGAGCACAATCTTGATTTTATGTTTTTAACAGAAACTTGGATTGAACAAAATAACAGTGCAGCTGAACTTATCGAATCAACCCCTCCCAACTTTAGTTTTATGAGTCAGGAAAGAATGCATAAGAAAGGAGGTGGAGTTGCTATTCTGTTCAGTGATTCCCTTCAATGCAGGAAGACATCGTATGGGAACTTTGCTTCTTTTGAATATGTGGCCCTTCAGCTGAAATGCTCCTCTCGAGCTCTGTTCCTAAATATCTATAGACCACCCAATAGACCACCTGTCTATAGTGTGTATTGACTTTGACCGTCTAGTCATTGTTAGTGATTTTAACATCCATGTTGACAACCCCCAGGACAGAGGGGGTAAAGAACTGTTTTGTGTTCTGATAGCTATGGACTGACTCAGCATGTGACGGAGCCCACGCACAATAAGGGGCACACTCTGGACTTAATTATCTCAAAGGGTCTGAATATCTCTAAGGTTGTGGTGACTGATGTTGCACTCTCTGATCATTCGTGTGTTTTCTTTGAGAGCTCTATTTCTGTTCACACAAGTGTTCACAAAGAGGTAACCGCAAAGCGATATTTAACTGAAAACACTAGGGAAATGTTTACTCAGAATTTTTCTTCCACACTTGCCCCTGCTAACACCTCAGTAAATGAGCTAGTAGATCATTTTAATTCAAAAATTGAAAATGTTATAGACGCCATTGCTCCAACTAAGGTAAAGGAAGTGACTGGCAAGAAAATATCTCCATGGAGAAAGGCCATGACCGTGAAAACAGAAAAAAGAGAGTGTGAAAAGCTGAACGCAGGTGGCGAAAAACAAATCTCCAGGTTCACTTTGAAATCTATAAAGAGAGACTTGGCCTTTATAATTTGGAATTGACAGTCTTTCTTCTCTGATATCATTGCCAACAACAAAAACAACGCATGTGCCTTGTTTGCTACCGTCGACAGACTAATTAACCCCCCAGTGTCAGTAGCCTCAGAATTTCTATCCACCAGGGCGTGCAACTTTATCATTAAAGAATGAAAGAAACTTTTCACATAGAGTAGGTGATGGCACAACACAGGGAGAGTTACAGGGGTTTAAAAGAGAATTAAGAGTGGTAAAAAGGAACTGGGGCCTATTTCTGTTTTCGGACACAAGATTTGAAATAAAATGAGTTTTTGCACATTTAACAGCCTTCTGATATTCGCTTAAACTGTCTCTCAGAATCCCCAAGGACACGTGAAGTTTATCCTTCTTCCATCTCCTCTCTGCTCGTCTACATGCGCGTCGTAGGGCGCGGGTAGAGTCAGTTAACCACGGTTCAGTCACAGGTTTAGGGTGTCTGGCCGTGAAAGGAGTGATCAGGTCCAGAATATCCGTGCAAGTAGAATTAAAAAGGCTGAGAATCTCCTCAGCACTGGCATCACAAGAGTCATTTAAAGTGGAAAGCACAGTGTCATTAAAGGCAGCGGAAAACTGTGACGCTGTCAGAGGATTCAGCGCAAGTAGGCGTCGCTCCGGAACGCACGAGTCAACTTGAGAGCAAGGCAGCATCATAGTAAATAACACAGGCAAATGGTCCGAAATACCAGTGTCACAAATGTCCCTGATACAAACATCTAAACCATGACACAACACCAGGTCCAGTGTGTGTCCCTTCTCATGTGTCGGGCCATTAAACGACTGTGTAAGATTAAAAGAGTCAATGAGATTCATAAAATCTTTGACGAGCGGTCGGGAATCACAGCACACATGAATATTAAAATCGCCAATAATTAAAAATCGATCAAAGTTCAAGATAACCCCCGCTACAAAGTCTGAGAATTCCTGAATCCTTATTGAACTTCGGAGGGCGATAGATCAAAGCAACGAGCACTGGAAGTGGTAAGTGTACTTTGAAAAGTTACAGCTCAAAGCTGGAGAAGTTGTTCGACGGAGTTTGACGGCAGTTAAAGCTGGATTTAAAGACCGACGCCAGCCCTCCACCTCTACCGGCGGTCCGCGGGGTGCTGATGAATGAACAGTCAGGTGGTAGAAGCCCCGAAAAGGCTGTTAACTCACCAGCACGAATCCACGTCTCCGTCAGAAACATAAAGTCCAAATCCCGGGATTTAAAAAAGTCATTAAGCAGGAAAGTCGTGTTAGCTAGCGATCTAGCATTGATGAGTGCCAGGCGGAGAGAAAGCTCCTCTCTTTCCGGTTTTTGAGTAAAATCCAGTGGGCGAAGGTGTCTGTGATCCACGCCACCCCTGCGTATCCGCCTGGGGAAATTAGCCTGCTCCGGTAGGCTCACTGAGCGGCCATCCGGAAAGAAGTGGGGGAGCCATCTCTGCCTAGTCATCGGGGCAGCGTAGCATCCACTGCTATTGAGGCCAGGGGCCTTTCCACGTAGAGAAAGCAGGTAAGCCCTGATCCTTACGGCTTCTGGGGGATGGCATATACCTGGCGGCGCAGGTATGTCGGTATGCTTGAAAGAAGTGGAGGAGGAGGATTCGAGGTTGGCTCTCCCAAACATTGCTCTAATACTCCCATCCTGAAACGCTTTGATTTCCATAAGCGACTGGCGGTCGTAAACTAGTAGAGCAGAGACATTTTGACAAAAAACACAAAACAATAAAACTACTAGAACTAATAAAAGGCCGAACAGGCCTGGGAGATGTCTCGCCGTGCACACTGCTGGCGCCATCTTCATGAAAAGACTAATGTCACAGCAGGATCTGAAAAAACTTGTCCATGCCTTTATCTTCAGTAGACTGGACTACTGCAAAGGTGTCTTCACAGGTCTCACTAAAACATCTATGAGGAAGCTGCAGCTGATTCAGAACGCCGCTGCTCGAGTCCTCACTGACACTAAGAAAGTGGATCACATCACTCCTGCTCTGAAGTCTTTCACACTGGCTTCCTGTGTGTCAAAGAATAGATCTCTAAATACTGCTGCTGGTTTATAAAGCACTGAATGGTTTAGGCCCAGAAAACATCTCTGACCTCCTGCTAAACTATGAACCATCCAGATCCCTCAGGTCTTCAGGGACTGGTCAGCTTCCTGTCCCCAGAGACAGATCTCTCAGGTCTTCAGGGACTGGTCAGCTTCCTGTCCCCAGAGACAGATCTCTCAGGTCTTCAGGGACTGGTCAGCTTCCTGTCCCCAGAGACAGATCTCTCAGGTCTTCAGGGACTGGTCAGCTTCCTGTCCCCAGAGACAGATCTCTCTGGTCTTCAGGGACTGGTCAGCTTCCTGTCCCCAGAGTCAGAACTAAACATGGAGAAGCAGCATTCAGTTACTATGCTCCAAACATCTGGAACAAACTCCCAGAAACCTGCAGGTCCGCTGCGACTCTGACTGCTTTCAGATCCAGGCTGAAGACTTTTCTTTTTGTCGCTGCTTTTAATTGAAACTGAGCCGTTGTGTTCATCAGTAAAGTGGAACTTCTGTGAGAACTATTCATATCTTAATGCACTGTAACTTTTTATTCATGTACTTTTTATTCATGTATTTTTTCTTTTAATGTTTTTAATTGCCTTTGTCTGAATGTCTTTCGTTTTTTTTAAAGCACCTTGAATTACCTTGTGTTGAAAGGTGCTGTATAAATAAACTTGCCTTGCCTTGCATAGCTCCCCCTCCACAGGCGTAATGTATTTACGTATTTTGAAACTGCCACTTGATTCGATTGGCTCTAACGATTCAAAAAAGGTGCCAATCACCCAAATCGACCAATAGGTTCCAGAGATAGGATCTTGCGTAAGTATAAGTAAAGGCAGTATAGCTGGTTTACGCACATGCCCACTCTTTTTACGCAGCATAGTATAGCATGTCCAAACATCTGGACTACCTATATTGCAAATGTATTATCTTTTCAATTTACACACGGCATCTATTGCACGTCTGTCCGTCCTGGAGAGGGATCCCTCCTCTGTTGCTCTCCTGAGGTTTCTCCATGTTCCCTTTAAACTGGGTTTTCTTTGGAAGTTTTTCCTTGTACGATGTGAGGGTCTAAGGACAGAGGGTCTAAGGACAGAGGGTCTAAGGACAGAGGGTCTGAGGACAGAGGGTCTAAGGACAGAGGGTCTGAGGACAGAGGGTGTCGTATTGTCATACTGATATTCTGTACACACTGTGAAGACCACTGAGACAAATGTAACATTTGTGATATTGGGCTATAAATAAACATTGATTGATTGATTGATTGATTGTAACAATGACAGCCAGAAAGAAGACTTTGTTGTCCGTCGAGGAGGCATTGGACGTCGTTTTTCAGGACTCTCCGTCGGAAGATAGTGATCTTGTCACGCATAACGGGGACAGTAATGACTCTGATTATGAATCTCCGTCACCGGAAAGATATGACATCTCTCTGTTTGTATCTATTACTTATTTATTTGGTGTAAGACTATTCATCTGTTTTTATCTTTTTGTTATTTATTTGGTGTAAGAGTGTATTCATCTATAGTCATTTCACACACGTGACAATAACACGACGGCATCCATCTTGTGATATAATGTTCTTTCACACACTCAACAACAAACAAAGAAGATGGATGCCGTTTCTTGTTCTTGTTGTTGAAATAAAAAAGACATGTTGAATTTAACACGGTATTACATTTCATTTAGCTGATGCTTTTATCCAAAGCGACTTACAATTATTACTTATATTATATATATATATATATATATATATATACACACATGCATATATATAAAATATAAATATATGACAGACGGAATATTATTAAATATTGAAAAGATGATATGAACCCCGTCTCACATAATTTACACGGTATACATTTTGAGTGATATAATGTTATTTCACACACTCAAAATTGATGTTCTGCTGCTGTAGAGAAATTATTTCTGATTTGAGTTACATTTGTGAAAGTACAAGCCAGAGAATTCATCTATTTGTTTTTTCCACATTTGTTTTCACAGTGAGGAAGGCGATGAGGATATGGCTTCTGGATGCCCGAGTATTATGGGGAAGATACCACCAAGGTCAGGAGGTGCTGCAGGAGGTGCTGCAGGAGGTGCTCTGATGCTGGCAACAGAAGGGCGAAGACACCTGTGTGCTGCAGGAAGTGGCAGGTCCCTCTGTGCTTCACTCCCAAAATTAACTGTTACAGGGCATGGCATGACTTACTGGAGTAATACTGTAACATTGCTAATTTTTTTTAAATAAATCTGCTCCAGTTGGAGTCAAATATTTCCTAATTTTCCTAATTTTTATTGTGCAAGTAACGAAATCAGTCATTAAAAATACATGGATAAAAGTTACAGTGCAGTCTAAGATATGAATAGTTCAATTAAAAGCCAATCGCATTCACACCGCAGTACTTTCCCTGAGTCAAGATTACGCTGACGTCACTTCGTCTTCTTCTTCTCTGGGTTTACTGGCAGGCCGCAAAACCACTTTACGGCGAGTACAACAAAAACGAGAGAAGGAGTATTGCAGCCAACTAGGGATTTGACCCACTCGTCGGATGCTGTATGTGCAATGCTGGTTCGGAATCGAAGGCGGTTAAAAAGCTTTCGGAAAAGGATTGGACGACGAAAGGCACACACTATCGCCATGTTTCGCCGTAGGATGGCTGATGACGATCAGCGTTTTCACGCCCTAAGAACAGCGATGGTAAGTTCAGTAAAATCACATGAATACTATGTAGGATTTGTGGAGTTATGTAGAGCTAATGTGTGCCTTTGTATGTGTTCCAGGTATGCCAATACTACGGAGCACGTCGTGTCCCACGCTCTCTCTGGGTGAAGAATAGAACATCGGCCTGGTGGGAGATGGTGGTGCTAACGTACACCGATGAGCAGTGGATGAAAGATTTCCGAATGTCCAAGCAGTCTTTCAAATACCTAATTTGTCGCCTGGGAGCAACGTTGGGGAGAAGCGACACCAACTTCCGGGAGTGTGTCCCTGTATGTAAAAACATCTCCATAGCACTGTGGAAACTTGCAACCAACTCAGAGTACAGGATCATCTCTCATTTGTTCGGAGTCGGCATCTCTATGGTGTGTTGCTGTGTGCACGAGTTCTGCTCCTCTGCTGTGAGCCGACTCCTTCCTGAGTTCATGCCTCTGAGAAGGAGAGGCGATGGCGTTAACCTCTGAGCGCAGATGGGGGGTGCCGCAGTGTGTTGGTGCAGTAGATAGATCACACATCCCCATCATGAGACCAGAGGAACACCACAACGAGTATTTCAACCGCAAAGGCTGGCCCTCGCTCGTCCTGCAGGACGTTGTGGATGCTCGGGGCCTCTTTGGAGTGTCTTCGTTGGCTTACCAGGTAGCATGCTTGATAGCAGGGTTCAGCATGTCCTCACGGGGTCGTGTTGTGGATAGGGGTGGTCTACTTCCTCATGTGACAAGGGATATTGGGGGCCATGATGTGGGTTACTATATCCTTGGTGACTCAGGCTACACCCTGCAAAGATGGCTGATGAAACCTTTCCAGGACAATGGAAGGCTCACACCCGAGCAACGTGTGAACATCTTCAGAACAAGCCGAGCACGAGTGGTGGTGGAGAACGCTTTTGGCAGACTGAAGGGAAGGTGGCGCTGCTTGATGAAAAGAAACGACTGCAACATTGACAAGATCAGAACCCAGGTGGTAGCATGTTGCATATTACATAACCTGTGTGAGAGTAATGGCGATGAGTACAGGGATGAATGGACTGCCTTACCAGCGACCCAGCTTGACGGGCCAGCCAATATTGGCGAGGCTGGGGGAAAGAAATGCGCACAGCCCTTATTACAACCCAGTCTCACGGCATTTCGTGTTCACCAACACGATTTTTAATCTATTGATTCGTGTTCACCATCACGATTTGCCCCTTTTTTTCATTTTAAAAGCAATGTATTTCTACTGGTAACGTGTTTCGTGCCTGCAGGCTGCAGCACGTCTTTTTCTCCGGTCGGGTCGTGGGAGACCGGAAGCTGTGTGGTTCATAAAAACATGTTCTGACTCAATATCAAGCCACAGTTATTGCTTTTATTTTAAATCGTATAATCTCTGACTTTTGTTTCCGTCTGTGAGGAAAATAAACGGCTCAGAGCCTCAGGATACTGAAATCTGTATTTTTAAATATTTCTTTCCTTCTAATTTGTTATTCTTTTCAAAATAACACACTGTTATTTACTCACCAATAACACACAATTATCCTTGCTTTTATTTATTGGTTTAATTCCATAATCTCGGGCTTTTTTGGCGTCCGTCAGGAACTGAATTTAACAATAAAAGTAACCGGAAACAGACGTAGGCCTATAAGGGACATTTCGAACATCATTGCGATTGTCAACCTTTCTGAGTTTAGGATGGCCGAAGACACTACACTACCCATAATTCCCAGCTATCGTTTAGGACTACAGTCCTTACGCAGAGCGTCAAACAGCTGTGTGAAATGGAATGAAACCACGCCAGATTATCCAAAACTGGAATTGAACACCCCCCCAGAACTACACATGCTGGCTATTGTGTTTCGCAAAATGTCCTCTGGGACGTCTCTACTGAACGTTTTCGTTTTTCCCACAATTAGAAGTTGCCATTATTAAACACATTGGTGTTATCAAATGTAAAACATACAATTAATAAATGGGTGAAAATCGCTTGTGTCCATAATGCGCAGCATTAATATATACCCACATGACAGCTCATTGCTACTTTGTAATTCTACTCCACTACAATTCAGAGGTTAACCTGGTATTTTTACTCCACTGCATTTATTTGAGTTACTTTGCAGATTCTGATTAATGATGTGAAATATAAACAACCCTTAAATCAGACTTTAGTTACAGCTGAGTAAAATTCAGGGAAGGTGATTGTCAAGTGCCAACAATCAAGAGAGATGAATTAGATCAAATGTAAAAGTCAGCCGGATTAGTGTTGATACTGCAAGGAGACGTATTGTGTGAAGAGAAATTGAAGATGTTGTTTAATTGTTGATATATTTATGATCCACGTCAAGTATTCAGTTTTCGGCGCCATTTCTTCCGGTTTTTTCCAAACGTCTTCTCATCAGGGCTCTCTAAATAAAGAACTACGGCAGATCTGTAGTATGTAATGCAGCCGAACCGTGTATTACAATGCCGTTATGAGATGACTTTCAAAGAGAAAAGCAAGAGCACTCGGAATTAAGTATTATTTTATTCTTTTAAAATGTTTTCCGGATTTCATATCATATAAACACCAACTCCCAGCATGCATTGCAGCTAACACATCCAATCAGAGAGCTTAAAGCCATAGCTGAGGATCTTGGGTAATCGCTCGAAATGCCTACGTCTGTTTCCAGTTATATTTATTTTGAAATTCAGTTCCTGACGGACGCCGAAAAAGCACGAGATTATGGAATTAAACCAATAAATAAAAGCAAGGATAATTGTGAAAATCGTGTTGGTGAACACGAAATGCCGTGAGACTGGGTTGCTTATTAGGCATCTCAACATCGATTAAATTGTATTCTGTAAATTGACAATAAAATATTTTGATCTGTTATGGAAATCTCAGGACCCAAAACACGGCTAAAGAGTACAAGTCAGGGTAAAAACAAATAAATGGTGAATCGAGAAAGTTGTCTTTTGGTCATTTATTTGAAGCTTCAAATACACGATACAATAAGGTAAAAATGTCACAGGTCTGGCAGAGTCTGAAAAGTCTACCAGAGAGTGCGAAGAACAAAAACAAAAGCAGAGATTATATAGGGAACAGAGGGGAAAATGATAAATCTGGATTCACACGGTTAGAACTGTTTATGAGACACCATCTGGCCTTATGGCCTTCAGAAGGAGATAGCAGAACAGTTCTCGGAGCAGGGATGTATGATGTGTCTGTGTGAGAATCCCAGCAGTCAAAGCAGTTCTGGCCTTGACTGAGGAGGGGAAGGAGAGGAGGAAGAGAAACAATAATTGTTCCTTAAAGAGGAACAATAATGGTGAAAGCTTTACAAGAGGAAATAACATTGATTTGGTTTAAGCATATGAAGGATATTATAAGGTAGCACATGAAATATTTCCACTACATTCCCCCCTTTTGATCATTCTTGATCAATAAAAACAAAAGAAAACAAATGAAAGAATAGACTGATATAACACATCAATGAATACACTCCATCGCTGGTTTGAGTAAACACATCACAAATATATCATAGAAAACTGGCTGTTTTTGTGGAGGACAGACTCCAATATAATGTAAGCATAAGAGAATAAGAGGAAAGGGTACGCATGATTATATTGATAAATCGGAATCAGACTCTTCTGATTCTAGCTGATCTATCTCACTGTTGCGCAAAGGGTTATCTTGTAATGGAATAGTAGTATACTGAACGAAAGCTGAGGATATCATACTGGAAACGCATTTTTCCAGTATTGGGATAATCAAACAGGTACAACTGATTAATAGGCCAAAAATGATCTCAGAGTGTGCCACCAGACGTTACCGGTGATCCCATTACTGGTCTGAACCACATCAATGTTGCTATGGTCAGTCCGATAGGACTGTGCAAGTCTCCCTTGGAAAAAAAAATCTATGATCTCAATGGGACCCATCTGGTTAAATAAAGGTTTGAAATGAAAATGAAATGATTAAATAAAGGTTTGAAATAAAATAAAATGGTTAAATAAAGGTTTGAAATAAAATGAAATGAAAAGACTAGTCCTAACACAACTATCATGGCAAGTATGCAGAGGAACCATTCTATGATTGTCCAGGCTCTCCAGTAGTATTCACATTGCTCACGGTTGCGTTGTCGTCTCTCCAGGCGAGCCCTCATCACGAGGGGGAAATGTTCCATGGAGTGTGTGAGTGTCTTCTCTCGGTCAATTTCGTGACACAGACAGTCAGACTCCGCACACCGATAACACAAACGAGGAACCAGAGAGCATATGGAACCGCTCAGCTGGCACTCGCTCGTGACACCTTGTGTGTAGTGTGTTTTGGTGTATGTAGTGCAAGTGTGGTGCTGGTGGTGACTAGGACACGTCACTTGTTGTCATCTCTGTTGGTGACTAGGACACGTCACTTGTTGTCATCTGTTGGTGACTTGGACACGTCACTTGTTGTCATCTGTTGGTGACTTAGACACGTCACTTGTTGTCATCTGTTGGTGACTTGGACACGTCACTTGTTGTCATCTGTTGGTGACTTGGACACGTCACTTGTTGTCATCTGTTGGTGACTTAGACATGTCACTTGTTGTCATCCGTTGGTGACTTAGACATGTCACTTGTTGTCATCCGTTTCTATTGTTTCTCCTTTCCTGTGACTACGACCTTGCAGTGGCTGGCGTGGACCCACGTAGCTCTCTCGGCGACCTTGACCGCTGTCAGGGTGACGAGAAGCACCTGGTAGGGACCTTGCCAACGATTGGATTTCCAGCTCTTTCTCCGGAAATCCTTGATCAGCACAAAGTCGCCGGGTTGAAGGCGGTGAAGCGGACCAGTGGCAGGAGTAGGCAAGGCTGCAGCCACCTGACGTCGGATGTCTGCTAAAGTGGATGATAGGTTAACACAATATGACAACATAGCATCCTCACACAAAGTTGTGGAGGGAAGAGGACATCCTGGAGCCTTGAGTCCAATCTGTGGAGGAGCCCCAAAAAGGATTTCAAATGGGCTGAGTTGACTCCGTGTTCTCTTCCGCATCCTCATGTACATCAGCACAATGGGCAGAGCTTGTGTCCATGACAGACCTGTGTCTGCACAGCATTTTGCTAGTTTGTTTTTGATTGTGCCGTTCTCTCTTTCCACCCCACCCCCACTCTGTGGATGATAAGCACAATGCTTTCTGATGTCCATGCCCATGTATTCTCCTATCTGCGTAATGGCCTCATTAGCAAAATGTGAACCGTTGTCACTGGAAATTTTGTCTGGTAGTCCCCATCTAGGAATGATTTCCCTCAGTAGTGCCTTTGCCACAGCATTTGCCGTCTGTGCTTTTACTGGGAAAGCTTCTACCCATTTGGACCACATGTCCACCACCACCAGACAGTGCTTCTTACCCTCTGATGGGCTAAGCTCAATGAAATCTAGCATTAGGTGCTCAAATGGCCTGGCGGGAGGTGGATGTGCTCCGGGTCCTGTAACCTTTACTGGTCTACCAGAATTTTGCAAAATGCAGATTAGGCATGCTTCACAGTGTTTTTGAGCTGTTACTGTGAACCCCCTTGTGAACCACTCCTGATTAATAGACTCTAACATCCCCCCTTTTGACACATGATCCCATCCATGTGTCAACTTAGCGAAATGAGGGAAGAAATGTCTGGGAAGACATGGATTGGAATTTGGGCCAACCCAGGTGCTGGATTTTGGGTCAAAAACAGCCCCAGCAGCCTTCCATTGAGCCTTCTCAACTGGTGTAGCTAGCTGCTGCATGGAAGTCAGTGATGACATTTTGTCAGTGAAGGAGGAGACAGGGATTTTAACTAAAGAGTGTGCGTGAGGTGCGAGAGGAATCAGGGCAGCTGCCTTTGCGGCTGAGTCAGCAGACGCATTTCCTAGGGAAACTGGGTCTGTACTGCTTGCGTGTGCGGCACATTTACAGACTGCAACCTCAGATGGGAGCAGAATGGCGTCTAGTAAGCCTGCAACCAGTACATGGTTAAGTACTGGTTTGCCATCAGATTTCAGAAATTGTCTACACTTCCAAATAGCCCCAAAATCGTGTACTACCCCGAAAGCATATCGTGAGTCAGTGTAAATAGTCACGGTTTTGCCTTCTGCAAACGTGCAGGCTTCAGTTAGTGCGATGAGCTCTGCTGCCTGTGCTGAGAGGTGACATGGAAGCGGTCCAGAACGGAGTACAGCAGAATCTGAAACAACAGAAAAACCCACCCGATTAGTGCCCCCTTGGTCGCGAGAGGCAGACCCATCAACATACAAAATGAGGTCAGCGTTAGTCAGAGGAACGTCTTTTAAGTCCGGTCTAGGTGTGCACACAGTGGAAAGTACGGCGACACAGTCGTGTTCCTCACCGTCTTCAGGCAAAGGCATAAGAGACGCTGGATTCAGAGTGTTACATCGCTTGACATAGACATTAGGCATGTCTAACAGGCAGGTGTGATACCTGAGGTAACGTGCAGCAGAGAGGTGTGATGTTCTCTGTTCAAGGAGAATGAGTGAAACAGCATGTGGAACTAACAGGGTCAAAGGTGCATATCCCACAATGTCACGTGAGGAGTTGAGCGCTTTCTCAGCAGCAGCCACTGCACGTAGACATTTAGGCAGGCCAGCAGCTACAGGATCTAGCTTGGAGGAGAAATAGGCCACAGGCCTCTGTTTTCCTCCATGATCTTGCAGTAGAACTGATGTCATACACCCCTGTCGTTCATCCACTGCCTGAGTGAAAGGTTTAGTGTGATCAGGTAGACTTAGAGTCGGTGGCGATTGGAGAGCCAGCTTCATATTAATGAAGGCTTCGTCGGCTTCCGGTGTCCATATAAGATGATCTGTAGGTTTCAAACCAGTGACGTATGTGATAGTGCGCAGTGGTAACTCGATTGGAGAATAGTTTGGAATGAATGACCTGCAGTATGAACAAAAACCCAAAAATGACATCATCTGTCGCTTAGTGACAGGTTTTGGCAGAGCCGCCAATGATGCAATACGCTTATCTGAAAGCGTCTTCCCCTCTCCTGAAATGACATGACCCAAGAATGTAACTGTTCTTTGTACATATTGGAGTTTAGACAAACTGGCCTTATGGCCTTCGGCTGTGAGGTGCATTAATAACGCAATAGTATCAGTCTCACACTGTTCTGCTGTGGGTGCGCAAATCATGAGGTCATCAACATACTGTATCAGTGCAGTGCCTTTAGAAACTTGGAGAGAGGCCAAACTTGTACACAATGCTTGGTTGTACACAGTAGGTGATTCACAATAACCTTGACACAGGCGTGTAAAAGTGTAAGGTTTACCATCATATTCAAATGCAAACCAGAATTGGCTGTCTTTGTGTACAGGGACACTGAAAAATGCATTTGAGAGGTCGATGACAGAAAAAAAACCCTGCAGAGGCTGGAACTTGGGAAAGAATCAGATACGGATTTGGGACCAGCGGTGCCCGAGCATGAACCGCTGCGTTGACAGCTCGCAAATCCTGGACAAATCTCCACTCGTCAGGAGGTTTGTCTCTGATCTTTTTGACAGGAAACACTGGAGTGCGGACCGGGGAATCATTACACGGAATAATGATCCCTTGTTTAAGCAGAGAGGTAAACACTGGCCGGATGCCATCAACAGCCTCACGTTTCAATGGATACTGAGGCTGATTTGGACGGAACGTGGATTTAGGAGTGATAACCACCGGCTCCGCAGAGCGGATTAAACCTACGTCATATTTGTGAGCTGCCCACAGTGTTTGAGGCACTGTTTTTAGCGCGTCAGGGAGCTCAGAAATATGACTGAAGAATGAGAACTCCGGCCCAGATGGGCCAGCAACGGAGTTAACACAGTCATCATTACTTGTCAGAGTCAGAGAACGCAGTACATGCACGGAGCAGTCAATGTTGTACTTAAACACGTCATGTGAGGGGGAATACTCAATCAACGGGTCGTCTGTGATAGTCCAATCAGTACTAGATTCCCAGTCTTTAACGATTGGACCCAAATCCCTCCATTTCTCAGTGGGCCCCCTGGCTAGTGAAATGTGTGCACCGCCCCTGGGATTTGACACAGCTGGTTGTGTCTTGTGTGGGTGTGTGAGTCTAACAGAGATAGCGCTACCCAGCGAATTCCAATACATTTTTAAACATGAGCTCATCATTCACACATTTTAACAGAAAAACTCTCATCATAGCATTTACACAGATCTTCCAACCATGTTAGCAGAACAATGCAAAATGAGAAGCCTCCACACAGCAGGTGGAAAAACACGTTGATCATGTCAAACGCAACAACTCCTGAGAATCAGGATATGTCAGCAGCCCATTGATACACATTCACCAGTTCTTTATCATCAAATTACACTTTTTGAACCATCGTAGGAGATGGCTGTCGCACTTTAAGACCCTCATTTGTGGAAAAATGAGGTCCAAGCCGAACCGCAGAATCAGATCTCTGCCCAGTAAATGTGTTGGGCAGGCAGATGATAAAATAACTGTTTTTTACTGATGTGGGAATGGATGACTGTCATCACCGTTATCTTTACTCTGAAGTGGTACAGAAACTTCTCCTTTACGTTACCCAGCACATGAATACATCTACCACTAAATTTGCATTCAGGCAAATCTACCCTTTTTTTACCACAGAATGTGTAGCCCCAGAATCAACCAAAAATGTGTGGGACATTTCTTAATGCAAACATTCACTGTCATATCTCAAATATGTACCCTTTCCTTTTTAAACACAGACATGTTCTCTAATTCTTCTAATTTCTCAATAGCATGTATGATGCGTGTGTGTGTGTGTGTCACTTCCCTGGTTTGATGCTGCTGGCTGAATTTCCATCTCGCTCGATTGGGCCCCTTCCTTGCTGTCCCCCTCTGCCTCCACTCCAGTGTTCTGTGAGCAGTCCCATAATCCAATGTTCAACACTTCCACACTTGGAAACATCTTTCTTCAAATGAACGTCTTGCTTCTCGTCCTCTGCCTCTGAAAACCTCCTCTGCCTCTCCCTCGGTATTGTGAGCGGCCAGCATTTTGCTTAGCTTGCGCTGTGTCTGTGAGTCCGTTGAGAAAGGCATTACTGAGGTTTGTCTCCCAAACACCTGCTTGGTCTCCTAGGGCATCGGGTTTGTTTATCCCGCTGTTGTCCTCATCTACTTGGCCCTGATGGGGGTGGACGAGCTTGGAGTTGACGCTGACTGCATGGCTGGGGCTTGTAGTGGCCGTGGAGGTGGTTGAGGTGTTCCAACCAGATTGCCAGGGTTGTACCCCGGAGGAGGGAAGGATACCCAGTCGAGGAGAGGTCATTCAGGCCTGCAATGGAAGGACACAGAGATGTCTGGGGTTTACATGTCTTTTGGAAATAATGTATTTTCCTTCTTTTCTTCACATTCATCTTCAACCTTAATATTTTATTTAATGCCCAAGGCCAACTGCCTTTGTTTTACTCCCCAGTATTATAAACACTTTCTGTGAGTGTCCAGTTTTCTATCAGTCTTTTACTTTAACTTTATTTATTTATTTGTACCCTTCTTTTTCATCCCATCTCCATACTCTTGTAATTTATCTCCCAGGTTTCTGATTTTTAATTTACTCAAAGAACCTCCCTTAGGAAATCCGAACATTTCCGTCCATATATTTAATTTACTCAGACTTTCTTCACCATATCTTGCTCGCATGACATCTACTATCGGACCCTCAGGAGGCTGTACACACCCCCTACCCTGCTTTGCCCCCATGGCAAAGTCCTGAAGTGTTACCAAAACACCCGCTTTGCTACCAAAACAAAGTCTTTTAAGTGTTACCAAAACACCCGCTTTGCTACCAAAACAAAGTCTTTTAAGTGTTACCAAAACACCCGCTTTGCTACCAAAACAAAGTCTTTTAAGTGTTACCAAAACACCCGCTTTGCTACCAAAACAAAGTCTTTAAGTGTTACCAAAACACCCGCTTTGCTACCAAAACAAAGTCTTCTAAGTGTTACCAAAACACCCGCTTTGCTACCAAAACAAAGTCTTCTAAGTGTTACCAAAACACCCGCTTTGCTACCAAAACAAAGTCTTCTAAGTGTTACCAAAACACCCGCTTTGCTACCAAAACAAAGTCTTCTAAGTGTTACCAAAACACCCGTGTTACCAAAACACTATTTTTCATCCGTCGATGATGTGATATTTGTTTCTCAGTACAAATCACACAAAAACTGATCGTAATCCCAAATCACGACGGATATCCCAAATATCCTACTTTCGAGCAGTCCCTCTCATAAATGTCATGGAGCTTTAATTTACGTTTAACTTTAAACAATTTAGACTGTGTACATCTCACCCGTATTGAAAGCCCTTTGAGTTCGTTGGATCTCGTGAAGTCAATCGGTTCCACCCCTCGCGCTGGTCCCCTCGTCCCGTACGTTTTCTGTCGAGGTAGAGGAGGATCCAAAAGATCCCGGAGCGACCACCAGCGTCTGGAGTGGTTCACAATCTAACTTACAGAGATCCTGCCGACAACGCCATCTGTTATGGAAATCTCAGGACCCAAAACACGGCTAAAGAGTACAAGTCAGGGTAAAAACAAATAAATGGTGAATCGAGAAAGCTGTCTTTTGGTTATTTATTTGAAGCTTCAAATACACAATACAATAAGGTAAAAATGTCACAGGTCTGGCAGAGTCTGAAAAGTCTACCAGAGAGTGCGAAGAACAAAAACAAAAGCAGAGATTATATAGGGAACAGAGGGGAAATGATAAATCTGGATTCACACGGTTAGAACTGTTTATGAGACACCATCTGGCCTTATGGCCTTCAGAAGGAGATAGCAGAACAGTTCTCGGAGCAGGGATGTATGATGTGTCTGTGTGAGAATCCCAGCAGTCAAAGCAGTTCTGGCCTTGACTGAGGAGGGGAAGGAGAGGAGGAAGAGGAACAATAATTGTTCCTTAAAGAGGAACAATAATGGTGAAAGCTTTACAAGAGGAAATAACATTGATTTGGTTTAAGCATATGAAGGATATTATAAGGTAGCACATGAAATATTTCCACTACAATCTTTTGTACAGTGCATTTGGTTCTCTCTTTTATTTACCACATTCAAGACGGGCACAATTACAATAGTGCAGACACACCTTTGTGCACAGATAATATGTGAGTATCAAAACAGTGTGGCAATATAATAACAGGTGTGTCGTATGTAGTAAATAGGCTCAGCAGTTAACACACCTTTATTATATATCCTCCTGAGAGGAACTCGGTACACTAACTCCTAAGACGTTCCCTTACTATAATTCATTAAAATATTGAATTCACAACACTGGCATTTACAAACTTAACCATTTATTTTCAATAAATAAATAGTGCTTGTGTTGATGGACGCCGTTTTGAAATACAATGAAATGATCAATTTCAAAGCCACATATTGTGGGTGGGACACAACTAAAGCTTCGCCAGTTTGTAACCGATGAAACATGATGGCATCAGAATAATCACGTAAATGTGATGTATAGGATGCTACACAGGTCACTGTACAGATAGTGTCAGAGAAGAAATAAGCATTATCTGTTAAATCACCATGTAGGTTATCTTTTATTTATCAGCAGCAGATCAATAAGTGTCAGTATCAAAACATAACAGTGGCAATATATATATATATATATAACAGGTAGGCTCAGCAGACAGACCGCAGTGCAAAGATAAAGTGTCACACGATTATCTACTAAATAGTGAATTCAGCATCAACTGAAGTTCATATCTTCCTAAGACACGTGTTACTTTAGGTCCCGACTAGAATCCCAGCTCAAATGACTCAAACCAACAAAATGTCCAAGCAAAGAATCATGTTTACCATGAGGCTGGGTTATAAGGGTCATTTACAAATAAAATACCCCATTATAACAATGGACTTTATCTTTATGTATTTATTAACCCCCTCAGGCGGATTTTGGAAAAGGACATTAACCCTTGTTTGGTGTTTTTTCCCTTAAAACAAATGACATGATAAATTACTTGTGTTTCTGCATTGCTGCACAAGGTTGCAACATTGTAGATAAATGCAACCTGTCTGCTCTCACATTCTTCTATTCTGCACATTTGGGGTGGGACACAATAACTAAAGCTTCGCCAGTTTGTTTTATTGCACAGTCAAGACATAACAATACGGCATCACGCTGTTGCAGGTGTGTCGTATGCATGTGAATTGAAGTTAAATAAAAGTGTGAAATGTAAAATAAAGTAGTTTCAAAACAATGTAACGGTGGCAATATATATATATAGCAGCAGACACACCTTGGTGCAAGTCAGGTGTCAGTATTAAAAAACAGTGGCAATATATATATATATATATATATTAGGGCTGTCAGTCGATTAAAATAGTTAATCGCGATTAATCGCAAATTAATCGCACATTTTTGATCTGTTCTAAATGTACCTTAGAGGGATATTTTTCAAGTTTTTAATACTCTTATCAACATGTGAGTGGACAAACATGCTTTATGCTAATGTTTATTATCATTTGAACAATGACAAATATTCTCATGAATATTAAACACAATAACCTGGAACCTCTCATACAATACAAATGGTGTGTGTGTGTGTGTGTGTGTGTGTGTGCGTGTGTGTGTGTTGGATCGTTGGAGCTATTTGTTGTAATCATGAGTGTGCTGACTTCTCCTCAACGTCCCGCTGTCTGCTTCCTGCATCAAGTCAAGTGCTCGGCGCAGTCGTGTGGATAGAGCGCTCCTCTGTTTTCATTTAAACAGCTCCTTATATCCGTTAGCGCAGCTAGCTAGCACCAGATGCTAACAACAACAATGCACGTAAGGTCTCTCTCTCGCTCGGGCCACACGCACACACACCCTCCCGGTCCTCCCGATGGCCAGTCGGTGCCTGCCGGTGAGCGTGGAAGTGTGGTCTGCCACAAGCGGGCAGCAGGAGCGGGGCTGTCAGCATCATCTTGTCGATGGTATTTTAAACTCGATGCTCTGAAGCTACGGGGCGGCCGAGGAAAAAAATACACATGCGTTAATCGCGTTAAAATAATTAGTGGCGTTAATTTTTTTTGCGTTAACTTGACAGCCCTAATATATATATAATAACAATAGAAAATCAACTTAAATAAAATGTACCCAAACAAAATACACCTATAAAAAATATATAAAAATACACTGTAAGAGTTGAACTGTGGGCCCTGCATGTTTCCAGGTCCAGGAAACACCGCTGTGTGTCAATATTTAAAACAATACTACAGGGAGGAAGGCCTGTTGGACTTCACTCGCTCTGAAAGCACTCCCAGGAAGCCCTGCTGGAAAGCCTTGTGTTGCTCCATTTTCTGCGCCAAGACTGCGTCCCGTTCATCCTGAAGCTCCATCATCACAAACACCCTGTCCTCTGTTTCCTGGGCCTTGTGTAAAAGCATCATCTGATCCTCGTCCTGAGCAAATCAAAGTACATCTGAGACCAGTCATGTGCATATTAAAAACCCCAGTACAAGCAGTTTATTTTACCTTCGTCGTTGTCGCCGTTGCTCACTTCACAGCCGACTGAATCCGCCGTTTCAGCGAGCTCCCACAGTAGCGTGCCCGAGTCGATGGTCGCCGTTGTCCCGGAGAACGAGGGTCTCTGGCCGAGCAGATCATCCAAGCGCTCGTACCATTTACTGGTCTTTCTATCGTTACCACTCTTATTATTGTGGTCTTTAATTTTTTTATATAGTCCTGCCTGAGTTCCTTTATTTTTACCCGGCATCCGTGTGCACTGTGCACGATTCCCAGCTCAAGTAGCTTTTGCGAACATCGCTCAAATCATTTGGAGTTGGGAACTGCTTTCTGTAGAAGCTGCTGCATCCGGTCCTCAGAGTAAATTGCCAGAAGCGCCGACACTTCCTCATCATCCCACGGCTCCGGTGCTGTAGTACGTGTGGTCATAACTGCTTTAAAGTACAAACAACCTACTCGCTCAGGTGTGGATGTGGTTTTGTAGCGAGGACAAAAATGGCTGCCTAACAAAAAAAATTCCGAGTCTAACGGGGCGTGGTTTGCAATTCGCCCAGCCAATAGAAATAGAATAGATATTGGCACTCTGTTATCACCAGGTTCGTACCACCTCTCTAGCAGCGACTGGAAATGGCCAAAAGAGTTCCCGGCACTGAGTAGTCCCGGCAGTGTGAACGCGACATTATTGGTACTAACGCAACTAAAGAACCAAAGTACCAGGGAAAGTCCTGCGGTGTGAATGCGGCTAATGTAGGCCAAGAGCAACACCCGCCAGACAGTAGTGTAGCGGTGAAGCACAGTAGGGCAGGCAAGCCGGCTGTGCAGACGGACACAGCCGTGAGGGCAGACCGCCGTCCAGGCAACAGTCAGGCAAGACCCTCGTAAACTTAGAGCAGTCGTGGATGCAACACAGACGTGGAGGCAAAACAGCAGTCCTTTATCACGCTTCCAGCGCAGAGCCGAGGAGACATTAAGTTTAAGGTGATGTTACGATAACAATACTAGGTTAATAAGAACATTCAGGAAGAATGATACGAGCAGAAGGTCTACCTACCGATCAGGCCAAGTTCAGACCAACACACAGCAGGAGAGCTTCATCTTCAGCGGCAGCAGACATGGGCTGCAGGATCCCTGCAAGGGTCTCCAACCAGCGATACATTTAGTATGTAGGCTGATTGTCATGCTAGGTGTACAGCAAACGGCAGCCACTGCAAACTCACCGGTGCCAGCGGAGAAAGCACGTCAGCGGAACCCGGGAGTGGCCTTCCTGCCGAAGAGCAAGAGGGAGCCCGAGGGACACCGACCCCTCTTTCCAAAGGTTGCTCCGTGTGGTGATAGGGCTGAACAGTCTGTCCTGCTACATCAGCATCACCGGTGCTTAGTCTAGAACAGTGGTCGCCAACCAGTCGATCGCGATCCTACCACCAAACCTATCGTCCACCGCCCCCGTTAGCCGTGATGTTAGCATCTGGTTAGCTAGCTACACAAATGGACATAAGGAGCTGTTTCCACAACAGACTGGAGGAGAGTTCTCCCCTCTCAGTCTGAGGGGCTCAGGTGAGCATAAGGACTCTGAGTGTTTAGAACGGTTTTGTCACAAATTATTCAAAAGATTATTTCCGCGGCACACCTTCATATGATCATTATAGTTATACAAACAATAAGAGAATACATGAAAAACAGGTATGAAATACTATATGGCAGTAAAACAAGAATACAGTTTAAAAGGGGAGTGGTTTGAAATCTGTGTTTCATCTGGGTGCTGAGAGAGGTATCCATAGATCTCTCATGTTGCTCTCAAAGTGCACCAGATTGATGCTTTCAACTTCAATATTTAAAAAAAAATCTCCCCCAAGAGGAGGCGAGGACCCCCCTAGAGGAGGTGAGGACCCCCCTAGAGGAGGTGAGGTCCCCCCTAGAGGAGGTGAGGTCCCCCCTAGAGGAGGTGAGGTCCGCCCCCCACTCGTAAAAATATCACTGTACCCCTGCTATGCTGTGAGCTGGTTATGGAGCCTTCATTGTAACAGTCATTCAGATGCAAAGCCTATAAAAGGCCTCAAACTGGAAGCACTGTCCGGGCCGTCTTTTTCACTCAATTCTGCAATAGGTAGATCTCGCCTTTCACCGAGGCCGAGGTCGGTGATCTTGGGCTTAAAAAGGTTGGGGACCACTGGCCTAGAAAAAGGTACATGGGTGCATTTTATTATAAAGTTGTGTATATTTACAGACTGTTGCAAAAACTAAGAAGCTTATAAACATCAGGTTTAAAACTAAAAGAGCTTTGAAACACAATGAAAGATGTTTGGAGTTTTATTTGAGTTATTCATTTAAACTTTTTGTCCAAGAGATGCTGATTTGAAACCGTTGTTACATTCAGTTACGGCACTTCCTGTTTCTGCCGGAGAGAGGGGAGGCCGTCCCAAAGCTGGCTGCTGTGTTCACTCCCTCTGACAGGAGGAGCCTCGTGTGTCACTCCCCCTACACACTCCCTCACGGAGGGGGAGTGTGTAGGGGGAGGGCGTCTCTCCATATTATATAATACTCTATAGAATCCCTTGAGACGGCAGAGGACTCAGAATATGGAGAAGCACGCAGCCTCAGGTGAGATTAATCTTCATGTGAAGTCACTTCTCATTTAATTGCATACAGGTGTTTTCCATATTGGGTTATATAATTAAAAACAAAACTTAATATAATCAAATATAATTCAGGATAATCCGACGTGTAGAATGCGTTATATTTCACGTTGCTCTAAACGTATACACTAAATGTAAATGGTATTAACTGGAAAAGACAGAATAAAAAAAAAGGTTGGATCTCTGTAAATAAATCATAAAGTCAAATATTTAATGATTGAGTCTTTTATTATAAAAAGAGTTATATATATATATATTATAGTTATAAATGACTGAAAGCTTTAGTTTGGTTTTATGCGATCTGAAGTGAGTCGGGATAGGTCCAGTACATGTTCTTAGTTGAGTGAAGGTTCACAGTGGATTATAAAATATGTGCAATGCTTCTGGACTGTTGCTTAAAAGTTTAAGTGAGATAACTGAAAAAGTTCCAGTTGATTTTGTGGGTTTTTTAACTAAAATAGCACGAATGTAAACCAGTGAATTAAAGATTGAACTTAAAGGGAAATATTTATTTAAATAAAACCATCTGGACTGAGACAACCCAAAATAACTCTCCTGATTTAAGGCAAGATGCCTCACCTCATTACAGATACCAGAATCCTACGCTTCGCTTCTACACATTTAGTAAGTCTACTGTAAGAGTCGGGAGGAGCTGATCATTTATTCATGACTCTACCTACTAATCGACCTGACCGAGGTTATTGAGTCCATGTAAGTTTACTGCTTGGCTCAGATCCACCAACGTCAGCAAGATCTCACCTCTATTAACTCCTGAAGAACCCGTTTCAATTAACTGCTGCTTCAATTCAGATCACTCTTAAATCTGTTTAAGCGATCCTGAAGGTTCTATATCGTATAAGGCTTCGCCCTCTAAGGCTATTGGGTAATCCCCACTGCACGTGTGCAGCACTGACAGACTTACAATTCAGACGACAGTTACGTTCCCTATTAGCTAGGGAAACGACACGACCAGAGTAGAATTGGTATGTGTTACAAGCGGTTTATTTGTAACTGCAAATGAGTAAAATGATATACACACACAGTTTGGCCCAACAACGGGTCAAACTGTTAATATCTAACACAAGGGTCTCCAAAAGAGAGTTGCCCAGTACAACAAGGAAAGAAAATATCTCACTTCTAAAGTGGAACAAAACAATAAACAAAACGAGGCTGTGGGAGAACAGCTGGTGCTGATCTACAGGTGCTAATCACCTGAAGCAGTATATCCCTGCGATAGAACTATTAACAAAGCACTTATATACTAACAAAGGGCTGGTTTATCTAAAGCCAGTTGAGTAGCACTTGGAATGTTTTGCTCTATGAAACCTGATGTACTTTATGATTCTGTTTTCTTCAAGGTTGTATTTTGTTGGTCGAACGCACTTATTGTGAGTCGCTTTGGATAAAAGCTAAATGTAATGTTATGTAATGTAATGTGATGTAATATACACACACATGCTAACCACAGAATACTACAACACACTGCTAGTCAGTGTAGCTAACACAGAAACGACTCTCTTAAATCTGTTGAAGCGATCCTGAAGGATTCTGATATCAGTGAAGAGGTGTGTTCCTACCTGAGTGTGAGTGTGGCAGGGTGCAGTCTCACCTTCGAAGCAGGAGAGGAGAGCGCAGGTGTCTTTGAAGGTGTCCCAGTCCAAAAGGTGGGATCAGTTTAGTTGAAGAAAAATAGGTCCAAACTAATACAGGGTTTTTACCTTCTCTCTTTACAACATTATAATCAGACTAAACATATTATTCTGTGATCATGTTCTAATATGAAACTTTAATTCACAGTTTTACATTTATTACCAACATTTGTAACTTCAACTGCCCAATTCAGCTTTGACATTTAAAATCATCCGACAGTATTTAGAGGCATCTCCTCATAAAAGAGCGGTGATAATAAAAAGCACATTCAAACTTTCATTCACCAAATCAATTCACATCAATTCCACGCCTTTATTCCGACAGGTGTCGGGAATAACATTCAAAACCCACACCTATCTGCATGAATTCAGAGGAAGATTCCTCACGGGTGGCGGGCCTAACCTTCACAAACACATCACATCATTCCACTCATTCAACCCAGAAATTCACTCAGCATTCAACAAAGACATTTGAGAGATATTTACCAAGTCTGAGAGAACCTTAGCGAGAGCTATTAACCCAGCTCTGAGGGACAGAGCTTTCTGAGAGAGAGCATACCAGGGGAACTCCCCCCCCCTCTCGCTCTCTCCAAAAAGCCCATGTCTTTATGCTCAACAACAGGACATACAAACCTGAAGACCCCTCCTCCAAACCCATATTTGTGGAAACTGGGCATGGCCTCTGATGGACAGGACTGGACATGACCAGACATATGCTATGGCTATGGCATAAGACACACCTTCCCGTGTTTGTGTAAAACGGTCATGACCTCTAGTGTGCAGGACTTGCAACATATTATTCTCGACAATGACATAACCACCTTTGTGGGGCCTCAGTCCATTATCACTAAGTCAGGAGCCCCCCTCCCTGTGTACTGCTGTGAGGGAAGACACTGATTAAACAGCCAGGGAACGAGCAGATCCTTTAACGACCGGCTTTCAGTCACCTGACATTAATGATGCATTACAGACACAGATGCTACCTTGTTCCTGTCTAACTTATACTATGTAGATAAAGTCCTATGACAACATTGAACCACGTGAAACCTTCATTACACATTAAACTATTGACTGAAGGTGAGCAGAACCAGTCTGGCATTACCTGATGGAAATCTGAGGTCACAGGCTCCTCCAACAGTGCAACACAATACAACTGAAAAACTGATCAAATAGTGCAACTCAATACAAAAAGAAAATAGTAAAATAGTGAAATAGTGCAATAAGAGTCTATATACAAGTGATTGGAATACGATATATTAGGTAGATCATTTCTACATTTCAGCCAGATGAATGCTATGGAAGTCGTTTCAAAGTTCAGCTGTTTAACAGTCTTATGGCCTGTGGGATGAAACTGTCTCTGAGTCTGGTGGTTTTAGTTCGGATGCTGCGGGACCGCCTGCCAGACGGCAGCAGACAGAACAGTTTGTGGCTGGGGTGATGGGGGTCTTTGATAATCCTGAGGGCTTTCTTCCTGAGCCGCTGGGAGTAGAGGTCCTCCATGGCAGCTCCGTCCTGGTGATGTGATGTGCAGTTTTCACCACCCTCTGTAAACCTTACGATTGAGGGAGGAGCAGCTGCCGTACCATGCCGTGATGCAGCCAGTCAGGATCCTCTCTATGGAGCACCTGAAGGTCAGGATCCTCTCTATGGAGCACCTGAAGGTCAGGATGCTCTCTATGGAGCACCTGAAGGTCAGGATCCTCTCTATGGAGCGCCTGAAGGTCAGGGTGCTCTCTATGGAGCACCTGAAGGTCAGGGTCCTCTCTATGGAGCACCTGTAGAAGGTCAGGATGCTCTCTATGGAGCACCTGAAGGTCAGGACCCTCTCTATGGAGCACCTGAAGGTCAGGATCCTCTCTATGGAGCACCTGATGGTCAGGATCCTCTCTATGGAGCACCTGAAGGTCAGGACCCTCTCTATGGAGCACCTGAAGGTCAGAATGCTCTCTATGGAGCACCTGAAGGTCAGGATGCTCTCTATGGAGCACCTGAAGGTCAGGATCCTCTCTATGGAGCACCCGTAGAAGGTCAGGATGCTCTCTATGGAGCACCTGAAGGTCAGGGTCCTCTCTATGAAGCACCTGAAGGTCAGGATCCTCTCTATGGAGTGCCTGTAGAAGGTCAGGATCCTCTCTATGGAGCACCTGTAGAAGGTCAGGATCCTCTCTATGGAGCACCTGTAGAAGGTCAGGATGCTCTCTATGGAGCACCTGAAGGTCAGGATCCTCTCTATGGAGCGCCTGAAGGTCAGGATCCTCTCTATGGAGCACCTGTAGAAGGTCAGGATGATGACTCCATGTCAGGTCCTCGGTGATGAGTCCATGTCAGGTCCTCCGTGATGAGTCCATGTCAGGTCCTCAGGGATGAGTCCATGTCAGGTCCTCTGTGATGACTCCATGTCAGGTCCTCGGTGATGAGTCCATGTCAGGTCCTCGGTGATGACTCCATGTCAGGTCCTCGGTGATGAGTCCATGTCAGGTCCTCGGTGATGAGTCCATGTCAGGTCCTCTGTGATGACTCCATGTCAGGTCCTCGGTGATGAGTCCATGTCAGGTCCTCAGTGATGAGTCCATGTCAGGTCCTCTTGGATGAGTCCATGTCAGGTCTTCGGTGATGAGTCCATGTCAGGTCTTCGGTGATGAGTCCATGTCAGGTCTTCGGTGATGAGTCCATGTCAGGTCCTCGGTGATGAGTCGATGTCAGGTCCTCTGTGATGAGTCCATGTCAGGTCTTCGGTGATGAGTCGATGTCAGGTCCTCGGTGATGAGTCCATGTCAGGTCCTCGGTGATGAGTCCATGTCAGGTCCTTGGTGATGTGGACACCAAGGAACCTGAAGCTGCTGACTCTCTCCACCGTAGTCCCATTGATGGCGATGGGGGCGTGTCCCTCTCTCTGCTGCTTCCTGTAATCCACAATCAGCTCCTTGGTTTTGCTGACGTTGAGATGGAGGTTGTTATCCTGGCACCAAGATGTCAGTTTTCGACCTCCTCTCTGAACGCCGTCTCGCCGCCGTCTGTGATCAGGCCGATGACGGTCGTGTCGTCGGCAAACTTCACGATGGTGTTGGAGCTGTGTGTGGCCACGCAGTCGTGAGTGAACAGGGAGTAGAGGAGAGGGCTGAGCACGCAGCCTTGAGGGGCTCCAGTGTTTAGGATCAGGGTGGAGGATGTGATGTTTCCCACCCGCACTGCCTGGGGTCTGCCCGTCAGGAAGTTCAGGATCCAGTCACAGATGGCGCTGTTGAGCCCGAGGTCTCTGAGCTTGATGACCAGCTTGGAGGGCACAATAGTATTGAAGGCTGAGCTGTAGTCAATGAACAGCATTGTCACATGTGTTCCTCTGGTCCAGGTGTGAGAGGGCAGTGTGGAGGGGGGGCTATGGCGTCGTCTGTGGACCTGTTTGCTCTGTAGGCAGACTGCAGGGGGTCCAGAGAGTCAGGGAGGGAGGAGGTGATGAAGGTTTTGACTAACCGCTCAAAGCACTTCATTATGAAGGAGGTGAGTGCTGCTGGGCGGTAGTCGTTGAGGCTGGTGAATATTGTTTTTTTGGGGACAGGAAGGATGGTGGATTGTTTGAAACATGTGGGGACTACAGACTGCAGCAGGGACCTGTTGAAGATGTCAGAAACCTTCGGTACCACGTCATCAATGCATTTCCTAATTTAGCAGATGTCCGTGTCCGTGTGTGTGTTGATATTGTTATCCTCAAACACACTCCACTCCGTAGATTCAAAGCAGTGCTGCAGAGCCAAGTCTGACTCCTCACTCCAGCGTTGTACAGTCCGTGTCACCGGTCTTTCCTGTTTCAGTTTCTGCTTGTAAGCAGGCAGCAGCAGCAGAGAGATGTGCTCTGATTTGCCGAAGGGAGGGCGAAGGTAGAGCCTTATATGACGGAAAGGGGAATAAACATGGTCCAGTGTATTTCCGCCGCGCGCCGGGCAGCTGATGTGTTGAAAGTATCTCGGCAGGACTTTCTTCATATTGGCGTTGTTAAAATCCACAACGAATGCCGCCTCTGGCCGTGAAGTCTCCGTCCTGTCAATCATTCAAAACAGCTGGTCGAGTGCTGTGTTGTTGTCAGCGTGAGGCGGAATATACACTGTAATCACCATGCATGTAAACTCTCCCGGCAGATGAAAAGCCCGGCATGTGATCATGAGGTGCTCTAAATGAGGGGAAAAGTCCAAATAATCTCCACATCTGTGCACCAGTTATTGTTTGACATGATGGACACACCACCTCGCTTGCTTCTCTCTGAATTAGCAGTCCGATCCTGGTGAGATATGGTGAAGCCTTCTGGAACAATGGCGGAGTCCGGGATAGAGGAGTTGAGTCTCAGTGAGAATTAACACGTTGCAGTTCTTATTGTCCTGTTGAAGCCGTGACGCGGGCACAGACCTGGTGGCCAGATAGGTCGAGGAGAAGACGACCTGCGTATGCGGTTGTGCACATACACAAAGAATCGCTTGGAGTCATTGTGTATATATGTATATATATATATATATATATATATATTAGTGCTGTCAAAATGATCGCGTTAACAGCGGTAATTCATTTTTTGAATTAATTGCGTTAAAATATTTAACGCATGTGCAGAATGGCCCGCCCCATACGTGCCCCCAGTGGCAGCGCCAGGGTATGGCTGGGGTAGGCTACAGCCATACCAAGAAATGGCTCAGCCACACCATGAAAAATGATGTTAAAGGAAGCAAAATAAAGTCTGCCAACTCGCGCGGAGTAAAGTGCACAGACAGCAGTTAGTAAGATTAATTTCAGTAGCCACGGTTTTGAAAACTTTTGTCACGTAGTGATCGTCTTCTCAATAGAACATCTTTGATAACGGCGTGGTGTTGTTGCAGGAAGTCCCGACGCAGAATACTTTTGCTGTAGTTCAGGGCAGAGCCATATAATAGTAATAATATGGCTCTGGTACAGGGGTGCACATAACTGGTACGCAGGTTATGTGCGTAATCTGAAATGCGTACCGTCACTTGTGTCACAAAGCGCATTTGCGTACCGACGTACTTGTGAAGCTTTTCCAGAAGGCGGTTCGATCCCCGGACGACAGAGTCGGTCTCCGTGTGCACAGACAGGCTGCTGTTAACGTCGGTCTGTACAACGGAACTGTGCCAAAACTACGCCAACCGGCTGCGGAGGGAGACTCCCCCCTTCTCTGGAGAACTGCGCTAAAACAGCTAATCACAACGTTCACACTCTGTGGTCACGAAGTACTCCACTAGCTGTCGACTTTCCTGAAGTACTCCACTAGCCCCCCCCCCTCTGTCGACTTTCCTGAAGTACTCCACTAGCCCCCCCCCCTCTGTCGACTTTCCTGAAGTACTCCCCGTTGATAGAAATCAACACGTAATGAATTCAGACCCACGGTTTGATGATTGATAGGTGTGTGGGTTGTCTTTCATTTTGACACGCAGAAAAATGTTATAATAAACATACATACTGTGTTAAATTGATATATCCGCCTTCTTTCATTTATCTTTCCATTCCCAACAATATACATAAATAAATGGCATATTTTGGACATAGTTCGAATTGTGATTAATCATGATTAATCAATTTTTAAGCTGTGATTAATCTGATTAAAAATGTTAATCGTTTGACAGCCCTAGTATATATATATCAGAGAACGACTTTGCTGCCGCG
>CM070491.1:39132714-39149585 GCA_036324585.1 Champsocephalus esox | reverse complement strand
TTCGCTGAGGAAAAGCACTAATACTGCACTGAACAACACTGAAATACTGAAACCGGTTTTTCATCTGACCCTGTTGCCGCTATAAACGCCTGACTTCCCCCACGGGGATGAAGAAAGTTCCATCTTATCTTACTTGATTACATGTACTGAGTTTCCACCACTGGTGGATGAAGCAGTGTTGAGACCCTTGACGACCCCTCGACACTCACCTCTGATTGGAGCATTTTGATTTGATCGTCTATGAAGTCGTTGATGGACCGTCCGTCGTCCAGAACGTGAACGTCACCAGAGGAGAAGTCCTGCAGGGATGATCCGTTCATAGCTGCTGGTGAGGAATAACATGGATTCGTCAACAAAGGGTTAAATACATCTGACAGGTTCTGAGGATAATGAGAACGCTTTGAGAAATAAGACAGTAGACGAAGCAACAAGATGTAGAAGTAGAAGAAACCCATTTACATAAAACAGCTGATTCTTAAATGCTGTTCATCCTTCAGGAAAACAGATTTAGGAGTGGTCTGAATTGAAGCAGCAGTTAATTAAACCGGGTTCTTCAGGAGTCAATAGAGGTGAGATCTTGCTGACGTTGGTGGATCTGAGCCAAGTGTATCAGTTCTGTCCTGACTGAGCACACGCACCTGTAACCTTGGCTGCTGTGCTCTCAGTGTTGTGTCTCCCTGTTCCTGCCTGTTGGCGTCAGCTGATAGAGGTAGAGGTGTTATCAAAATCAGCAGCGCTAATTTAACTCTTAGAGAGTCAAATCCAACACTTTTAAAGTGTCTATCTTGGTCCTCACTGTTTTGAGTTAAAACTACACTTTTGAAAGTGTTACAAAGTTTACACGAGGACAGAGCTCCAGCAACTCTCTCTATAGTTCAAATGTAACTCTTCTCAACACCGGTCTGTAGTGCTGCGTACCTGGACTCACATTCAGGTTCAGGTCCGGACTCAAGTCCAGAGGTTCAGGTTCAGGTCCGGCCCTGAACCTGGACCTCTGGACTTGAGTCCGGACCTGAACCTGGCTTGTGTCAAGTTGTGTGAGTAACTAAAGTGAACTCATGGTGAGCAAATGATCAATTGAAAATAAACTCATAATCAACTCAAATTCAAACTCGTCAGGTTTGTTGCGCTCCCTTCCAGCTCGTGTCCACATGTCTCTACAAAGTACAAATGTAAAAAAAACACTTAGTCTACAAATGACTTCTGACTTCTGACAGTGAACTCCTACAAAGTCCAAACACGTCTTTCATTCACCAAACTAGAGTAACCGAACAGTCCCTGAGCTGACTGAGCCTAACGTGTAGAGTAGACCATACGCATTACACTGTGACACACACACTGTACAGTCAGAGTGTGTACTGTCTGTACACCATGTCTTTTCTACAGTTCTACATGTGTACATTATACAGTACACACTGCTTACATAGTGATGCACATACATAACATTTTGATACAAATGTCATACATAGTTAACTTGAGCATCTAGCATCTATGTCACTCGGACAGTGAGGAGACTGTGGACTGTCAAGCCTCAAGACACTATAGAGGCTTCTCAATTCTTACATTTCCCCTCCTCGACTCCACTCCTCGACTCCCCTCCTCGAGACTTAGTCCCGCCCACAGGAGATGCGAGCGGAGGACAGAGGAGGGGAGCTGAGGAGAGAGGAGGGGAAGCAGCAGACGTTTAAAGAAATGAGAACTCCTCTCCTCTACAATACCAGGCTACAGATGCGGACACACACACACACATATATATTTATATAAATAATATATGCATTTTAAAGTATGAGAGCACTCTCATAATAACGTAACACAATCAGAGACTGGATATATCCCCCCCCCCTCTCTGGTCGCTGAAATGGGGAAAATAAATTACGGGCCAAAAGTTCTATTTACATCAGCTTAATGTCAACAAAACAGTTGGAAGGTTTTTCACAAAAAACAAATGGAACATCGTGAAATGCAGTTGGTACAATACCAGGCTACAGATGCGTAACATATTAACATTGTGCCTCAGGTTAAGTACCTTGGAATCATTGTTGACTCTAATTTAACATTCAAAACACAAGTCAAAAAAGTTACCCAAAAAGTCAAGTTTAGCCTAGCAAATTTTAAATACATAAGAAACACAATGACATTGAATTCTGCCAAATTATACATGGATGCCATGATCATGTCACATCTAACATACTGTCTCACAAGCTGGGGGCAAATTAACAGCTCCACACTGAAGCCACTAGCAACCCTGTACAAACAAACCCTCAAAGTACTGGACCTGAAACCTAACCGCTCCCATCACTGTACCATCCTCAACAAGCATAACATCCTGAGTTGGGAAGATTTAATAAAGTAGAGGAACATCGTTCTGGTTTACAAAATCCTGCACAATACAGCCCTTCCCCCTCTTAGCTCATTGGTTACTCAACGTAATAACACCAGACGGACCACTAGAAGCTCCACACGTGGCGACCTATCAGTCCCATTCAGGAAGAGTACTTTTGGTCAGTCATCATTCTCGGTCACAGCAATACTGTCACGGACGAGTGAAGGAAGCAGGACCCAAATGCAGATAACTTTTGAGAAACCCTTTATTTCAAGGATAAATGACAGACAGAACACTCTCCGGTGAACTCCGTCACCAACAAACAATGACCCAACACTGAACACCGAAAGAGACAAGACTAAATACAAGAAGGGGTAATCATGACAACGAGAAACAGCCGGGCAGGGGAGGAGAAACACAAGGACAACAGGTGAACACAATCGGGTAATCAGGGAGGGAAACAGACAGAAAGCAGACAGGCAGGAAACGGGGGGGAACACTTAACACAATAAACAGGAAACCCAAAGACAAGAAAAACACCAACACAGACAAAACTACAAACGTGACATAACGTGTGAATTGTGACAAATACAAAACTGGAACTCTCTACCCACTCAAATCAAAGACATACATACACATACCACCTTCACAGCTCACTTAAAAACATGGTTCACTGAGAACTACACCTGCACACACTAGTCTGTGTTAAGTATGGCGTGAGTGTTACATGTTGTGTTACATGTTGTGATCATGGATGTTGCCCCTCGTTTCTGTGATGTGATTGTGATGTGCTATATGTGACATGTACTGTATATAGTAACGTCTGTTGTTTATTGTTCTCTTTTATCCTCTTTCCTCCTTTTTATTTTATTTTATATATTTTCTTATAACTAATGCTGTTGATATATTGTAATTTTAAGGGTGTCTATTACCATCTGGCTGGGGACAACGGCTGGAAATTAGCCATGTCGGCTAAAGCTGCTCCATTTACTGTTTTTGTGACAGTTCATCGATGGGGACTGTCCACGACACTATAAATAAATAAACTAAACGAAACTAAATCTTACATTTCTTTTCACACAATACGTCTCCTTGCAGTATCAACACTAATTCGGCTGACTTTTATATTTGATCCAATTGGTAGATAGGCTGTATTTACACCATAAAGGTGCACAGCTGATATAAAGGGACACCTGGTGGTTAAAGCATGTTATTGCATTTCATTATTTTTATTATTAGATATGAATAGGATCCCTATAAAGTATATTCATTACTCGTTATTCTCTACTAATAGTTAATTAAAGACTGTATGTAATGACTATTTTGCACATCCCTTTCAAGATTTCAAGATGTTCTAAGGTTTATTGACATATCATACAGGCCTACACAACTGTGGTGTAGTTCTGCACTGAATGAAAACTTGGGTTGCAGGTTCCTCAGTAGTGCATTACAAGACATCTATCAATATGTGTGCATACCTCCAGCAATGTTAACTATGTTGAAGTACTTATTTTAACTGATATTATACATAATGTATTATACTCTTATAAGATGTTAGATATTTCATCTCCGGCCTTGTCAGGTATTGAACAATCAATAAATAAAGAACACAGAATTATTAAATATAAAACACAGAATTTGTGTGATTATACTAAATGATGTAAATAAACACCACTGCATATTTAACTGTTACACATGCTGATGTACAGATGTAGCACTCCAGATCAGACTCAAATGGGTGTGTCCCAGTCAAAAGCCCAGCGGAAGCCAGTGGCTGGGGGTGTTGCCAAATTGCTAGAGGGAGTTGCCCAATTTCCCCATTTGTTCAATTACAGGATTTAACCATGAGATGGCGCTTCATTCACAAAATACACAATGGTTGTTGTAGAAACATCAATATTTTAGATCAAATAAAGTATATAGTTTGCTTTATGCAGTATATTTCCTGTAATATTGTACAGTAGATTGAAGTAAATCAACTTATACATTAAGATAAGATAAGATGGACCTTTATTAATCCCGTGGGTAAATTCAGTAGTTCAAAAAGCAACAGGGTGAGAGTGAAAAACAGGACAGCACAGATTCACACAGATTAATAAAATCAAAAATAAGATGAGCGATAAAAATAATAATAATGAGAAACTATGAAATAAGAAATGAATAAAACTAAAATGTAATTATCATATCATATATTATAATGTATTGTATTATTAAGTAATATCATACATTAACCCCATTATAGCAGATGCCACATTGAATGGATGACCACATGTATGCATCAATAAATACAACGGAGTATTTCTAAATACAAGTTGTAAAAATACTTATATGTATTTAATATTAACCCTTTGGAGTCGACCTTCACGCCGGCGTGATCAGATCACATGACCTGTTCAAGCCGGTGCCGCATAAAAACAACAGTCCGGACAACATTGCTGTGTGTTTCTGTCGAAAGAAACATGAAACTATATCCCAGTCTTTGTTTCATGCAAAAAGACCCAGTAAACACGGAGATACGATGATATAAAATTAATACATTTTAAAAGTGTGAAAAATGGAAGCACATATTTGAATATCTTCGCCGTATTTGATCATTTTACGAAACGGAACATACTGGAAACTGTAGATCCTGCTCAACAGGATGTATATGTATATTTCTGTCGAAAGTACTGGCTTGAAACTATATGCCAGTCTTTGTTTCATGCAAAAATACCCAATAAACACGGACATACGATGATATAAAGTTAATACAGATATATTTCAGAAGTATGAATAATGGAAGCACATATTTTAATATCTTCGCTATATTTTATCATTTTACGAAACGGAAAATACTGGAAACTGTAGATTCTGCTCAACAGGATGTATTTACCAGGGAGGGGGTGAGGTAATCAGGTAAACGGAGTGATACGAAACGAGACGAAAAGAGACGAAGAGGGACGGCGGGAACCGAAGAGAGACGGCGGGAAATGGAGAGAGACGAAGATATACGAAGACAGGCGGCGGGAGACGAAGAGAGGCTGCGGGAGACTGCGATTGAAGTAAAGTGACAGACAAACATTGAGAATTTAGATATAGTTAGATAGATTTAGAGTTTTGAAGATTCAACTATGATGAAGAGAACTCTGAACGTGAGTCAAGCTTTAAGCTTGTTTTTTGAATCTGTGATGTTGTCCTCTGTGTCGTAGTTGACAGAAACCGCTTTGAAGCGTGGCACAGATAAAGACAGAAAAAACTGATTTTTGTACATAATGTGTATATATATATTTGTATTATATTTAAAATAACACTTTTGCCTTATCAGAATGAAATCCCATGCTACCTCAATCAAACTTTCACATTATCATAGTCACATCCCATGTATATATTTCCAGCTTTTAAATGGTTTCGTTGTGTATGTTTGTGCTAAATAATAAATAATATCATTTTCAAAATCAGTTTTTTCGTTTTTTTTGTGATTTTGGGTCCAAAATGTTCATATAGTAGAAGATCACTGCTCTAAACAAAGTCAAAAATCCTACATCCAAACGAAACAAATATAATTAATTATGATGAAGACGTTAAGTCTTGTTCATTGTTTTTCACTTTTATTAAATATTTGATATTTCCGGTGGAAATGGTGGACTATCGGACATTCAAAATGCAGCATATTTTCACTCTTACACACATATATTCTCCTTTTGCTCTCATGCGGAATCTACTAAAACAAAGTATGTCATGTATATTTAGTTTTCGTTGATGAGTCGAGACGGACTAAGGTGTTAATGGTGGACTATCGGACATTCAAAATGCAGCATATTTCCCCCAAGTGTCTGTCAAAATACATTCTACGTTTCTAACTTGCAATATTATTATTTCCGCTCGATCTCCCTGTGTCTCTCTGTGTGCGGGGGATCACAGGAGGGGGAGAGCTGTGGAATGTGACTCCACACATTCCGATGGCCAATTCGTTTTAAACAAAGGGTCCCCAACATAAATAGGACACATGGGGGGTTGGGCTGGTGAACGGTATGGTCTGCAGCACATCACAGAGGCATTTAAAAAGTGAAGACAATACATTCTGGAAATGTTCACATCAGGCACCTTCAAGTTAAACAATACTACTGTACAGTAAACAATTAACACAGTAAATTATGTGGATTAAAACACATTTATTTCGTTAAAAATAAACTAAAAGACTCTGTTTGCATTCATAAAGAATGCAGAAATGTGTTTAATCGTTAATGTCAGATATGTACTAAGTAAATAGCCTACATTAGTTCCTGCTCAAGATTAGATTCAACTTTATTGTTATTGCACAGATTACAGGTACTGAGACAACGAAATGCAGTTTAGCTTCTAACCAGGAGCAACAAGCAGTAAAGTGAAAAGTAATGTTCACAATCTACAGAATAAAATATATAATGAATTGAATGATGAATAAACAGTGAGGGGTATGCATACACTAGATATCAGCCTGTGAGCAGTATGCACAATGTATTAATCGTTAATGTCAGATATGTACTAAGTAAATAGCCTATATTAATTTCATGATGGATTAAACCACATTTATTTAGTTAAAAATAAACAAAATGATTACATGTAGGGTGAATTGCCCTAATGTGGAACATTTTTGCATTTCAGACTTCGGGAATATATGGCGACATGAAGCCGATACAATAAATCAAAATCCAGTAACATTCTGAAATCCCCAGGATGTGTCCTAATCAAACCAAAAGAGAACATGCAGATATTAAACTCATACAAGAAATGGTAGACATATTAGTACTCTTAGTGCCAAGTTGTCTCAGACAATCTGTTTTCCTAATGTGGGACAGTTCTGTGCAAAATGTGGGACACTGAAAAGTCTATATTAAAAAGCCTCAGTGACCTTCATTCATGTAATAAAAAAATCTCAGGCCAGTAACACTCAAAGCTACAGTAAATGTGCAATACCATGCTATGTTACTATTTATAATGTTATTGTTGTTACAACAGAAGATGTTTTTATTTAAATTGAAGTTAAATGCATCAATCTGGTGCACTGAGGGCAAAATTAGTAGATTTGTGGATACAGCTCTCAACACTCATATGAAACAGAACTGTTCTTACAATGTGTGTTGGAAGGTATTAAATTACTATGCATATGTTATTGTGTAAACACACAGCTGATCACCTGAGAGCTGCCGTTTCATTCAGAGCGTTTAAAAAAAACGACGGTCTGATTTCAGCAACTCGATGTGTGATTATTATAGCAGTAATATTAGACACTAATAATATAGTAAACTATGAACACTGTACATATTATTTTTTGCCCGTGGGATTAGGATGATCGGTAGTGAGAGCCGCTGCATTTTCCTCCGGTCGGATGTGATATAAAAACAAAGCGATTATTTTTGTTGTTGTAAACTCACGTGGATTAAATTTAGTGCATTCATTTCAACTCGCGAACATATGATACATTAAATAATTGTAAGGATGATGATTGAAAATCGTTTGTTTGAGTCTGGATGCATTTCCTGATCTAAAAACATAGCGATGGTTTTGTACTTATGCCAACGTGAATTCAACATTATTTTGTTAAATAAAAACATGGTGATGTTTAGTAAATGATTACATGTCTCTTACTTAGCACAGAATATGATCCTACCCGTGACATATGGATCTTAACAAATATCCGCTATATCAGATACCTGTAGATCAGCTGTTTATTTCACATGAGTTCCAGTGTGGCAGCTTTTCACGGCTCCCCCTGGTGGATCCATGATGCATTGCTGCTGGTTTCATTATAATTAAATGTATTTATCAAGGGGGCGTTTCAAGTCCTGCGGGGGTTTTTTCTTTTCAGCAGGGGCCCACCCCGTGCCAATCACGGACCCGCACGGGTAGGCGTCTGAAACGAAGCGCTACATCTGTAATGCAAAAGTTTCCAACTTGGGATCAATAAAGTATATCTTATCTTAAGATGATCGATGGCTACTGCCATATTTGTAAAATGTGCCTCTGAACCTTGACACGTGCATGTTTCAGGCTTATCAATTAATGTAATGTAATCCATTAACAACAGGGGTCACAAACATACACAGACACAGAGAAGCTATCTCTGTGTCTGTGAGCCTCCTCTCTCCGCCCACAGGAGAGAGGAGGCTCCCCTCCTCTCTCCTCGGCTCCCCTCCTCGGTCCTCCTCGCATCTCCTGTGGGCGGGACTAAGTCTCGAGGAGGGGAGTCGAGGAGGGGACATTTAAGAATTGAGAAGCCTCTTTAGTCCCGCCCACAGGAGATGCGAGCGGAGGACCGAGGAGGGGAACCGAGGAACCCTGGCCACACGTGATATTATTCCTTTATCTTAATCCTGAGTGGTCTTGAGAGTCAGAGAGGCTTTAAGGACACTTCCTCTCCACCTGTTGCAGTGATCTGTCCCTCAGATGAAGATTAATCTCAGAGTATAACCCGTCTCCTTCCTGCCGTCTCTCCTCTTCTTTCTACAGAACATTTATAACCTTTGAACTTTAAAAAAACGAAATCTGTGGCCCAATCCCAAACCACGCCCTACACCCTACACACAAAACCGCACAGACACCACAGCGTTTATTATGAGCACAAAGTGGAACAATACTAAATGTGATAACTACTCACCCTCCCACTGACTAATCTCCCCCTATAGGCGGTGGTGGCGAAGTCTTGGCAACTGGACGGTCACCAGTTCAAGTCCCGGAAAGACCAAGTGCTACCGAGGTGTCCCTGAGCAAGGCACCGTTCCCCACACGGCTCCCTGGGCGCCGTACCTAATGGCAGTCCACTGCTCCTACACTAGGATGGGTCAAATGCAGAGAAACCATGTCGTTACACAGCACCTGTACTGCGTGATGACAACACGCTGAATGTTAATCTGATAGTCTTCATGCGGTTACTTGTGGTGGGTATTTACGCACTGGAGACGGCTGGCTCAGCAAAGCGACTAGCAGGTCATCAACCCTGCTGAAACCACGGCCATGCTCCCTAGCCGAAGCGTCGCCCACTTTCCCCGCAACACTACACACCCAGCTCAACGATCCCAAGGGGAATGCCACTAAACCCTACAAGAGAAAACTCTGCGCCGCTCCACGCACCACGCACCAACACACTCCCCTGTGTCAGCGAGAAACAGCTGATAATAGCTAAGAACAACTGGCAGACTCTCTCCCGAGTGTAATGCAAAGCAAATCAAAGCCTCGCAAAGTCATGTAATCAACCCAAACAACGATCTGAATATAGGGTCCTTACCACAAGCCGCGTAATGAGCAGAAACAAAAGAGCCGGCCGCACCGCTTGCACTCCCAACACACTTTCATGCAACTCCTAACACGACTCACACATACGGCTGCAATCACAGTTCTTAAACAACAACACCGACCGCGGGACAGCATGAACAATACTCTGGCAGAGAAGCGAGGTGAGGGCCAGGCTCTTAAAGAGCAGGTAATCAAGTGAGTGGGGACAGGTGTGCCTCATCTGCAGCCAGGAGTAACCAGCCACGCCCCCCTGTCACACACCAGCCCTGCAGAGACAGAAAGACAGAGGAGTGAGGGGTAAAAGGAGCACACAACAAGTTAAACACAAAAAACAACAAAAAACCCATGCAAAACATAACAGGACGCTCGTAATACGATACAGGGGACATGATCATTATCTTCTAAAACAACGTTAACTGAAGGGAACAATCTATTGGACACAGCTGAAGCTCTGGCCTTCCTTAAAAACTAACTCATGTAATAAAAATCACAGTTGCATTACCCACAATGCACTGTTTTTTGAGAACACAAATTCGTAACTAATGTAATTTTTACATTCTGACGAAAAATAAAAATTATTATGAATACAAATAAAATAAAAGAAGCCTCCCGAGAGTTACTACACGCTATAAAGTAGATTTAAAACACGTGTTCTAGAATACAAGCTCCCTGCGGGCCGTTGTAGAAATGCGTGTGTGCACCACGACAAGGAGCCTCATCACTTCACAAGGGGTTGGTGCGTGGTGCTGACACGCAATGTAACAAAGTTCGTGACTCCAACACGCATTGTGGTGTTAAGGGGTCGTGGTGGAGTCACGCATTCTGGTGAGATCAGGTTGAGTTCTGGGGACGAGGTGGAACCGTTCAAATCCAGTTTTGGACAGTCTGCCGTGGTTCCATCCCATTTCAAGTGCTGTTCGACGCTCGGCGTACGAACGACACTATCATAATATCTTCTGAAAACAAATGCCAGTGTCACACACACACACACACACACACACACACACACACACTTGAGTCTGAACACAGCAGACAACAGGAGTATTTACAACAGCATATAACAACATAAATAGTGCATGTGGGTGCACACTCACATTCCTGTTACATACATCCCATGAATGTATAAGTTAGCTTCATTAAATCTCAGTGATTAAGTGAATAACAAAGTTATGTCACTCATTATTTTCAGGGAGGGGGCGGGGCTTGGAGGAACGGAGAGGAGACGGTGATCGCGGAAGCTTTTTTCCTCCTGCCTTCACAAACTTTACACACGTATATATCGTCTGCAAATGGCTAGAGGACATTCATACTCTGCAACCCAAGACTTGATTAAATCCACCAGAAACCTGACATGATGGTAACGCGATTATTTTTGAAAAACATAAATCCCTGTCTGTGTCTCTGAGCCGCAGCGACACAGAGTGATCCAGAGCGGGTCCTGCTGCAGCTGGTTCTGGACTGGTGTTCTGGTGCTGGTGGATAAAGCAGACTGCTCCGTGTTGCTGTGCCGCGGTCACGTCTGTTCCCTGATCTCTGCGTCACCGACCGGTTTGATATTAAAGTGACAGAAAAAACGTTATAGTAAAGCCGCGGCCGGAAAATCAGGAAGCAACGTTACTACGCTATAACCGATTATCTTCCGTCACTGCATCGAGACCGAATCGTCCACGTCCAAATCGCGATGCATCGTAGAAACGATTATTATTATCAACACCCCTAACACACACACACACACACACACACACACACACACACACACACACACAGACACACACACACACACACACACACACACACACACACACACACACACACACACACACACACACACACACACACACCAGGGTTTCCGTTAGCCGGTAATCACCGGTTTTTAGCTGGTACAATTTATTCAAAACCGGTGAATTCAAAACCTGCCGGTCAAAATGTCCGGTAATAATTAGGGAGGCTCCGATCGATCGGCCGTCGGTCATTATCGGCCGATATTCACTCTTAATAGTTTGATCGGTGCTCTCTATAAAGGCCGATCAGGAGAGCTGGATCTGATCGATATGGACATAAACGCGAGTGAAGTGTAACCGGACGAGAGAGAGGGATCAGATCAGCTGCTGAGTCTGACCGAGACACGCTGCTCTGCACCTGAAGCCCCGCCCTCTGTTTAGCGAGCTGCAGGAGCTGCACGAGAAACTGACGGGCTGTCAGGAGAGAGAGGGAGGGAGAGGGAGAGAGATGGAGGGAGAGAGAGAGGGAGGGAGGGAGAGAGATGAGGAGAGAGAGAGGGAGGGAGGGAGAGAGAGAGAGAGACAGAGGAGGGAGAGAGAGTGAGAGAGAGAGAGGGAGGGAGAGGGAGGGAGAGAGAGAGGGAGTAGAGGGAGAGAGGGAGAGAGAGAGAGTGAGAGAGAGAGAGGGAGGGAGAGGGAGGGAGAGAGAGAGAGTGAGAGGAGAGGGAGGGAGAGGGAGAGAGAGAGGGAGATAGAGGGAGAGAGAGGGAGAGAGGAAAAGAGAGGATCCGTTTCTCCCGTGTTATTATTCAAATGTAATGTAAACTTCTGAATAATGTACCCAACTCTTATTCTTATGATTGAAACATGACACACGGTAAGTTTCACATTTGTCCCGTAAAATAAATTCTGCCCGGACATTTGACCTGCGAGAAAAAATCCTAGCGGAAACCCTGACACACACCTGTACACACACCTGTACACACACACACACACACACACACACACACACACCGGAGGAGCCCTGCGTGGTGCACTGGCTCTCGGTAGATAGGTGTTTTATAAAACATTAAAAACCTCCGTAAACATAAACCTTATAAAAACCCTTTTAAAGCGTCATGAAAGCTCCGCGAGGACGAGGCCGTTTCAGATGAAGGGTCACAAAGTGCAGAGCGGAGCCGGACCGCGGAACGGCGGCAGAGTATGCCTAAAAAGCAGATCCCCCCGTCCCAGGATCTGGAGGGTGGTGTGTGTGTGTGTGTGTGTGTGTGTGTGTGTGTGTGTGTGTGTGTGTGTGTGCGTGCGTGCGTGTGCGTGCGTGTATCGATGTACGTGTGTGTGCGTGTGCGGAGCTTGTCCCGATGGAATCCACGAAGCACCCTAAATGAGAGGGGGATCTAAAATGGCCAATTCAAAAGTGACTCCAGTTCTATTAGTAAAAGCCGTGCCTGGTGTAAGTGCAGTTAAGACACAAGTGCAATGATACAAATACAAATAATTAAAACATTCTCCCCAGTGATATGAATTTAAAAAGTAAAGGGAGTCTTAAAATTAACTGATAATAATAAAATAAAGGAAGGCACACCGGGTTAGTGACATCGTATATAATGAACTGGAGGTCACTGAAAAACAGAAACCATTACAATCGAGGTCGGTAAGTTTAAAAGACTCCAAAGGGTAGCCGTTTTTTGTTGAAAGGGTGGCAGGGAGGTGAAGAGCGCCCCCTGCGGGCGGTCTCCCGGCCTCCAGGTAATAAAATAATTTAAAATAAATAAACAAATAAAAGCGTCCCTCCTCGTGTGGCCTTGATCATTTTCAGATAAAAACATAAATACATTTAAAATATAAAACATGTAAGAAGTAATAAAAACATAAATATGAACACCATTAAGATAAATAAGAGAGTGCTGAAAACATGCGATAAAAATGTAGCACACCAATTCAAAGAGTCCAGATGAGGAGGATCTATAAATAATTAATAAATAAGTATAAGTGCTAAAATACGTGGAGGGCGGATTAAAGCAGGCTGACACACCCGCAGAGAAGGGAACCCAAATCACCCGTCTGCAGGGGAGAGACCCCGATCACACAGGTTAGAACATGTTTGAGTGGTGGGAGGCGGACCCATCAATTATATGTTTCGTTTAGTCCGTCCGGGTCAATGGTGCCCAGGCGATGGATCCACCTCCGCTCCCCGCTCGCCTCTGGCCCGCGCTCCAGCCGCTGCTGCTCTCCAGGCCCACAGACGGTACACTCTGGAGGCCATGGAGTTTAACATGGTTGTATAAAACGCTCGTGCCGTCCCCGTCTCTAATTCGATATTGATGTTGTTTAATTCTGAGGCTGATCTCGTTGCGCGTCTCCCCCACATAGAGTCTCTGGCAGGCCTTGCACCTGATTGCATAAATAGCGTTTTTCGTGTTAGGTGTCAAGGCCTGCTGTACGTTGCTCCCCTCTCGAGAGAAGGGATTGAAAACGTGGGGGAGGCGAACGAAACCAACCTCAGAGACCTCAGGCGCCTCCCTAGTTTTGATGCCTTTATTTAATTTTGTATGGACCAGGAGGTCCTGGAGATTTTTATTACGTCAATATTTCACATCAAAAGAAACAACAGTGTTTTAACAAATGGTATTAAATAATGTGAAGACAGAACTGCAAACAGAACAGCTGAAACTTTAACACAATAAATAACTCAGTTTCCTCTAATCATTAACCCATGTTTGTGTCATGGAGTTAGCTCCGTGTGTTGCTGCTAGCATACAGAACACCTGACGTGGAGACGTTCCTCGTGGATGGGGCTACAGCGCTACTAGAAACACAGTGGAACCCGGTGCATTCCTCCGTCTGGACGTGCAGCACTTTTGCTAAATGTTTCATGGGAGCCTGACCTCCACTCCCAGACCTCCACTCCCAGCCCTCTCCCAGGACACCTCCACTCCCAGACCAACACATCCTCACTCCCAGGTCGGCCTATGTTGACGTTATGTCAAGTCCCCTGCCGGCTTTTTCCAACGCAAGGGGGGGGGCCTTAGCGTCCATTTTCAACGCCAGGGGGGGGGGCCTTAGCGTCCATTTTCAACGCCAGGGGGGGGGGCCTTAGCGTCCATTTTCAACGCCAGGGGGGGGGCCTTAGCGTCCATTTTCAACGCAAGGGGGGGGGCCTTAGCGTCCATTTTCAACGGAAGGGGGGGGGCCTTAGCGTCCATTTTCAACGCAAGGTGGGGGGCCTTAGCGTCCATTTTCAACGCCAGGGGGGGGGCCTTAGCGTCCATGTTCAACGCAAGGGGGGGGCCTTAGCGTCCATATTCAGCTTTCCGGGATGTCCATGTGCTTCTATGGACGCTCATGTAAGCACGGCATTCGTTTGTGTCAACTGCCCTTAAAGGCAATGAAGACACTACACTACCCAGAATCCCCAGCTATCGTTTGGACTACACCATGTGCTCTGTTTGGCAAACCCCGTGATCGTCCTCAAGCTCTGTGATTGGAGAGTGTGCTCCGAGGGTTACCGAGCCTCGAACAGCACTTGAAATGGGATGGAACCACGGCAGACTGTTCAAAACTGGATTTGAACGGGTCCACCGCGTCCCCCCCCTCCCCCACCCCTGTCCCCAGAACTACACATGCTGGCTATTCTGTTTCGCAACATGTTCTCTATGGCACGTCTCTACTGGGAGTTGTAGTTTTAAAAGACGTGTTCGTATTTCCCATAATAAGAAGTTGCCAGTATTAAACTGTGTACATCCCTGGAGGTTTAGGGGACAGGAAACACTCACATTTAAAACATATAATTAATAAATGGGTGTAAATTGCTTGTGCCCATAATGGGCAGCATTAATATATATACCCACATGCCAGCTAAGGTCAGAAGAGCTTTATTTAACAGCTGGACTTATGTTTGTGACCCCTCCTGTTGTTAATTGATAACATTACATTACATTAATTGATAAGCCTGAAACATGCACTTGTCAAGGTTCAGAGGCACATTTTGCAAATATGGCAGTAGCCATCGATCAGCTAAGATAAGATATACTTTATTGATCCCAAGTTGGAACATTTGCGTTACATCATAGTATACATACAACATAGTTAACATTGCTGGAGGTATGCACACATATTGATAGATGTCTTGTAATGCATTACTGAGGAACCTGCGACCCAAGTTTTTCATTCAGTGCAGAACTACACCACAGTTGTGTAGGCCTATATGATATGTCAATAAACCTTAGAACATCTTGAAATCTTGAACGGGATGTGCAAAATAGTCATTATATACAGTCTTTAATTAACTATTAGTAGAGAATAACGAGTAATGAATATACTTTATAGGGATTCTATTAATATCTAATAATAAAAATAATGAAATTCAATAACATGCTTTAACCACCAGGTGTCCCTTTATATCAGGTGTGCACCTTTATGGTGTAAATACAGCCTATCTACCAATTGGATCAAATATAAAAGTGAGCCGAATTAGTGTTGATACTGCAAGGAGACGTAATGTGTGAAAAGAAATGTAAGATGTTGTTTAATGGCTGATATATTTATGATCCACGTCACGTTTTCAGTTCCTCATCTTTGTCTTCTCATCAGGGCTATAAATACAGAACTGCGGCAGATATGTAATATGTAATGCAGCCGAACCGTGTATTACAATGCCGTTATGTGATGACTTCCAAAGAGAAAAGCAAGAGCACTCGGAATAAGGTATTATTTTATTTTTTAAAAATATTTTCGTCTGTTTCCGTATTTGTTATGACGATGTGCTGTGAGATGTGAGACTGGAATTGCACAGGGGAAAATAACGTATCTTTAGATGCGGATTGTGTTAAACTAATATGTTTGCGCTGTGGACCAACACTAGACATTGACGGGGAAGGGGGTAGCAATAAAGATAACACCATTAAACAGTTACAGAACATAACAGAAATAATATCGATAGCAGCGTCCCTAGCAACCACCTTGGTAACAATGAAAACGTTGGACGCAATTTCCTGAAGTAATCTTCGTAATAACTAGCAAACTAAAGATCATGTACATCCACTGCACACATCATCTGAAATAACAACTCATATTTCTCGCATCAAATGACATCAAAACGCATTTTAATGGAACACTAACTTTAAAATAGGCATTTTACACCCAGAATAAAACGAAGTTCGGCCATGTTTTCTTTTTCTGCAGGGAGAAATCACGTGACGTCAAACAGAGCACATGGTGTAGGCCAAACGATAGCTGGGGATTCTGGGTAGTGTAGTGTCTTCATTGCCTTTAAGGGCAGTTGACACAAACGAATGCCGTGCTTACATGAGCGTCCATAGAAGCACATGGACATCCCGGAAAGCTGAACATGGACGCTAAGGCCCCCCCCCCTGGCGTTGAAAATGGACGCTAAGGCCCCCCCCCTGGCGTTGAAAATGGACGCTAAGGCCCCCCCCCCTTGCGTTGAAAATGGACGCTAAGGCCCCCCCCCTTGCGTTGAAAATGGACGCTAAGGCCCCCCCCCCTGGCGTTGAAAATGGACGCTAAGGCCCCCCCCCCTTGCGTTGGAAAAAGCCGGCAGGGGACTTGACATA
>CM070491.1:39057714-39127714 GCA_036324585.1 Champsocephalus esox | reverse complement strand
CTGTACATCAGTGGCCATACCCAGTTATTTTCATTGGTTGGGTATGGAGGAGGTGTTTTTGGGGTTTTCTATCCGGTTTTTTGAGCATAAAGAGACTGGCTTTTTGGGAGGGAGGGAGCGAGAGAGAGGGGGGTTCCCCTAGTATACTCTCTCCCGGTAGGCTCTGGCCCTGAGAGCTGGGTTAATAGCTCTCGGTAAGGTTCTCTCAGACTTCGTAAATATCTCTCAAATTTCTTGGTTGAATGCTGAGTGTAATGATTTGATGGGAGATGTGTTTGTGAATATTAGTACCCGCCACCTGTGAGGAATCTTCCTCCGAATTCATGCGGATAGGAATGGGGTTTTGAATGTTATTCCCGCCGTCTGTGTCGGGAAACAGGTATGAAATTGATGTGAATTGATTGGGTGAAAATGAAAGTTTGAATGTGCTTTTTACCGGTCATTTATGAGGAAATGCCTCTAAATTCTATCGGGAGATTTAGAAATCACAGCTGAATTGGGCAGTTGAAATTACAATTTTGGTAATAAATGTAAAACTGTGAATTAAAGTTTCATATTTGAACATGATCACAGCGCCATTTTGTTTAGTATGATTATAATGTTGTAACGAGAGAAGGTAAAAACCCTGTATTAGTTTGGACCTATTTTTCTTCAAATAAACTGATCCCACCTTTTGGACTGGGACAACTTAAAAGACATCTGTGCTCTCCTCTCCTGCTTCAAAGGGTAGACTGCACCCTGCCTCACTCACACTTAGGTAGGGTCACACCTCATTACTGATATCAAAATCCTTCGGGATCGCTTAAACAGATTTAAGAGAGTTGTCTGAATTGAAACAGCAGTTAATTGAACCTGGTTCCTCTGGAGTTAATAGAGGTGAGATCTTGCTGACGTTGGTGGATCTGAGCCAAGCAGTAAACTTCCATAGACTCAATAACTTCGGTCAGGTCGATTAGTAGGTCAGAGTAATTTCCCGGAATAAATTATCAGGACCTCACCGACTCTAACACTATCAAGATGGTCCAAAGAGCAAGAAGGACTTTCTCTTGACTTGTGAGCAACTGACTGGCGAGGAATGCAGAGAGGCAATATCCTTCATGAAGCATTCAGCTGACGAGTCAGTCGTCAAAGAGAAGATGAAGGCAACATTTCAGTGTCGGCAAGCAATGACTCTGGACCAGCAAGCCTCTTCAACAGTCCTGGAAGTGTTTCCTGGTTTCCTCGATGTCCCTGGCTTGGTACGAACAACATGTCATATTTAGTTTCTTATTTGTAAATGTTTGGGATGGTCTGAGGGCTTCATGGTGTTTCTCCTGTAGGTTCACCAAGATTTCACAATGATGTTTGGAGAAGAGATTTCTGGCAAAATGTTGGCGAGATGGCCCACTTGCTTCAAATCTAGGATCTTGGCAGACTGCAAGAACCTACACTCTAATGTTCCTGTTGATGACCTCTTGCCTGCACAACAAAACTCAAATGAGTCAGGCAAGTATTTTCTCTTGCAGATTTTGTTTTCTGAAAATCTTGAGACCTTTCAATGTTATCGGTTGCATAACCTTGATTTAAGACTATTTTCAGCTTTAAACGACTGACTGTCCCCTAGGATGGGACAGTGACCTGTCAAGCATTCTACTTTTGGTTCATCTACTCCCACCAACCTCAAAAGGCCATAAGAAGAGTGCTAAAATTAGCTCGTATCAAGCTGTCAGCCATGTTGTGAGATATCTTAAGGTAGGCATTATTTTAGTTTTTGTATGCAGTTGTTATATCACTGACACTCCTTGAGTTGGGACAAGAGCTGCAGTTATGAATAAAGGCAGCTGCACTCTCTTTCATTCAGCATTCCCATTATTGCTTTATAAATGTCTCTGTGTGTCCACTGAGGTTCGTCAGGCCCAACACATCTTCAACAAACTCCCCCTTTGCCTCATCATAAAAACTCACGAACACCAGCAACTGAGCATTGTCAGTGGTGTCAGTGGACTCACCCACAGCTAAGGAAATGCACTGTGCATTTTGTATTCCATCACAAAGCTGATGAATCAAATCACCAGCCAGTATTTATGTTGTTCTGTTTGCTGTGGAATCTGAGAGGGGGTTTGCTTGATTTTACCTGTTATTTCCTCTTTGTGTTTGCCTTCAGCATGGTCTCCATCACTTCAGTCATGCGTTCTTTTATACTTCAGTTATGATCCAGTGGAGAGTCCTTACCTGCTGGCCTAGTTCAATCAAAGTGGTTACTTTCTGTTGGCTGGGCAGTGTAGTTTTACACACCGTCTTATTTGACTTTCTCAGGGCTTAAAACTGTTTTTTGGGGGCAGACCCCCTCAAAGAAAAATTATATTTACGCACAAGATCAACAGCTTTAGTGTGTTTTGATTCAATGCTGAGTGCAGCCACACTGACAGTCTCTTCTCTGTCAGTGTGGACCGCAAATACCTCATTCCTTCAGTGCTTGGGTCCGAATGCTTCTCGTTTTGCGCCGTCCCGTTCAAATTAAATCGCCGCCAATCATATTTCCATGCTCGCGCCAGGGGGAGGGGTTACATGACACAGACAGTGGAGCAGGACATGCAGAGCGCTGTTTGCAGTCTATGGACATAGCGGATCATTTTGACTCGTTGTGGCAATGTCTCGCAGATAACACAGATAATACATATGAAAAGTATAATTTGCTCAGAGTCCAGAGACAGTTGTGGTTCGGTCCGGATCCGGACCAGAGTCCGGACTTTGAGGATGCCTGCTCTACAGGTTCAACTCTATGACGATTTTGAGACAGCAAATCCCTGAGGTTCAAAGAAGGGTATACACAATGAGGACAGTGAGGAACCTACCCCAAAATGTAATTCTGTGCTGATGAATATCATGTCGTGGCACTTTTTCATGAACAAGACCTGAACAAATATGGATTTGATGCAATACTAAAGCCTCTCACTGATCTTAAAATACTGGAAATGCAAGGGATAGAGGTGCCTTTCTCTGACTCACCATTGATAGCATCTGTTATTCAAGTCACAGGTGATAATCTGGGTTTACACAGGCTGTTTGGTTTTGTTGAGTGTTTCAGCGCAACATATTGTTGTAGATGTTACGACCCTGGGTCGTTAGGTCATTTGTGTGTACATGTTCCCCTCCTCCTGTGAGTGTGTGTGTGAGTGTGTGAGCAAGCAGGTGATGCCCGTTAGCTGATTAGCTACCTCCTGCATGCTGGTCCACCTGAGGAGACGGGAGCATATTAAGCTGCAGCCGTGCAGTTCCTCGGCCGCTCTCACTGACTCAACTTCTCCTACTCCCAACGCGACGCTTATTTTGAGATTTTGTTCTGTGGTGCTGTGTTCGCACCTTGATATCGTTTTGTCCTTCTCCTCTGGCTGCGGGCCAGTTTCACCTTACCTGTCTTTGCAAGACAGATTTCTGTTGTCAGGAGTGCAAACCCTTTTGTTTTCTTTTCCCTTTTGGATTGATCGTTTTCTGCTGTTTAAGTTAGTGTAGGTAAGAAGCCTGTATATTTATTTTCTCGGTTAGGTAAGATTTTGAGTTTTAAGGTTTGTTTCTTTTTTGTTGGTTTTGCTACTCCTGTTTGTGAATTATTTTTGGTAAATGTACCAAACGTTTTCTCTGACTCCGTGTTCTTGGGAGTGTGACGAGTGGGGAGAGGGCAACTTTTGTGCTGCGCCTAGGTTCCCCTAGACCTGGGCGTAACATAGATTTTGTTTAACTACTGAAGAAGATTGACAGTCCGTCTTCACTGAAGATGACCCTGGTATGGTTTTTCGTACTAAAGAAATCCATGCAGAACATTGTGCAGCTCTACAGGAAAATCCTATTTTAGGGTCAACATTTGGTGTCAAGAAGACACCTCTGATAACTACGCGGTGGACATCATGCACGATATGCTTGAAGGTGTAGTGCAGTACGAACTGAAACTTGTATTTCAGTACCTGGTCAATAAGAAGTGTCTATCTCTGGAAACACTGTCAATGAGGATCCAAAGTTTCAACTATGGATATACTGAGAGAAGGAACAGGCCAAGTGGTTTAAAACTGGATGAGAGCAAACATCTTGGATTGAATGCAATTCAGTCATGGTGTCTCTTGCGAAATGCTCCCCTTATTCTCTGTGATGTTGTTGGAATCTGCTCCTCCTCTTGATTCAGATTGTGAATATTGTTTTTCACCAATTATTACAAATACATATTATTTGAAGCATTTAATCATTGATCACCACAAGCTGTTCAAATCTTTGTTTCCTGACAGAAGACTTATTCCAAAGCATCATTTTATGATACATTACCCAAGGTGTCTTCCAGAAATAGGTCCACTCCTCCATGTATGGTGCATGAGATTTGAGGCCAAACATAACTTTTTTAAAAGATCAGTGAAGAATTTGGTGAGTAAAACAACACCAAAGACAGTTGGCTCATCACTGGGAGAATTTTAATTTTCAGAGGTTTGAGTTTGGTCCTGTCAGGAAGGACATGATTGACAGTTTGGAGCAGTGACGTGCGGTGAGGTTCGTGGCTGGTGAGGCACGGACTCTTTCAGAGTCAGATTTACCAATATTATATTTTGACCGTAATCGAAATATTCGGTTATTTTCAAAAGCTTTTTTAGTCTGATGCTTCGATTCATTTTAAACAGACCGTTCAACAAAAGGATGCCCAACATCTAAATATTGGATTGTTCTCTCTTAGTAAGATCCCATGTTCATTACAATGGGGTCTCACCTTGACTTGAAGATGAAGTGCATGCTCTCCTTCTGGGACAATAAACTCTATTACTTTTTTGTAAAAGTCCTCCTTATCTTCCTGTAGTTTCAAAAGTATAGTTTGTTGTTTGCGTCCCTGTGTAAAATAACAGTAGCAACAAGAAACTGTGGGCTCACTTGCGCCCCTTCAGGTGCTGCAGAGGTTGTGGCTGCCTCCCATGGTGCTTTTTTCATTGCCGTTGTATGATGAGACCAGCGAGCCTAAATATCATATACGTGAAATAAGTTAAATACATGTAATAAAGGAATCTACAAACATTACATTGGTGACATACAGTGAGAAGGTGCAGGCATGCGCTTAGGGCCCGCTTTCCAGCCGGTTTCTGTGGGGGTGACGCATTCTGAGGTGAGGCATATCTCATCTGTGCCTCACCTCACCCCACGCGTTTCCACTGCAGGAAATCGGCTGTGATCGTAGCAACATCGGGCCATTCGTGAGGGCATCTTAAGCCATCGTATAATCGCGGTGGAGTTTCTCAGGCTCCGGCAGCAACTTCGTGAGCGGTGGCAAAATCTTTGGCATGCCAACAAATTGCAGAAGGACCTTGAGAAGGCTCATTTTCGTCTTGAATTTGTGTGTCAATTTTGCCCGTCGTAAGGCCATCGTGAGGGTATCTTGTTATCATCGGTGCCATCGGGCATTCGCCCCGATCAGAGTGAGGGCGAATGCCCGATGGCACTGATGATAACACGAAGATGACACGATTCGACAAGATGCCCTCACAAGTCCCTTACGAAGTTGCCGCTCATGAAGTTGCTGCCGGAGCCTGAGAAACTCCACCGGCGGTCATACGATGGCTTAAGATGCCCTCACGAATGGCCCGATGTTGCTGCGATCAGAGCCGAATTTGAACATTTCCTTTATCATGTGTCCATCGGGTGTCCATTTCAGGACAATGTGACAGGGGCTTTAAGGACAGAATGGACGTACTGTGGAATGTTAATGGAAGCCAATGCTGTATGTGTTGTTTTTACACAAATACAGTTTGATGTTAACTGCAAACTTTGAAACTTTGCTTGTGTCTTTCTTTATATCGTTTTTATTAATAATGTTGCATTGTGTGTAGGTGAAATTATAAATTGACACCCTACAGTGCTTCTGAATCAACTCTAAAGAGTTAAATATTGAGTTATATTGTATTTCCTTAATAGTGTTAATATGACTTTAACTCTATTTCGTGTTTAAACAAATACACCTGTGGTGTTAACTTGACTCTGCAAGCTAGTGTTGCGTAAAGGTAACACTGACCGGTGTTGACCAGAGTTACATTTTAACTATAGAAAGAGTTGCTGGAGCTCTGTCCTAGTGTAAACTTTTTAACACTTTCAAAAGTGTAGTTTTAACTCAAAACAGTGTGGACCAAGGGCGCCCGAAGCGGGGGGGCCAGGGGGCCATTGACCCCCCCCCCACTTTCCAGCCCTGCCCCACATTTTCGCAGCGGCGGATGCGGTGTACAAATCCCGTTTCAATAATTCCCTCTACTCTAAAGTCACATCTAAAACACGATCTGATCTAGCTGTGTATATTTTGTTATTTTGTATTGTTATATTCAATCTCACGCATTTGTTAACCTCTTAAGCCCATGGACCCGAGCTTGGGTCCGAAAATGCTATATATGTAGCAACAGTGCTATATCTGAAGTGTCATTCATGAAACTATTAATATTCCATACCCATCTGACCGGAGGAAACTTGGCTAACTGACGATACGAAAACAAAAAAGTTTTTCAAAAAAGAAGTCTCACAAGAAGCCTCTAAATGAGCCCATGGCAAAAAACGGGCAATTGCTATTTATTTCATTTCAAACCTTTATTTATTCAGATTGGTCCCATTGAGATCATATGTCTCTTTTTCAAGGGAGACCTGCAGCATATAGGTTCCACATTATACATTATATTTACAGGATACATAGTTATAGACATTTACAAGTGTATCAGCAAGCATTTCATTTAGCCTAGCTCTAACAACATGCAGAGGAATGAGATCGCTCAGTTTCAATTCTTGCTGAAGATTGTTCCAGCAAGTGGAGCTGCGCACATAAAAGCTGTCTTCCTGAGACAGTCCTTGCTCTCGGCACATCTAACAAGACCACATCATGTGACCTCAGACAACAGCTGCTTGCAACTCTCTGTGTGATCAGAGAGCAGATATAATACGGGAGTTTACCCAACAAAGCTTTACAGATAAACGTGTACCAATGACTGAGCCTCCGTACAGAGAGAGATGGTAAACCTGCCTTGGTATACAGTGTACAGTGTTGTGTAAGCACTTTACAATTTGTGACAAATACGGACAAAGTCTAATTTAGGTAACAGACTACGCACATTTAAATGAATTAAACCTATGAATTAAATCAGCAGGAGTAGCTATTTGACTAATACTGGTCGGTGGACCTGGATTTGGCTGTACATTTCCTGATAGTAACAACAATAAAATAAAAAATAAAAAAATAAAAAATAATAATAAAATAAAAAAATGTATGCTCATAACTCACAAAAACGATCATTTATAATTCATACTTTCTGCACAGACATCACATTTTCTGAAAGCTGAGATTCCACAGATTCCATGGGTATACACCCCATAACTACAGGCACAACATTAACCGAGCTATCAGCCAGAACATAGCAAGTAAACACTATCAGTTTTCAAATCCATGACAATAATTACGTCTTACCTTGGCTGGTTTGTGATCAAAAGTTGTGTTCAAAGGAATAAAAACGCTGCTCAAGGTTAATCCAATGTCTCTTGTCACTTTAAAATGATTACTGATGATCAATCCTTTCATTCACGGCAGAAGAGTAGGTCCAACGATTAACAGTCCCTGGCTTCAGCTGCGGGAGATGCAGTTTAACTTTTTCTGGGACCGCAGACATCTTTTTAAGGCAAATGGAGTTTGCCTGAACAAGTCAGGAGTGAAATTGTTTATCTCTAACATATTCAACTGCCTGCGTCATCAATCTGTTCCCTCTGCCAAGGACAAGCGACAAGAGGAATCAAAACAGGAGAAAGTCACAACACATCGTTCAGAAAACCTTGAAAATCTATCACTGCACCCGCCTGAGGAATGTCTTGATTATGGGAGACAAATGGAGGAGTCTCCACCGCCCTTCACCCCACCATCACCTCTGAGGATACTCTTCCTTCACCCCACAGCTCTCTCTACTCTCTGTTCACCCTTTCACCCTCGCCCACCCTCCTGGAGATCGCTGAACACATGAAGGAGATACAGAGGGTTGGCACCGATTCCTTCCTGGAGTTCAATAACCAAACTAAGGCGCTACGCAGGGCTGGCAGCATGTCCTTTACCCCCACTCCTCAACGACGCCCATCAAAATAACCAAAGGATGTGTGTGTACAAAACGCTGCAAACTGATATATGCTGGGTCCAGGCTCAAGGGCATATGGCACTCTCAACTCTTTTCAGGACATGCCGGGCTCTGCCTGCCTGGAGCTTTGCCGATATCTGTGCTGATCGGTAACAGATTAAGAGCAGTGAATCATCTTAGATACAGGAAGCGCCCAAAGCTTGTGTGAGTTTATCTAATTTAGCAGTGATTCCATGTCAGCCACAGCTTGTTACAAAAAAAATGACGGATAGTGTGTTTAACGAACTTAAACTAGCTTTATTAAATGTCAGGTCTTTGGCAGGTAAAACATTTTTAATCAATGATTTTATCACTGAGCACAATCTTGATTTTATGTTTTTAACAGAAACTTGGATTGAACAAAATAACAGTGCAGCTGAACTTATCGAATCAACCACTCCCGACTTTAGTTTTATGAGTCGGGAAAGAATGCATAAGAAAGGAGGTGGAGTTGCTATTCTGTTCAGTGATTCCCTTCAATGCAGGAAGACATTGTATGGGAACTTTGCTTCTTTTGAATATGTGGCCCTTCAGCTGAAATGCTCCTCTCGAGCTCTGTTCCTAAATATCTATAGACCACCCAATAGACCACCTGTCTATAGTGTGTATTGACTTTGACCGTCTAGTCATTGTTAGTGATTTTAACATCCATGTTGACAACCCCCAGGACAGAGGGGGGTAAAGAACTGTTTTGTGTTCTGATAGCTATGGACTGACTCAGCATGTGACGGAGCCCACGCACAATAAGGGGCACACTCTGGACTTAATGATCTCAAAGGGTCTGAATATCTCTGAGGTTGTGGTGACTGATGTTGCGCTCTCTGATCATTCGTGTGTTTTCTTTGAGAGCTCTATTTCTGTTCACACAAGTGTTCAAAAAGAGGTAACCACAAAGCGATATTTAACTGAAAACACTAGGGAAATGTTGACTCAGAATTTATCTTCCACACTTGCCCCTGCTAACATCTCAGTAAATGAGCTAGTAGATTATTTTAATTCAAAAATTGAAATGTTATAGACGCCATTGCTCCAACTAAGGTAAAGGAAGTGACTGGCAAGAAAATATCTCCATGGAGAAAGGCCATGACCGTGAAAACAGAAAAAAGAGAGTGTGGAAAGCTGAACGCAGGTGGCGAAAAACAAATCTCCAGGTTCACTTTGAAATCTATAAAGAGAGACTTGGCCTTTATAATTTGGAATTGACAGTCTTTCTTCTCTGATATCATTGCCAACAACAAAAACAACGCATGTGCCTTGTTTGCTACCGTCGACAGACTAATTAACCCCCCAGTGTCAGTAGCCTCAGAATTTCTATCCACCAGGGCGTGCAACTTTATCATTAAAGAATGAAAGAAACTTTTCACATAGAGTAGGTGATGGCACAACACAGGGAGAGTTACAGGGGTTTAAAAGAGAATTAAGAGTGGTAAAAAGGAACTGGGGCCTATTTCTGTTTTCGGACACAAGATTTGAAATAAAATGAGTTTTTGCACATTTAACAGCCCTCTGATATTCGCTTAAACTGTCTCTCAGAATCCCCAAGGAGACGTGAAGTTTATCCTTCTTCCATCTCCTCTCTGCTCGTCTACATGCGCGTCGTAGGGCGCGGGTAGAGTCAGTTAACCACGGTTCAGTCACAGGTTTAGGGTGTCTGGCCGTGAAAGGAGTGATCAGGTCCAGAATATCCGTGCAAGTAGAATTAAAAAGGCTGAGAATCTCCTCAGCACTGGCATCACAAGAGTCATTTAAAGTGGAAAGCACAGTGTCATTAAAGGCAGCGGAAAACTGTGACGCTGTCAGAGGATTCAGCGCAAGTAGGCGTCGCTCCGGAACGCACGAGTCAACTTGAGAGCAAGGCAGCATCATAGTAAATAACACAGGCAAATGGTCCGAAATACCAGTGTCACAAATGTCCCTGATACAAACATCTAAACCATGACACAACACCAGGTCCAGTGTGTGTCCCTTCTCATGTGTCGGGCCATTAACCGACTGTGTAAGATTAAAAGAGTCAATGAGATTCATAAAATCTTTGACGAGCGGTCGGGAATCACAGCACACATGAATATTAAAATCGCCAATAATTAAAAATCGATCAAAGTTCAAGATAACCCCCGCTACAAAGTCTGAGAATTCCTGAATCCTTATTGAACTTCGGAGGGCGATAGATCAAAGCAACGAGCACTGGAAGTGGTAAGTGTACTTTGAAAAGTTACAGCTCAAAGCTGGAGAAGTTGTTCGACGGAGTTTGACGGCAGTTAAAGCTGGATTTAAAGACCGACGCCAGCCCTCCACCTCTACCGGTGGTCCGCGGGGTGCTGATGAATGAACAGTCAGGTGGTAGAAGCCCCGAAAAGGCTGTTAACTCACCAGCACGAATCCACGTCTCCGTCAGAAACATAAAGTCCAAATCCCGGGATTTAAAAAAGTCATTAAGCAGGAAAGTCGTGTTAGCTAGCGATCTAGCATTGATGAGTGCCAGGCGGAGAGAAAGCTCCTCTCTTTCCGGTTTTTGAGTAAAATCCAGTGGGCGAAGGTGTCTGTGATCCACGCCACCCCTGCGTATCCGCCTGGGGAAATTAGCCTGCTCCGGTAGGCTCACTGAGCGGCCATCCGGAAAGAAGTGGGGGAGCCATCTCTGCCTAGTCATCGGGGCAGCGTAGCATCCACTGCTATTGAGGCCAGGGGCCTTTCCACGTAGAGAAAGCAGGTAAGCCCTGATCCTTACGGCTTCTGGGGGATGGCATATACCTGGCGGCGCAGGTATGTCGGTATGCTTGAAAGAAGTGGAGGAGGAGGATTCGAGGTTGGCTCTCCCAAACATTGCTCTAATACTCCATCCTGAAACGCTTTGATTTCCATAAGCGACTGGCGGTCGTAAACTAGTAGAGCAGAGACATTTTGACAAAAAACACAAAACAATAAAACTACTAGAACTAATAAAAGGCCGAACAGGCCTGGGAGATGTCTCGCCGTGCACACTGCTGGCGCCATCTTCATGAAAAGACTAATGTCACAGCAGGATCTGAAAAAACTTGTCCATGCCTTTATCTTCAGTAGACTGGACTACTGCAAAGGTGTCTTCACAGGTCTCACTAAAACATCTATGAGGAAGCTGCAGCTGATTCAGAACGCCGCTGCTCGAGTCCTCACTGACACTAAGAAAGTGGATCACATCACTCCTGCTCTGAAGTCTTTACACTGGCTTCCTGTGTGTCAAAGAATAGATTTCTAAATACTGCTGCTGGTTTATAAAGCACTGAATGGTTTAGGCCCAAAATACATCTCTGACCTCCTGCTAAACTATGAACCATCCAGATCCCTCGGTCTTCAGGGACTGGTCCTGTCCCCAGAGCAGATCTCGGTCTTCAGGGATGTCAGCTTCCTGTCCCCAGAGACAGATCTCTCAGGTCTTCAGGGATGTCAGCTCCTGTCCCCAGGACAGATCTCTCGGTCTCAGCTGTCGTCCTGTCCCCAGAGTCAGAACTAAACATGGAGAAGCAGCGTTCAGTTACTATGCTCCAAACATCTGGAACAAACTCCCAGAAACCTGCAGGTCCGCTGCGACTCTGACTGCTTTCAGATCCAGGCTGAAGACTTTTCTTTTTGTCGCTGCTTTTAATTGAAACTGAGCCGTTGTGTTCATCAGTAAAGTGGAACTTCTGTGAGAACTATTCATATCTTAATGCACTGTAACTTTTTATTCATGTACTTTTTATTCATGTATTTTTTCTTTTAATGTTTTTAATTGCCTTTGTCTGAATGTCTTTCGTTTTTTTTAAAGCACCTTGAATTACCTTGTGTTGAAAGGTGCTGTATAAATAAACTTGCCTTGCCTTGCATAGCTCCCCCTCCACAGGCGTAATGTATTTACGTATTTTGAAACTGCCACTTGATTCGATTGGCTCTAACGATTCAAAAAAGGTGCCAATCACCCAAATCGACCAATAGGTTCCAGAGATAGGATCTTGCGTAAGTATAAGTAAAGGCAGTATAGCTGGTTTACGCACATGCCCACTCTTTTTACGCAGCATAGTATAGCATGTCCAAACATCTGGACTACCTATATTGCAAATGTATTATCTTTTCAATTTACACACGGCATCTATTGCAGTCTGTCCGTCCTGGAGAGGGATCCCTCCTCTGTTGCTCTCCCTGAGGTTTCTCCATGTTCCCTTTAAACTGGGTTTTCTTTGGAAGTTTTTCCTTGTACGATGTGAGGGTCTAGGACAGAGGGTCTAAGGACAGAGGGTCTAAGGACAGAGGGTCTGAGGACAGAGGGTCTAAGGACAGAGGGTCTGAGGACAGAGGGTGTCGTATTGTCATACTGATATTCTGTACACACTGTGAAGACCACTGAGACAAATGTAACATTTGTGATATTGGGCTATATAAATAAACATTGATTGATTGATTGATTGTAACAATGACAGCCAGAAAGAAGACTTTGTTGTCCGTCGAGGAGGCATTGGACGTCCTTTTTCAGGACTCTCCGTCGGAAGATAGTGATCTTGTCACGCATAACGGGGACAGTAATGACTCTGATTATGAATCTCCGTCACCGGAAAGATATGACATCTCTCTGTTTGTATCTATTACTTATTTATTTGGTGTAAGACTATTCATCTGTTTTTATCTTTTTGTTATTTATTTGGTGTAAGAGTGTATTCATCTATAGTCATTTCACACACGTGACAATAACACGACGGCATCCATCTTGTGATATAATGTTCTTTCACACACTCAACAACAAACAAAGAAGATGGATGCCGTTTCTTGTTCTTGTTGTTGAAATAAAAAAGACATGTTGAATTTAACACGGTATTACATTTCATTTAGCTGATGCTTTTATCCAAAGCGACTTACAATTATTACTTATATTATATATATATATATATATATATACACACATGCATATATATAAAATATAAATATATGACAGACGGAATATTATTAAATATTGAAAAGATGATATGAACCCCGTCTCACATAATTTACACGGTATACATTTTGAGTGATATAATGTTATTTCACACACTCAAAATTGATGTTCTGCTGTTGTTGTAGAGAAATTATTTCTGATTTGAGTTACATTTGTGAAAGTACAAGCCAGAGAATTCATCTATTTGTTTTTTCCACATTTGTTTTCACAGTGAGGAAGGCGATGAGGATATGGCTTCTGGATGCCCGAGTATTATGGGGAAGATACCACCAAGGTCAGGAGGTGCTGCAGGAGGTGCTGCAGGAGGTGCTCTGATGCTGGCAACAGAAGGGCGAAGACACCTGTGTGCTGCAGGAAGTGGCAGGTCCCTCTGTGCTTCACTCCCAAAATTAACTGTTACAGGGCATGGCATGACTTACTGGAGTAATACTGTAACATTGCTAATTTTTTTTAAATAAATCTGCTCCAGTTGGAGTCAAATATTTCCTAATTTTCCTAATTTTTATTGTGCAAGTAAAATGCATCTCATGCAAAGAGGGAACTTCACACACTTATTTTTTTTTACGATTATTTTTTAATTTTTTTATGGAATGATTACCTATAGTGATAATTCAATGTTATAGAATGATTTTTACAGTCTGGTACCTGAACAAGGTTAAATGGTACTGATGGAACCACATGTACCCAAATGTGCCCAAAGCTTAGTCCGCTTGGACTTTTTTTGCTAAATCTCTCCAAAAAGGTACATTCTCACTTGTTTTGCCTCAATCTTGATACAGGGTACTTATTATATGTTATACTTTGGATTCCTAAAGCTCTGAGGATACTAACCCATCATTCAAGGGTGGTTTTCACTATAAGTAATGGGTTTTATTTGGGCGGAGACAAGAATTTACACTTTTTTACTATGTTCCATCTGGATTTACTCTGACACTGAAACATCTTTATTGATTCTGAAACTTCTACATCCAACTCACAGATGTGACCTTGCTTTGATCAAATAAATTATTCATATAACCCTTTTAGAAGTTAAGTTATAGTCCTTTGTTTTGGGCATGTCATTTTCGAGCCTGAATCCTGAAAAAACAGCAGGCAAGGCAAGGCACGTTTATCTATACAGCACCTTTCAACACAAGGCAATTCAAAGTGCTTTACAAAAAACGAAAGACATTAAGACAATGGCATTTAAAATCAGTCATTAAAAATAAAAGATAATAAAAGAAATATTAAAAGAAAAAATACATGGATAAAAGTTACAGTATAGTGCAGTCTAAGATATGAATAGTTCAATTAAAAGCAGCGACAAAAAGAAAAGTTTTCTTGCTGGATTTAAAAGTAGTCAGAGTTTCAGCGGACCTGCAGGTTCCTGGGAGCTGGTTCCAGATGTTTGGAGCATCATAACTGAACACTGCTTCTCCATGTTTAGTTCTGACTCTGGGGACAGAAAGCTGACCAGTAAGCTTGTGAAGGGAAGATGACAGCTCGCCTCTCACGTGCCACTCTGCTCTTCCACAGCGCCGCACCCCCTCCCTCCCGCTGAAATTATTAATGTAAGGCATAGTAATTACCTTACAATTTGTTTTATCTGATTTCAAATAAACAAAGTCTTGGCTTTCAGAATATTAAACTTGTTTCTGCAAATTCAGATGATAAATACAGCTTTGAAGCTTCGGCATAATTACAAGCGGAGAACGGAGTAACTTTACGTCACTGCAGGCACAACAACAGCAGGTGTACACAAAATACACAAACACACACACATACACACACAGGTATTACACAGAATTTGTGTGATTATACTAAATGATGTAAATAAACACCACTGCATATTTAACTGTTACACATGCTGATGTACAGATGTAGCACTCCAGATCAGACTCAAATGGGTGTGTCCCAGTCAAAAACCCAGCGGATGCCAGTGGCTGGGGGTGTTGCCAAATTGCTAGAGGGCGTTGCCCAATTTCTCCATTTGTTCAATTACAGGATTTAACCATGAGATGGCGCTTCATTCACAAAATACACAATGGGTGTTGTAGAAACATCAATATTTTAGATCAAATAAAGTATATAGTTTGCTTTATGCAGTATATTTCCTGTAATATTGTACAGTAGATTGAAGTAAATCAACTTATAAATTAAGATAAGATAAGATGGACCTTTATTAATCCCGTGGGGAAATTCAGTAGTTCAAACAGCAACAGGGTGAGAGTGAAAAACAGGACAGCACAGATTCACACAGATTAATAAAATCAAAAATAAGATGAGCGATAAAAAATAATAATAATAATGAGAAACTATGAAATAAGAAATGAATAAAACTCAAATGTAATGATCATATCATATATTATAATGTATTGTATTATTAAGTAATATCATACATTAACCCCATTATAGCAGATGCCACATTGAATGGATGAACACATGTATGCATCAATAATTACAACAGAGTATTTCTAAATACAAGTTGTAAAAATACTTATATGTATTTAATATTAACCCTTTGGAGTCGACCGTCACGCCGGCGTGATCAGATCACATGACCTGTTCAAGCCGGTGCCGCATAAAAACAACAGTCCGGACAACATTGCCTGTGTTTCTGTCGAAAGTACTGGCTTGAAACTACTGTATATCCCAGTCTTTGATTCATGCAAAAAGACCCAGAAAACACGGAGATACGGTGATATAAAGTTAATACATTTCAAAAGTATGAATAATGGAAGCACATATTTGAATATCTTCGCCATATTTGATCATTTTACGAAACGGAAAATACTGGAAACTGTAGATCCTGCTCAACAGGATGTATATGTGTATTTCTGTCGAAAGTACTGGCTCGAAACTATATGCCAGTCTTTGTTTCATGCACAAATACCCAATAAACACGGACATACGATGATATAAAGTTAATACAGATATATTTCAGAAGTATGAATAATGGAAGCACATATTTTAATATTTTCGCCGTATTTTATCATTTTACGAAACAGAAAATACTGGAAACTGTAGATTCTGCTCAACAGGATGTATTTACCAGGAAGGGGTGAGGTAATCGGGTAAACGGAGTGATACGAAACGAGACGAAAAGAGACGAAGAGGGACGGCGGGAACCGAGGGATGGCGGGAACCGAAGAGAGACGGCGGGAAATGGAGAGAGACGAAGATATACGAAGACAGGCAGCGGGAGACAAAGAGAGGCTGCGGGAGACTGCGATTGAAGTAAAGTGACAAACAAACATTGATAATTTAGATATAGTTAGATATATTTAGAGTTTTGAAGACTCAACTATGATGAAGAGAACTCTGAACGTGAGTCAAGCTTTAAGCTTGTTTTTTGACATGGAGGAGGAGGAATCTGTGATGTTGCCCTCTGTGTCGTAGTTGACAGAAACCGCTTTGAAGCGTGGCACAGATAAAGACAGAAAAAACAGATTGTTGTACATAATGTGTATATATATATATATTTGTATTATATTTATAATAACACTTTTGCCTTATCAGAATGAAATCCCATGCTACCTCAATCAAACTTTCACATTATCATAGTCACATCCCATGTATATATTTCCAGCTTTTAAATGGTTTCGTTGTGTATGTTTGTGTTGTGAAAAATAAAATCATTTTCAAAATCTGTTTTTACGTTTTTGTTGTGATTTTGGGTCCAAAATGTTCATATAGTAGAAGATCACCTACATCCAAACGAAATAAATATAATTAATTATGATGAATACGTTAAGTCTTGTTCATTGTTTTTCACTTTTATTAAATGTTTGATATTTCCGGTGGAAATGGTGGACTATCGGACATTCAAAATGCAGCATATTTTCACTCTTACACACATATATTCTCATTTTGCTCTCATGCGAAATCTACTAAATCAAAGTATGTCATGTATATTTAGTTTTTCTCCCTCTCTCTCTGTGTGCGGGGGATCACAGGAGGGGGGAGAGCTGTGGAATGTGACTCCACACATTCCGATGGCCAATTAGTTTTAAACAAAGGGTCCCCAACATACATAGGACACATGGGGGGGTTGGGGCTGGAGAACGGTATGAACCCACCAGGGCTGTTTCCTCAGAACGAGAGGAAAGTTTTTACCAGGACAGCTTTTTTAAGGGACAGCATCGCCCTGAGATCTATGCTGCTAATATGTTCATGGCCATAACGCCATTTGTAACATATAGGAGAATGGTGAAAATAACCAACTGGACTGGGACCAATGGGAAAATGCCTCTTCCCCTCAATGTGAAGCAACAGATTGAGTCTTATGTTTGCAATCGGTTCCCAAATCTGAACATTGACCAGTGGCATAAGATCAGGAGCCGGGTAAACGAGAGACTGAGGAGCCCCATAAACAGATCCCGAAATCGCTCGTCCTGGTTTCCGCAGCAGATAGGCCTACAGCATGTGTCTGTTACTGTATGTCAGTTATTTTAAATAAAATGGTGAAAACTGAACTTGAAAATTGTTTCCTCTTTTTATTTTCTTTATTATTTTCGGGATGGGGAGACGTGTGCGATTAAAAATTCATTCGCAGGAATGTAAAGTGATCTAATCTACGGGAAGAGCCGTGTAAATGGGTGGCCATATGCATTTGAAAAGCAATATAAATCACACAGTTATTATGCAATAGGCTATAAAAGCACCACCGATTACCTTTCTCCAATTCAAACTCTTGACGGGAAAAAAGGAAGGTGTAAATGGTTGGGCTATACTGTACTGTATACATACAAAGGCCATTCAATAGACGTTCAATATATAGTATTCGTTTATTAGAGTCGGCTTGACTCGGTTTGCATTCATAAAGAATGCACAAATATGTTTAATCGTTAATGTCATAGTATTCGTTTATTAGTCCCCGAGGGGAAATGGGTAGCAGCACATCACAGAGGCATTTAAAAAGTGAAGAACATTCAAGTTAAACAATACTAAGTAAACAATTAACACAGTAAATTATGTGGATTAAATCACATTTATTTCGTTAAAAATAAACTAAATGACTCGGTTTGCATTCATAAAGAATGCACAAACGTGTTTAATCGTTCATGTCAGATATGTACTAAGTAAATAGCCTACATTAATTTCATGATGGATTAAACCACATTTATTTCGTTAAAAATAAACAAAATGATTACATGTAGGGTGAATTGCCCTAATGTGGAAACATTTTTGCATTTCAGACTTCGGGAATATATTGCGATATGAAGCCGATACAATAAATCAAAATCCAGTAACATTCTGAAATCCCCAGGATGTGTCCTAATCAAACCAAAAGAGAACATGCAGATATTAAACTCATAATATAAATGGTAGACATATTAGTACTCTTAGTGCCAAGTTGTCTCAGACAATCTGTTTTCCTAATGTGGGACAGTTCTGTGCAAAATGTGGGACACTGAAAAGTCTATATTAAAAAGCCTCAGTCACCTTCATTCATGTAATAAAAAAATCTCAGGCCAGTAACACTCAAAGCTACAGTAAATGTGCAATACCATGCTATGTTACTATTTATAATGTTATTGTTGTTACAACAGAAGATGTTTTTATTTAAATTGAAGTTAAATGCATCAATCTGGTGCACTGAGGGCAAAATTAGTAGATTTGTGGATACAGCTCTCAACACTCATATGAAACAGAACTGTTCTTACAATGTGTGTTGGAAGGTATTAAATTACTATGCATATGTTATTGTGTAAACACACAGCTGATCACCTGAGAGCTGCCGTTTCATTCAGAGCGTTTAAAAAAAACGACGGTCTGATTTCAACAACTCAATGTGTGATTATTATAGCAGTAATATTAGACACTAATAATACAGTAAACTATGAACACCGTACATATTATTGTTTGCCCGTGGGATTAGGATGATCGGTAGAGAGCTGCTGCATTTTCCTCCGTCGGATGTGATATAAAAACAAAGCGATCATTGTTGTAAACTCACGTGGATTAAATGTAGTGCATTCATTTCAACTCGCGAACATATGATACATTAAATGATCGCGAGGATCACGATCGAACATCGTTTGTTTGACCCTGGATGCATTTCCTGATCTAAAAACATAGCGATGGTTTTGTACTTACGCCAACGTGAATTAAACATTATTTTGTTAAATAAAAACATGGTGATGTTTAGTAAATGATTACATGTCTCTTACTTTGCACAGAATATGATCCTATCCGTGACATATATGGATCTTAACAAATATCCGCTATATCAGATCCCTGTAGATCAGCTGTTTATTTCACATGAGTTCCAGTGTGGCAGCTTTTCACGGCTCCCCCTGGTGGATCCATGATCCATTGCTGCTGGTTTCATTATAATTAAATATATTTATCAAGGGGGCGTTTCAAGTCCTGCGGGGGGGTTTTCCTTTTCAGCAGGGGCCCACCCCGTGCAGATCACGGACCCGCCCGGGTAGGCGTCTGAAACGGAGCGCTACATCTGTACTCCTGGCCCTTGTTCACGGGCCGCCACGACCTTCCGGTCCGGCGGCGCCAGAAGAGAGAGGCAGAACAAAAAGCTGAATAGGCTTTCATACCAATAGATACAGGAAGGGGTGGAGTTTACTCAACCTCCACACACACACACACATTCCAGAGACCTCAGATGTGTCTTAAAGGATATTTCTTTGCTTCCAAAGATAACACAAATATTTCACCTCTCATATCTCCAACTTCTGGTTACACACAATACAAAGTAATTAAACCCACACATATACTATTCAAGAGATGTAGACTTCCGTGAAACTTGACATGCTAGCGTACTTCCCCCACCTAGCACCATGTCCTGCATAACACCTCCCCCGCAGAGCAATAAAACCCTGTTTACTGCAACTAGCCCTTTGTTCATAGCCATTTTAGTCCTCACATTTATGAAAGGAAAAAACAGAGAAATCAACATAAAACCCAAACACAAGTATTGTTTGAACAGTATTCACTTAACTGCTACTATTGATAATTACCAGAGAAACTCAAAGGACCTCTTTTAATATCTGGAAATTGCAACAGGACTTTCTGCCATTTCAAATGTAACACACTTCTTAAATATCAGATGCTGCAAGAGAGAGAGAGAGAGAGAGAGAGGAGATAGAGAGAGAGAGAGAGAGAGAGAGAGAGAGAGAGAGAGAGAGGGGGACCGGTGCTAGCGGGGACCGTGATGTTAGCATCTGGTTAGCTAGCTACACAAATGGACATAAGGAGCTGTTTCCACAACAGACTGGAGGAGAGTTCTCCCCTCTCAGTCTGAGGGGCTCAGGTGAGCTTAAGGACTCTGAGTGTTTAGAACGGTTTTGTCACAAATTATTCAAAAGATTATTTCCGCGGCAGACCTTCATATGATCATTATAGTTATACAAACAATAAGAGAATACATGAAAAACAGGTATGAAATACTATATGGCAGTAAAACAAGAATACAGTTTAAAAGGGGAGTGGTTTGAAATCTGTGTTTCATCTGGGTGCTGAGAGAGGTATCCATAGATCTCTCATGTTGCTCTCAAAGTGCACCAGATTGATGCTTTCAACTTCAATATTTAAAAAAAAATCTCCCCCAAGAGGAGGCGAGGACCCCCCTAGAGGAGGTGAGGACCCCCCCTAGAGGAGGTGAGGTCCCCCCTAGAGGAGGTGAGGTCCCCCCGAGAGGAGGTGAGGTCCGCCCCCCGCTCATAAAAATATCACTGTACCCCTGCTATGCTGTGAGCTGGTTATGGAGCCTTCATTGTAACAGTCATTCAGATGCAAAGCCTATAAAAGGCCTCAAACTGGAAGCACTGTCCGGGCCGTCTTTTTCACTCAATTCTGCAATAGGTAGATCTCGCCTTTCACCGAGGCCGAGGTCGGTGATCTTGGGCTTAAAAAGGTTGGGGACCACTGGCCTAGAAAAAGGTACATGGGTGCATTTTATTATAAAGTTGTGTATATTTACAGACTGTTGCAAAAACTAAGAAGCTTATAAACATCAGGTTTAAAACTAAAAGAGCTTTGAAACACAATGAAAGATGTTTGGAGTTTTATTTGAGTTATTCATTTAAACTTTTTGTCCAAGAGATGCTGATTTGAAACCGTTGTTACATTCAGTTACGGCACTTCCTGTTTCTGCCGGAGAGAGGGGAGGCCGTCCCAAAGCTGGCTGCTGTGTTCACTCCCTCTGACAGGAGGAGCCTCGTGTGTCACTCCACGGAGTTCACTCTCTCACGGAGGGGGAGTGTGTAGGGGGAGGGCGTCTCTCCATATTATATAATACTCTATAGAATCCCTTGAGACGGCAGAGGACTCAGAATATGGAGAAGCACGCAGCCTCAGGTGAGATTAATCTTCATGTGAAGTCACTTCTCATTTAATTGCATACAGGTGTTTTCCATATTGGGTTATATAATTAAAAACAAAACTTAATATAATCAAATATAATTCAGGATAATCCGACGTGTAGAATGCGTTATATTTCACGTTGCTCTAAACGTATACACTAAATGTAAATGGTATTAACTGGAAAAGACAGAATAAAAAAAAAGGTTGGATCTCTGTAAATAAATCATAAAGTCAAACATTTAATGATTGAGTCTTTTATTATAAAAAGAGTACATGTTCACCAAAAAACTGAATTCCGAGAAAAAATTAAAAGAAATGTCGAAAGTCAGATTTCTGAGCAAAACTGACATGACAGAGTTTAAAAGTTATAGTTATAAATGACTGAAAGCTTTAGTTTGGTTTTATGCGATCTGAAGTGAGTCGGGATAGGTCCAGTACATGTTCTTAGTTGAGTGAAGGTTCACAGTGGATTATAAAATATGTGCAATGCTTCTGGACTGTTGCTTAAAAGTTTAAGTGAGATAACTGAAAAAGTTCCAGTTGATTTTGTGGGTTTTTTAACTAAAATAGCACGAATGTAAACCAGTGAATTAAAGATTGAACTTAAAGGGAAATATTTATTAAAATAAAACCATCTGGACTGAGACAACCCAAAATAACTCTCCTGATTTAAGGCAAGATACCTCACCTCATTACAGATACCAGAATCATACGCTTCGCTTCTACACATTTAGTAAGTCTACTGTAAGAGTCGGGAGGAGCTGATCATTTATTCATGACTCTACCTACTAATCGACCTGACCGAGGTTATTGAGTCCATGTAAGTTTACTGCTTGGCTCAGATCCACCAACGTCAGCAAGATCTCACCTCTATTAACTCCTGAAGAACCCGTTTCAATTAACTGCTGCTTCAATTCAGACGACAGTTACGTTCCCTATTGGCTAGGGGAACAAAAGGGCCAGAGTAGAATTGGTATGTGTTACAAGCGGTTTATTTGTAACTGCAAATGAGTAAAATGATATACACACACAGTTTGGCCCAACAACGGGTCAAACTGTTAATATCTAACACAAGGGTCTCCAAAAGAGAGTTGCCCAGTACAACAAGGAAAGAAAATATCTCACTTCTAAAGTGGAACAAAACAATAAACAAAACGAGGCTGTGGGAGAACAGCTGGTGCTGATCTACAGGTGCTAATCACCTGAAGCAGTATATCCCTGCGATAGAACTATTAACAAAGCACTTATATACTAACAAAGGGCTGGTTTATCTAAAGCCAGTTGAGCAGCACTTGGAATGTTTTGCTCTATGAAACCTGATGTACTTTATGATTCTGTTTTCTTCAAGGTTGTATTTTGTTGGTCGAACGCACTTATTGTGAGTCGCTTTGGATAAAAGCTAAATGTAATGTTCTGTAATGTAATGTGATGTAATATACACACACATGCTAACCACAGAATACTACAACACACTGCTAGTCAGTGTAGCTAACACAGAAACGACTCTCTTAAATCTGTTGAAGCGATCCTGAAGGATTCTGATATCAGTGAAGAGGTGTGTTCCTACCTGAGTGTGAGTGTGGCAGGGTGCAGTCTACCCTTCGAAGCAGGAGAGGAGAGCGCAGGTGTCTTTGAAGGTGTCCCAGTCCAAAAGGTGGGATCAGTTTAGTTGAAGAAAAATAGGTCCAAACTAATACAGGGTTTTTACCTTCTCTCTTTACAACATTATAATCAGACTAAACATATTATTCTGTGATCATGTTCTAATATGAAACTTTAATTCACAGTTTTACATTTATTACCAACATTTGTAACTTCAACTGCCCAATTCAGCTTTGACATTTAAAATCATCCGACAGTATTTAGAGGCATCTCCTCATAAAAGAGCGGTGATAATAAAAAGCACATTCAAACTTTCATTCACCAAATCAATTCACATCAATTCCACGCCTTTATTCCGACAGGTGTCGGGAATAACATTCAAAACCCACACCTATCTGCATGAATTCAGAGGAAGATTCCTCACGGGTGGCGGGCCTAACCTTCACAAACACATCACATCATTCCACTCATTCAACCCAGAAATTCACTCAGCATTCAACAAAGACATTTGAGAGATATTTACCAAGTCTGAGAGAACCTTAGCGAGAGCTATTAACCCAGCTCTGAGGGACAGAGCTTTCTGAGAGAGAGCATACCAGGGGAACTCCCCCCCCCTCTCGCTCTCTCCAAAAAGCCCATGTCTTTATGCTCAACAACAGGACATACAAACCTGAAGACCCCTCCTCCAAACCCATATTTGTGGAAACTGGGCATGGCCTCTGATGGACAGGACTGGACATGACCAGACATATGCTATGGCTATGGCATAAGACACACCTTCCCGTGTTTGTGTAAAACGGTCATGACCTCTAGTGTGCAGGACTTGCAACATATTATTCTCGACAATGACATAACCACCTTTGTGGGGCCTCAGTCCATTATCACTAAGTCAGGAGCCCCCCTCCCTGTGTACTGCTGTGAGGGAAGAGGGAAGACACTGATTAAACAGCCAGGGAACGAGCAGATCCTTTAACGACCTGCTTTCAGTCACCTGACATTAATGATGCATTACAGACACAGATGCTACCTTGTTCCTGTCTAACTTATACTATGTAGATAAAGTCCTATGACAACATTGAACCACGTGAAACCTTCATTACACATTAAACTATTGACTGAAGGTGAGCAGAACCAGTCTGGCATTACCTGATGGAAATCTGAGGTCACAGGCTCCTCCAACAGTGCAACACAATACAACTGAAAAACTGATCAAATAGTGCAACTCAATACAAAAAGAAAATAGTAAAATAGTGAAATAGTGCAATAAGAGTCTATATACAAGTGATTGGAATACGATATATTAGGTAGATCATTTCTAAATTTCAGCCAGATGAATGCTATGGAAGTCGTTTCAAAGTTCAGCTGTTTAACAGTCTTATGGCCTGTGGGATGAAACTGTCTCTGAGTCTGGTGGTTTTAGTTCGGATGCTGCGGGACCGCCTGCCAGACGGCAGCAGACAGAACAGTTTGTGGCTGGGGTGATGGGGGTCTTTGATAATCCTGAGGGCTTTCTTCCTGAGCCGCTGGGAGTAGAGGTCCTCCATGGCAGCTCCGTCCTGGTGATGTGATGTGCAGTTTTCACCACCCTCTGTAAACCTTACGATTGAGGGAGGAGCAGCTGCCGTACCATGCCGTGATGCAGCCAGTCAGGATCCTCTCTATGGAGCACCTGAAGGTCAGGATCCTCTCTATGGAGCACCTGAAGGTCAGGATGCTCTCTATGGAGCACCTGAAGGTCAGGATCCTCTCTATGGAGCACCTGTAGAAGGTCAGGATGCTCTCTATGGAGCACCTGAAGGTCAGGACCCTCTCTATGGAGCACCTGAAGGTCAGGATCCTCTCTATGGAGCACCTGATGGTCAGGATCCTCTCTATGGAGCACCTGAAGGTCAGAATGCTCTCTATGGAGCACCTGAAGGTCAGGATGCTCTCTATGGAGCACCTGAAGGTCAGGATCCTCTCTATGGAGCACCCGTAGAAGGTCAGGATGCTCTCTATGGAGCACCTGAAGGTCAGGATGCTCTCTATGGAGCACCTGAAGGTCAGGGTCCTCTCTATGAAGCACCTGAAGGTCAGGATCCTCTCTATGGAGTGCCTGTAGAAGGTCAGGATCCTCTCTATGGAGCACCTGTAGTCAGGATGCTCTCTATGGAGCACCTGTAGAAGGTCAGGATCCTCTCTATGGAGCACCTGTAGAAGGTCAGGATGCTCTCTATGGAGCACCTGAAGGTCAGGATCCTCTCTATGGAGCACCTGTAGAAGGTCAGGATGATGACTCCATGTCAGGTCCTCGGTGATGAGTCCATGTCAGGTCCTCCGTGATGAGTCCATGTCAGGTCCTCAGGGATGAGTCCATGTCAGGTCCTCTGTGATGACTCCATGTCAGGTCCTCGGTGATGAGTCCATGTCAGGTCCTCGGTGATGACTCCATGTCAGGTCCTCGGTGATGAGTCCATGTCAGGTCCTCGGTGATGAGTCCATGTCAGGTCCTCTGTGATGACTCCATGTCAGGTCCTCGGTGATGAGTCCATGTCAGGTCCTCGGTGATGAGTCCATGTCAGGTCCTCTGTGATGACTCCATGTCAGGTCCTCGGTGATGAGTCCATGTCAGGTCCTCAGTGATGAGTCCATGTCAGGTCCTCTTGGATGAGTCCATGTCAGGTCTTCGGTGATGAGTCCATGTCAGGTCCTCGGTGATGAGTCGATGTCAGGTCCTCTGTGATGAGTCCATGTCAGGTCTTCGGTGATGAGTCCATGTCAGGTCCTTGGTGATGAGTCGATGTCAGGTCCTCTGTGATGAGTCCATGTCAGGTCTTCGGTGATGAGTCGATGTCAGGTCCTCGGTGATGAGTCCATGTCAGGTCCTCGGTGATGAGTCCATGTCAGGTCCTCGGTGATGAGTCCATGTCAGGTCCTCGGTGATGAGTCCATGTCAGGTCCTCGGTGATGAGTCCATGTCAGGTCCTCTGTGATGAGTCCATGTCAGGTCCTCGGTGATGTGGACACCAAGGAACCTGAAGCTGCTGACTCTCTCCACCGTAGTCCCATTGATGGCGATGGGGGCGTGTCCCTCTCTCTGCTGCTTCCTATAATCCACAATCAGCTCCTTGGTTTTGCTGACGTTGAGATGGAGGTTGTTATCCTGGCACCAAGATGTCAGTTTTCGACCTCCTCTCTGAACGCCGTCTCGTCGCCGTCTGTGATCAGGCCGATGACGGTCGTGTCGTCGGCAAACTTCACGATGGTGTTGGAGCTGTGTGCGGCCACGCAGTCGTGAGTGAACAGGGAGTAGAGGAGAGGGCTGAGCACGCAGCCTTGAGGGGCTCCAGTGTTTAGGATCAGGGTGGAGGATGTGATGTTTCCCACCCGCACTGCCTGGGGTCTGCCCGTCAGGAAGTTCAGGATCCAGTCACAGATGGCGCTGTTGAGCCCGAGGTCTCTGAGCTTGATGACCAGCTTGGAGGGCACAATAGTATTGAAGGCTGAGCTGTAATCAATGAACAGCATTGTCACATGTGTTCCTCTGGTCCAGGTGTGAGAGGGCAGTGTGGAGGGGGGGCTATGGCGTTGTCTGTGGACCTGTTTGCTCTGTAGGCAGACTGCAGGGGGTCCAGAGAGTCAGGGAGGGAGGAGGTGATGAAGGTTTTGACTAACCGCTCAAAGCATTTCATTATGAAGGAGGTGAGAGGACCAGACCTGGTGGCCAGATAGGTTGAGGAGAAGACGACCTGCGTATGCGGTTGTGCACATTCACAAATAATCGCTTGGAGTCATTGTGTATATATGTATATATATATATATATATATATTAGTGCTGTCAAAATGATCGCGTTAACGGCGGTAATTCATTTTTTGAATTAATTGCGTTAAAATATTTAACGCATGTGCAGAATGGCCCGCCCCATACGTGCCCCCAGTGGCAGCGCCAGGGTATGGCTGGGGTAGGCTACAGCCATACCAAGAAATGGCTCAGCCACACCATGAAAAATGATGTTAAAGGAAGCAAAATAAAGTCTGCCAACTCGCGCGGAGTAAAGTGCACAGACAGCAGTTAGTAAGATTAATTTCAGTAGCCACGGTTTTGAAAACTTTTGTCACGTAGTGATCGTCTTCTCAATAGAACATCTTTGATAACGGCGTGGTGTTGTTGCAGGAAGTCCCGACGCAGAATACTTTTGCTGTAGTTCAGGGCAGAGCCATATAATAGTAATAATATGGCTCTGGTACAGGGGTGCACATAACTGGTACGCAGGTTATGTGCGTAATCTGAAATGCGTACCGTCACTTGTGTCACAAAGCGCATTTGCGTACCGACGTACTTGTGAAGCTTTTCCAGAAGGCGGTTCGATCCCCGGACGACAGAGTCGGTCTCCGTGTGCACAGACAGGCTGCTGTTAACGTCGGTCTGTACAACGGAACTGTGCCAAAACTACGCCAACCGGCTGCGGAGGGAGACTCCCCCCTTCTCTGGAGAACTGCGCTAAAACAGCTAATCACAACGTTCACACTCTGTGGTCACGAAGTACTCCACTAGCTGTCGACTTTCCTGAAGTACTCCACTAGCTGTCGACTTTCCTGAAGTACTCCACTAGCCCTCTGTCGACTTTCCTGAAGTACTCCACTAGCCCCCCCCCCTCTGTCGACTTTCCTGAAGTACTCCACTAGCTGTCGACTTTCCTGAAGTACTCCACTAGCTCTGTCGACTTTCCTGAAGTACTCCACTAGCTCTGTCGACTTTCCTGAAGTACTCCCCGTTGATAGAAATCAACACGTAATGAATTCAGACCCACGGTTTGATGATTGATAGGTGTGTGGGTTGTCTTTCATTTTGACACGCAGAAAAATGTTATAATAAACATACATACTGTGTTAAATTGATATATCCGCCTTCTTTCATTTATCTTTCCATTCCCAACAATATACATAAATAAATGGCATATTTTGGACATAGTTCGAATTGTGATTAATCATGATTAATCAATTTTTAAGCTGTGATTAATCTGATTAAAAATGTTAATCGTTTGACAGCCCTAGTATATATATATCAGAGAACGACTTTGCTGCCGCGGTAAAACTTCACAAACTTGTGTCGGGCAGAACAGTGCATTTAAGAATCAGCTGTTTTATGTAAATGGGTTTCTTCTACTTCTACATCTTGTTGCTTCGTCTACTGTCTTATTTCTCAAAGCGTTCTCATTATCCTCAGAACCTGTCAGATGTATTTAACCCTTTGTTGGCGAATCCATGTTATTCCTCACCAGCAGCTATGAACGGATCATCCCTGCAGGACTTCTCCTCTGGTGACATTCACGTTCTGGACGACGGACGGTCCATCAACGACTTCATAGATGATCAAATCAAAACGCTCCAATCAGAGGTGATTGTCGAGGGGTCGTCAAGGGTCTCAACACTGCTTCATCCACCAGTGGTGGAAACTCAGTACATTTAATCAAGTAAGATAAGATGGAACTTTCTTTATCCCCGTGGGGGAAGTCAGGCGTTTATAGCGGCAACAGGGTCAGATGAAAAACCGGTTTCAGTATTTCAGTGTTGTTCAGTGCAGTATTAGTACTTTTCCTCAGCGAAGTATCTGAATATTCCCTCCAGGACAGCGAGGAGCAGTTCTTGGTGGCGGACCTCCAGTCTGTGATTGATCATCACCAGCAGTGGCTGACTCTCCTCCCTCGAGTGAAGCCTTTCTACGCCGTGAAGTGCAACAACACTCCCGCCGTGCTGAGGGTCCTGAGAGCGCTGAGCACCGGGTTCGACTGCGCCAGCAAGGTACCCCAGCCCATCAGTACTTTAGACCAGGGACCAGCTAAACCATTGTAGTGATGTTACGTTCACGAACGATTCGATTCCTTTAAACGGCGCTTTGGTACGAACGAAGGGAACCGAGTCGTACTTGGTGAGAGCCATTCTTGTTATCGTTGGTTCACTGCCTGCCATAAATCCACTCGCCTTTAAGTGAACAATGAAAAAACTTGACTTTGTTCCCCAAGCGCATTCCGTGAAGACCCGCCCCTACTCTGATTGGTTAGGTTCAGGCAGGAGTGCCTCTGATTGGTTAGGTTTGGGCACAGAGGGAGTTTGTGGGTTAGGGTTAGCCAATCAGAGGCAGAGTAGGGGCGGGTCTTAACGGAAGAGAGAGAAGTCATAACAAGTGGTACAGGTAGACCACGTGATTTTCTGGTGAAAACATTTGCCAAAGCGAAAACGCAGCAGCATTTGGATGCACTTCAACAAAAACATAGGCAACGATAAAGCGGAGTGCAACATTTGTAAAGCCATCAAATAATCTCCACCCGTCTCTTTTGAACGGCTCTCGGGAAAGGAACGGAGCCATAAGAACCGGCTGCCTTCAAAGAGCCGTAACTCCCATCACTAAACCACTGCATACAAACTAATTTCTCTATTATTGAACTCTCTTTTCACAAAACATTACGATAAACCTGAGCAAGGTCCCCCAGACCATCAGCACTTTAGATCAGGGACCTTTGCATGAAAACTCAAGAAGATGGACGAACAACTTGTGAAGATCTAGAAATGACTTTGCATTCATCCTGACTCCGCAGCATACAGACTAGAGAGGGAACGTATAGGGAAGAGGGTTCAGGACCGCCTCACTGATAAACGATCTAACTGACGTACTGAGTATTAGGTCAGTTGCAAGCTAAAGTATGAAGTTCAACCTAATGTTTTGTATTTAAACGTAATATTGCTTTCATCCAACCTCACAGTGTGAAATCTGTTGACATTATAGTATGAAAGTCTTAAACTTATCATGTGAAGCGCTGGTTGAGTGAACATGTGTACTGCGTTGGGATTGTTCAGCATATTTACCGGTATGTCTGCGGGTGCAGGTCAGTGTCATCTGTACCAACAGAGCAGGTCTTACAGTCAGGTCCCTGCTCTCTAACACCCTGATCCAGTTTGAACTGGTTCCCTCCCCCTGCAGGCTGAGATCCAGATGGTGCTGAACCTCGGCGTTTCTCCTGATGACATCATCTTCGCTCACACAACCAAACCCATGTCTCACATCAGATTCGCCGCCGCTCACCGAGTCCAAACGATGACCTTTGACAGCGAGGAAGAGCTCAGAAAGATCTCTCTCTGTCACCCCAAGGCCAGGTGAGCCCACCTGTCTCTGTTAGCACTCGCATTAGCAGAGGGGTACAGTAACTAAGTACATGTATTCCTTTACTGTACTTCAGTGCAATGTTGAGGTACTTTACTTGAGTGTTTCAATGTAGGGAAAACTAAAATAATCGTCTTTTAACAAACATCATTGAGTGTTCTTGTACTGTATATATCGGTTGGACAGTGATTGATTGAACAGTGATTGGTTGAACAGTGATTGGTTGAACAGTGATTGGTTGAACAGTGATTGGTTGAACGGTGATTGGTTGATCCCTGATTGGTCGACCCCTTGTAGATTGGTGCTCCGGATCGCGGTGGATGACTCCGATTCGCTGCTGAGACTCAGCTCTAAGTTTGGTGCTGGTCTGGGATTGGTGGAGAAGCTGCTGGGCCTCGCTGTAGATCGGGACCTCACAGTGATTGGCGTCAGCTTCCACGTGGGCAGCGGCTGCACCGCGAGTCAGACCTTCCACAGAGCCATCGCCGACGCACGACAAGTGTTCGACATCGCCGTGAGTCTTTTTCAGAGTGTGTTGATGTATTTCAGAGTGTGTTGATGTGACTGTGTGTGTGTGTGTGTGTGTGTGTGTTTCAGAGTGTGTTGGGCGTTCAGATGAGTCTCCTGGATATCGGCGGTGGATTCTCCGGCAGAGACAAATGTCAGGTCAAATTTGAAGAGGTAAACTGAGTCAGAAATATTCAGAAGTTCTTCAAGGCAGCGTTCCAGTGACAAAGCAATGACTTCCCAGTAAGAGGGGGGCATTACAGGTCCTTCAGGAATATATGGGTTGTGTTATCTCTTTAATATCTACACAGTTTCCCAGTTCCCTGTCAGAGACTGCCCTGACCTATTATTTTACTTTAACTATATATATGTATTTGTGGTTCTTTTCTTTTCACTATATCCGTAAAGCGTCTTTGAGCACCTGTAAAAGCGCTAACAAACTAAATCTATTATTATTATTAGTGTGGTGTGATCCCTCTGAAAATGTGCTTTTCCCCCCACCAGTTTTCAGACGTTATAAATGCGGCGCTGGATAAATTCTTTCCGCCCGACTGTGGGGTCCAGATCATTGCAGAACCGGGCCGGTTCTACGTGGAGTCGGCCTTCACCCTGGCAGTGAACGTCATCGCCAAAAAGAGTAATCTCACTTTATGAGGAAAAGCAGCGCTAGCTTGTCAGATAAATTGCTAACTAGTATTGAATTCGTCTCCAGGTGAAATGCACACTTCGAGGGGACAGAGGACTAAAGCATCATTTACTTTTCCTGTAATTTAAACATCTGTTTGCATATTGTGAGTCCTCTTTGGATGTGTTCCAGACTGTGAGGAGAGCGGCTCTGGTGGACAGATGGGGTATTACATCAACGATGGACTGCATGGATCCCTGAGATGCATCGTCAACGACCCGGCTCACCCCCCCGTCCAGCTGCTTCCTCACAGGGTGAACGCCCTCATAGACACGACCATTAGCTCCACTCTCTAAAGATCTCTCTTTTTATAGATCATGGTTAATACTCAGACAGACACAAAGTACATTTACAGAAGTACATTACTCAAATACAATGTTGAGGTACTTGTACTCAGGCTTGGAGAGGGAATACACTTAATACATCTTATTGATATTTATTTTCTCTTGTATTCATTTATATCGCATTTGAAGTACGACGTACTGTAGCGCTGCTCTCCTCTATACTGAAAGGTAAAGGTGTAAATTCTGGTCTGTATTTCATATTTAAATCCTTGTCTGTAGGCCGTGGGGGTCGGCGAGGTGAGGTACCGCTCGGTGGTCTGGGGTCCGACCTGCGACAGCTATGATAAAGTGTCCGACAGCGCCATGATGCCTGAGCTGCAGGTGGGTGACTGGCTGCTCGTCCACCACATGGGGGCGTACACTGTCTCTCTGAGCACCGACTTCAACGGCTTTGAAAGAGCCAAGATTTTCCCCGTGGTGACGGAGGAGACGAGGCGCCTCTTAGAGCTCCGTCACACCTCAGCGTGAAGAAACAACCTGGAGAGACTAATGTTGGACAAAATGAATATTGTGATATTTACATTCACTGCATATGCGGTCCACTATACTTTCTTCCAACTTAAAATGACATTTATGTTATGTTGAGCATATTTGTATAATAACAAAGTCATGTTTCAGTTCATGTGTATGACATCATCAGAATGTGCCTGAAACGTGTTGACGCTAATGAGCATGCGCAGTTACAATAAACGTCCCGTACTCCAGGCCAAACTCTGAGCGATGTGGTCGTGTGTTTCTTCTCTCCGTTAGCATACTTACAAGCTACTTTGGTTGACTGCAAACGTGGAGACTTCTGCTGAATATAATGTCTCACGCAGCAGATTATCGATCCATTCACCCCTTAACCTGTTCAGCCCTGAGCCGTGTTTCAGGTCTCAGGCTCCAACAGGACGTTCCCAGAACAAAGGACCATATCTTCTAAACGGGTTACATTCATAATCTTTGTTCTCAAAGTAACGATACACCTGTGAGTTGGATGTAGAACAGTCAGAATCAATGTTGATGTTTTTATTTTAAAGAAAATTCAGATTGATCACAGTAAAAAACTGTAAATTACGTTGGGGGGGGGGCAGACTACAACCCTTCACCCTCCCACCCTACATCTTCCTTTATCCTAGATCCCTTTCACCTAATTATCCCCAACTTCCTTTTCAGCTTCAACCCTCCCTCCCTACATCTTCATACCTCCCTCCCTTCCTAGATCCCTTCACCCTTGTATGCCTTCACCCCTACATCACTGCATACCCCCCTCCCTTTGTCCCTCTGTCCCTCCTTCCCTACATCCCTTCACCTAATCATCCCTCCCTTCTTAGATCCCATAAACACTTCATCCCTCCCTAGATCCCTTCCTTCCTGGATCCCTTCCTTCCTTCACTCGTCTTTTCCTTTAAATACCTTTATCTTGTTCTAAACAGCCTTTAAATCATTCATTCATCAACAAAATGAAAAAGGGAAAACAATAAATTCCTGAAAAATATTAAAAGTTAAAATAATGTTCTTTTGACTTGTCTGAGATATTTTGCAGCATATATTTAATCAACAGGTGTTTTAACAAAGAGCAGACACACTTCAGGATAGAAGCAGACATCATAGTCTTCATTCAATACCTATAGATGTTTACAGGTGTGTACCTGACAGACGGAGCGCAGGGACGCAGGGACCCTCGACGAGAAAAACAAATCAAGGTGTCTGTGTGTGCGTGCGTGCGTGCGTGTGTGTGTGTGTGTGTGTGTGTGTGTCTGTGTGTGTGTGTGTGTGTGTGTGTTTGTGTGTGTGTGTGTGTGTGTGTGTGTGTGTGTGTGTGTGTGTGTGTGTCTTCACACTGATGCTCCTCAGGTCGGTGATCTTCATCAGTATTTTGGGGAACATGCAGGGTTTATAAGATTATTATGATCCGGTAATGGCTCTACAACGCCATCCTCTATTTTAAATGTCTTCACTTTGTTTCTTTTTCTTTTCACCTTCCTTCATTTTGTCTTTTTAGTTTTCCGTCCTATGGTCCCGTTTCTTTTCATTCGCATTCTGCGTTTGCTTTTAATTTTTCATCTCCTTTTAATTTTTCTTTTTCTTTGTTTTTCTTTACTTTTTCTATTATTTTCTGCTAATTGTCGTTTGCGATCTTGGCGAGTGGCATGAGATATACTGCTTCTATATAGGTTATCTATAATGCCATCTTTTAAAGAAAGATATTCTTCATATGTCATGTTATCATGGTCCTCTTTTGTCCTAAAGACCTTACATGGATATGATATAGAGGAGAGCTCTTCTTCGGGGACATCCTCTCTGACTCTTAATGGCAGTTTGTCATTTTGAGGGTATTTCAGTGAAACAGTTTTAAACATTTGACAGATGTATGCTTAAATTCTCTGAGAAAGTTACCGAAAGATGCACTTTTCTTTTTAAAAAAGCTGAAAAGTAGATAATGGAGTGTGCCTTGTGTGTACAGACACACACAAAACACTGAAAAACACAACAAGAAGGACTGTAATACACATGTATCAGACACGCTCCCCTTGCTATAATGATGACAACAGTTTTTAGATGTAAAAAACACTTTTTTTTATTTTTTTCACACACAAAATCAATAGTTATACTGATTGTAGCATCCCCAGGACCGTCTCCAGCTTAGAATTCCCCATATTACTGGAGATATCGTGATGGAGTTTTTTCGACACAAATATGCATTACATCTACAAACAGAGAATACAATGAGAGCACATGATACACTTTTGATGTTTGTTTCATTTCTGAGATAATGTTACAGAATGTTTCGGAAAATGAAGATTCCAGGACCACATTAAATGTTTCGTTTGCAATCGTTTCCCAATGACCCGGAATAGTACTCCCAGAACGAACGATATCCAAAATGTCTTCCAGTTTACAAACTTCGGCCATTCTTTTTACACAGGGGTCACTACTCGTTCTGTTTTCAATCATCCCCATCACCACACTTATTAAAAGGGTAATGACTACATTATGATCAATATAAAAAGATCCTCCAATCATCCTCCAATCATCCGTGAAAATGTCTTTATCATTAAGAGTCTGGTCGATCTCAGTAATGAAGTCGGTGAGCCAGAGTCTTTTCAATAACGCGTTGTAATTGTTTCTGAAGTAAAAATCGGACATGTCATTCAGAAAATCGTGTTGCCTCTGGCCGGGGTGACTGACTCGGCACCCGTTGCATATTTCTTCTCTGCACCGATGTATCACCCTCTCCAGAATATGAAACAACTCCGCTTTCACTGTGTCCATAAACAGAGACGTTTTGGCCCAAGGAGCAAAATCAGCAGCAGTAGTATTGCAAGATTCGGGTTTCCCCCTTGGTGGTGATGATGGTAGTCCAGTAGTCTGTTCCTGGCTGCAACTCGCGGGGGGAGTCTTGGCTTTTCTCTGCTCCATGGCTAGTTTACAACGGTCATCTTAGCGAGGTCCTTCGTTTTAGATGATTTGCTGAGTGGAGGGTGGGGCTTATTGCGTTGAATGGTGCTAGTCAATTATAGAATTGAGAGTTTTTAGAAAAAAGTTCTTTAAGCGTTGTAGCTTTTTCATTTCATCTCCAGCAATAGGTCATCATTTAAGAACAAGTACTAGTTTTGTCAAGATTCTACAGAAAAAAGTCAAAAAAGTATAGTATGTCAGAAATATGGAAAAGTCATATAGTATGTTGAAAATCAAAAAAGGAAAACTCAATTCAATACAAATTAATGAATATGTTACCCTGTTCTAAAGTTTTGCACCCTTAAAGAAAAACCCCTTCCTTACCAACTACTTCATATTATAACCTTTGTTAACTGTTGTGTACATCAGGGTGTATCTCAAAGTATCTTGGTAACATAAAATAACTAAAATATGTAAGTTTATCAGAAAAGAAAAGCCTTGTTTATCTGAACAAGTGTTGCATACACCAAAGTGTGTCTAAAAGTATCTTAGTAACACAAGAAAAAGAGAAGAAAGTGTTGATGTTAACAAAAACTGGATTGTTCCACTGAAATAATTAACAAATAATTTCAAAAAGTGCGCTTAAAAAGAACAAATGTATTCAGATAAAAGTATTTTGTTAGACTATTAAGTCCACGATGGTTACATTTAACCCCTAACCCATTTGTATTATATGTTTGTTTTCCTAATAAAGCCAGAGTCACCTGAATTAATTTTGTCTCCATACCTTTTATTTGTATTTTTAACATTTTGTAACAATCTTAAGACATTTGTAGAGAACAAACACTGTGGTTAAAATGAGTGTCTTTATGACGTCTCTCACACAGTTGGTATTTTTCACAAAATTCATTTTTAAACACATCATCTCGATACAGAGACAACCCCGACATTCTTTTTACATAGGTAGAATACACAATGTTTTTCTTTGAGGGGTCCTTAGTTTAAAATGATCTGGTGAGGAGGGTGTGACTTGTTATGTTGAGTGGGAGGCAGAGTCCTCTGTAAAGGTGAGATTCTTTTTCACCAGTATAATGTCCATCGATGTCTGACTCTGTTTAAAAAGTTATTTAAGCTTTGTAGCTTTTCCAGCAATCATTTTCAGCCAAGCAGTCAATGGCACCCGCACTGCTGTCTGAAATACTCCACATGTAGAGTTAAAATTCTCCAAAACAAAATCATCAGAGGGGTCCTTCCCCAGCGTTTCCAAATGGCTTGCACGGTAATACCATCGCCCCGATGGTCCGCTTTTAGTTTCCCAGACGGTGCTTGTCAGGACTCTTCTCACTTCTGGCAGCAGGGAAATAATTCTTTCTTCCTCCACATTGAGGGGCGGCGGTGAAATATCTTCTTTGATCTCGCATGCTGTCTGTGTTTCTTTGTTTTTCTTTGCAAATATCTTGTACACCGCTGGTTCCACTATGGTTTCTTGATGCACTACTTCAATTTATGCACCATTTATTTCCGATACCGTGGTTGCGTGGAGATCTCTGGAAGACACCAGAGTTAACACAGCCCAATCTGTTGAGGTCAGAGTCGCTTTAACACTGCGGGGTCCGTACGTTTCTCCATTCTTCAGATTGTAGAAATGCAGTTCATTCGCCATATAGTTAAATACATAACCCCAAACATCGCCATTTTTTAGAGTCCATTCTTCATGAAGTTCTTCGGCTGGAGGCGTCTGAATCCCGGAGAGATATTGCATTCGTTTCTTGATTGGCGCTCCGGACTGATGGCTGTACGTTGTCACAGGCGTCTCGCTGATTAAACCCATACCTATGCTTCTCTTGGCCATTTTTCTTTTTTGAAAAGTGCCTTGGTGATTGGAAATGACTGGCCTGTTATTTAGTTTGAGCGTATTTATTTTCGTCTATTTCCATCCCCTTACTTTTAAATGATCTGGTGAGGAGGGCGGGACATGTTATGTTGAGTGGAGGTGGAGCCCTTGTACAAGCTGGTTTTCCTTATAGTGGTGTAAAGTAATTATAAAAAGACAAAGATCATGTTTTTAAAATTGTTTTATTATTTCCCCTCTTCAGAGAGACTTTTCTTATAGTTAAATAAAGGTAATTATACATTAGTTCACAATCCTACAACTAAAGAGAACATCCTTAGTTATCAGTAATAACAAACTAAACAAGATCTTTTAAATTAATATGAATACCTCTTTGCAAGCAGATACTTCCTTGTAGTTAATAGTTTCACAAAAAAAAACTTTAAAAGAAACGTCCTTAGGACTCACATATCATTTAAAACAAAGACTGAATCAGATCTAGAGAGGGCAATAACGTTTTTTAGGTGTCTTTGTGTGTGTGTGTGTGTGTGTGTGTGTGTGTGTGTGTGTGTGTGTGTGTGTGTGTGTGTGTGTGTGTGTGTGTGTGTGTGTGTGTGTGTGTGGTCATGGCATCATGTGGCCCTTGTTACGACTGGAGCACACAAAAGCTGATAGGACCCAAATGCACGACTCTAGACAAAAGATGATTCAAAAAAAGGTTTTACTGTGATGACGAAACAAGGTAATCCATTCACAAGGTTCAAAACGATCTGGCACTTGGCACAGGGAACACACAGAATATATACAGAAGCAAGGGACTCCACAGGTGCAAACAATAAGGGTGGGGCAGGTAATCAGGTCCGTGGACAAACAGGCAAGGTAGGAATCGAACTACCTGAAATGAGAAGGGAAATGACAAAGTAAAACAGGAAATGGCAGACACGGACTTGACAATATAGACTCACAGAGAAATAATACTAACAGATCTGACGAGACACAACAGTACCCCCTCCTCTACGGCCGACTCCGGACGGCCCAGAGTCCTGTGGATTAAGTCTGAAAAAGTCCTTTATCAGTTTCTGATCCACAACAAAACTTGCTGGTACCCACGACCGATGTTCTGGACCGTATCCTTTCCAGTCTACAAGGAACTGTCGGCCGCGTCCTCTCTTCCTGACTGCTAGCAGTTTCTTGACGTCATATATCAGACCGCCGTCTAACATCCGGGGGGGAGGAGGAGGCTTGGATGGAGGAACCAAACGACTCTCCCGAACCGGTTTGACTTTGGCAACATGAAAGGTCGGATGGACTCTCAAGGACCTGGGCAGGCGCAGGCGAACAGCCACCGGGTTAACAACTTTCGTTATGGGAAACGGACCCACAAACCTCGGAGCCAGCTTCCTGGAGGCCACACACAGGGGCAGATCTCTTGTAGATAGCCAAACCTTCTGCCCGGGTTTGTAGGCAGGTGCCGGACGACGATGTCGATCTGCTGTCTTTTTCATGCGAGCAGCACTCTTCAGGAGAACCTGGCGAGCTCCTGCCCAGACTCTGTGACACCGCCTCACCAGGGCATGTGCTGACGGTACAGTCACTTCCTTCTCTACTTCTGGAAACAGAGGAGGTTGGTAACCATAGGCGCAGTGAAAAGGGGAGAGACCCGTGGCAGATGTAGGTTGGGTGTTGTGGGCATACTCCACCCATATCAGCTGCTTGCTCCAAGTTGTGGGATTCTGGGACACCAGACACCGTAAACACGTCTCCAGTTCCTGGTTGATCCTCTCTGATTGACCATTAGCCTGTGGGTGGTAACCAGATGTGAGGCTGGGAGTGGCTCCTATCAGGCTGCAGAACTCCTTCCAAAACTGGGAAACGAACTGCGGCCCACGGTCTGACACCACATCTCGAGGAAATCCATGCAGCCTGAAAACATGAGATAAGAGCGCTTCTGCTGTCTCTTTAGCAGAGGGAGATTTGGGCATGGGGATAAAGTGAGTCATTTTGGTGAATCTGTCAACAACAGTGCAAATGGTGGTGTTACCTGCAGAGGGCGGCAGTCCAGTGACAAAATCCAGCGAGATGTCTGACCATGGGCGGCTTGGAATGGACAAAGGTTGCAGTAGACCCATAGGAGACTGGGTAGAGGTCTTATTCCGAGCACAGGTAGTGCAGGCTGCCACATACTCAGTAACCTCCTTCTCCATTTTAGGCCACCAAAACCTTTGCTTGATCATGTACATAGTTCGTCTGATACCTGGATGACATGTTAACACAGATGTGTGAGCCCAGTGAATCACATCAGAGCGGACAGATGGGGGAACAAAGAGACGGTTAGGGGGGCCACCACTGGGTACGGTTTTTCCCTCTAAAGCTTGATTTACCTTAGCCTCAATTGGCCATGTCACCCCTCCTATCACCTGAGTGGGCGGTAAAATGGACTCTGTCTCCTTGGAAAGAGCCTCTGGGTCAAAAAGCCTGGATAATGCGTCTGGTTTGGCGTTCTGTGAGCCAGGACGGTAGGAGAGCGTGAAGTTAAACCTATTGAAAAATAAGGTCCATCGTGCCTGTCTGGAGTTTAACCTCTTAGCCTTGCGTATGTACTCCAAATTGTTGTGGTCTGTCCACTAGGGCTGTGCATCTTCACTGGTCTCACGATTCGATTCGATTACGATTATCCTGTCAACGATTCGATTCGGTTCGATATCCCGGTGCATCACGTTGCATCACGATTCATACCAATGCGTTGCATCCTCAATGTTCTATATTACTGCACATGGCTTATTTTTCATCAACGCATACATGCAGTAAATACATATGAACTCTCTTTTTATCATTTAGAAAGTGCTTCAGAAATCAATAACATAAATGTCTTGACATTCATTTATTAACCAAAATAAATGAATTGTGTAGGTCTAGCCTCCGTGTGTGAAGTGGTTCCATCCTCAAAAACTAAAGCGAATGCTTCTGCAGTCGAGCTGCAGCTTCTAGCCACGGCCTTCTGTTAAGAAGGACACTGAAGGTCCTGAATGAGGCTTCACACACAGGACCTGAGTCTGAACACAGCAGACAACAGGAGGATTCACAACAGCATATACAAACTAAAATACTGCATGTGGGTGCACGCTCACATTCTCTGTCTCACTGTTACATAAATCCCATGAATGTATGACATTAAATTAGCTTCATTATATCTCAGTGATTAAGTGAATAACAAAGTTTCTATCGGGTCACTGTCAGCCTGTCACTCATTATTTCCAGGGAGGGGGCGGGGCTTGGAGGAACGGAGAGGAGACGGTGATCGCGGAAGCTTTTTTCCTCCTGCCTTCACAAACTTTACACACGTATATATCGTCTGCAAATGGCTAGAGGACATTCATACTCTGCATCCAAGACTTCATTAAATCCACCAAAAACCTGACATGATTGTAACGCGATTATTTTTGAAAAACATAAATCCCTGTCTGTGTCTCTGAGCCGCAGCGACACGGAGTGATCCAGAGCGGGTCCTGCTGCTGCTGGTTCTGGACTGGTGTTCTGGTGCTGGTGGATAAAGCAGACTGCTCCGTGTTGCTGTGCCGCTGTCACGTCTGCTCCCTGATCTCTGCGTCACCGACCGGTTTGATATTAAAGTGACAGAAAAAAACGTTATAGTAAAGCCGCGGCCGGAAAATCAGGAAGCAACGTTACTACGCTATAACCGATTATCTTCCGTCACTGCATCGAGACCGAATCGTCCACGTCCGCATCGCAATGCATCGTAGAAACGATTATTTTCAACACCCCTTCTAGCCAGTGCCTCCACTCATCCAGTGCTACCTTCACGGCTAATAACTCTCCATTGCCTACATCATAGTTCCGTTCAGCCGCAGTCAACTTACGGGAAAGGTAGGCACATGGATGAAGCTTACTGTCTTTCTCTGCCCTCTGTGAGAGGACCGCCCCGATGCCCTCGTTGGAGGCATCCACCTCCACCGTGAACTGCCGTTGGGAATCCGGGATGGTAAGTATTGGAGCTGTAGTGAAAACTTTTTTCAACTTCTGGAAGGCCTGGTCTGCCTGTGGGGTCCACACAAACTGAACAGAAGGAGAGGTGAGTACATGCATAGGAGCGGCAATAGAACTAAAATTCCTAACAAACTTCCTGTAGAAGTTAGCAAATCCAAGGAATTGTTGGACTTTTTTCCTGGAAGACGGGTGTGGGCCAATCAGCCACAGCGCTCACTTTAGCAGGATCCATCATTATCTGGTCAGGACCCAGGATGAAACCCAGAAATGAAGTGGAACTGACGTGGAACTCACATTTTTCAGCCTTAACATAAAGTTGATTGTCCAACAACTTTCTTAATACCTGACGAACATGCGAAACGTGTGAACCTTCATCACGGGAAAAAATCAGGATATCATCAAGATAGACAAAAACAAAATGATTCAACATTTCCCTCAACACATCATTTATGAGAGCCTGAAAAACGGCAGGTGCATTTGTTAGACCAAAAGGCATTACCAGATACTCATAATGTCCGCTTGGAGTGTTGAAACCAGTCTTCCACTCGTCCCCCTCCCGTATCCTCACCAAGTGGTAAGCGTTAGGCAGGTCAAGTTTTGAAAAAACTCTAGCTCCTTTCAACAGTTCAAACGCTGAGGTCATAAGCGGGAGGGGGTACCTGTTCTTGATGGTTATGTCGTTTAGGGGGCTGTAGTCGATGCAAGGTCTTAGGGATCCATCTTTCTTCTCAACGAAGAAAAAACCATCTCCGGCGGGAGATGACGAGGGACGGATAAGACCCGTTTGGAGAGAGCCGTCTATGTACTCTCTCATAGACTCTCTCTCTGGAGCTGAGAGAGAGTACAGTCTTCCCTTGGGCAAGGGGGACCCAGGCAGGAGATCGATGGCGCAGTCATAGGTGCGATGAGGAGGAAGGGATGTCGCTTTAGTTTTATTGAACACCTCCTTGAGATCTCGGTAGCAGCTGGGTACGTTCGAAAGGTCAGGGAAGTCTGAGTCTTGATTATCTTCATGTTCCCTATCATTGTCTATAATGGGCTCTCTGACAATTTCAGCAGTCTTGTCCCTGAAACACGAATGAGAGCATTCGCTTCCCCACCCCAAAACCTTACCAGTATTACTGCATGCTGTGCAGAATTAAACAGATGAAAAGTCATATACTCTGAGTGTTCATGATCAATGGTTATTTTAAGAGGCATGGTTCTATGAGTCACTTTGCACATGAGAGTACCGTCCAGAGCGCTAGCTTCAAGTGTCTGAGTCAATGGCACGGAGGCAATTTTCAAACGTTTAGCTAACCCCCAGTCCATAAGATTAGCGTCAGCCCCTGAATCTACAAGTACTTTCAAAGCTATGCTGTGCTCATTATTACTAACCTCAACCTGGGTCATGGATCGTGAAGGGAAATCTGCGGTTGTCAGTCGGCTCACCAGCACCCTCCGTCTTACTGGTAAGCCCCGTCTTTTAACGGGCAGGCTCCCAGGAAGTGTCCCTGCTTCCCACAGTAGAAACATAAACGCTCCCGGAGGCGCCGCTGCTTTTCCTCTGGAGACAGCCTGGCCCTTCCGAGCTGCATGGGTTCCTCTTCTGTGTTCCCCGAAGCAGGTTTCACGGTAGTAGAGGAATTGTGGGTCCGAAATCCGGGTCGTAGTGGAGATCGTGCAGGAGGTGGCGCTTTCCTGGCTTTCTCCCTCCGTCGCTCTTGCAGCCGAGTGTCTGTGCGTATAGCCAAGGCGATCATACTGTCCAAATCCGGCGGAAGATCAAGAGGAACAAGAAGATCCCGCACAGAGTCACTGAGTCCACTGAGAAACATATCGTACAGTGCGTCTTCATTCCAACCACTGTCCGTGGCCAAAGTACGAAAATCAATGGCGTAGTCAGACACACTCTGATTCTGCTGGGAGATCTGCGTCAGGGCTCTGGCAGCTTCTCTCCCCGGTGTGGTTCGGTCAAAGATTTTTTTTATAGTCTCAGTGAATAGTTGGAGAGATTTACACACCGGAGATTCCCGTGCCCACTCCGCCGTAGCCCAGGCTTCCGCTCTTCCCGTGAGGTGGGACACAACAAATGCCACCTTGGCTAGATCACTGGGGAAAGCAGCAGGCTGGCAGGTAAAATGTAGGTCACACTGCGTTAGGAATGGACTGCAGTTACCGGACTCGCCCGAAAACTTCGCTGGAGGAGCAAGACGAATCATGGAAGCCGGCATGGAACAAACAGCTGTAGGCTCTGGGGCTGGGGCAGCCACGTTGGAAGGAGCGGCAGGCACACTATCCAACCGTGTGAGTACATTATGGAGCTGTTCAGCCAGGTGATTAATTTGTGTTGTAACTACGCCACGAAACTCACTCTGGCTGCTAGTCAGGGTCATTACTCCCTGGTTTATGTCCTTCATTTCTTCCTCCTGCTGCCGCAGACGTTGAGCCTGAGAGCAGAGCGCTGCCCTCAGGGTTTGAGAGTCGGCTGAGTCCATTTGTTGGCCAGATCGTAATGTTACGACTGGAGCACACAAAAGCTGATAGGACCCAAATGCACGACTCTAGACAAAAGATGATTCAAAAAAAGGTTTTACTGTGATGACGAAACAAGGTAATCCATTCACAAGGTTCAAAACGATCTGGCACTTGGCACAGGGAACACACAGAATATATACAGAAGCAAGGGACTCCACAGGTGCAAACAATAAGGGTGGGGCAGGTAATCAGGTCCGTGGACAAACAGGCAAGGTAGGAATCGAACTACCTGAAATGAAGGGAAATGACAAAGTAAAACAGGAAATGGCAGACACGGACTTGACAATATAGACTCACAGAGAAATAATACTAACAGATCTGACGAGACACAACAGCCCTGCAGGCAGAATCTACTAGAGAAGCCTTTTGCAGTCAAACCGGGGGGATAAATCCTGCTCCTTCCTTCAGCCTTCCTTACAGAGCCCCTCCCCCAACACACATGACCAGAAAGAGGCTGTACTCTGAACCTCCGATGCCGCATTCGTTTCTTGACTGGCGCTTCAGACGGTTGACTTGGTAAGCTGAATTGTCTGTCTTTTTTTTATTTAGTTTTGAGCATATCTCTATACACCGGTCGTAGCCTAGTCATTTATACAGAGGCTTTCATCAGTGTGAAATTACACATCACATCAAAGGGCAGGCATCAAAGGCTAATTAGATTAGACAACAAAGGGCTCTGAGGGGCAGGGGTCAAAGAGACTATCTTATTCAATACATCAAAAGACCTATACAACAAAGGGGGCGCCTGGGGCTAATCTAATTGCAGGGCAATTACTCCACTCTCGGGGTCAGGGGTCAAATACCTTAATCAATACAACAAAAGACCTATACAACAAAGGGGGCGCCTGGGGCTAATCTAATTGCAGGGCAATTACTCCACTCTCGGGGTCAGGGGTCAAATACCTTAATCAATACAACAAAAGACCTATACAACAAAGGGGGTGCCTGGGGCTAATCTAATTGCAGGGCAATTACTCCACTCTCGGGGTCAGGGGTCAAATACCTTAATCAATACAACAAAAGACCTAAACACAAAGGGGGTGCCTGGGGCTAATCTAATTGCAGGGCAATTACTCCACTCTCAGGGTCAGGGGTCAAATACCTTAACTATCTAAATCGATACAACAAAAGAATCACGCGGGGGGGGCTTTCACGCCAATCTGACATCAAAGAATGGGAGGCGGGACATGGGAGGCGGGACTTGGCTCATTGGCCAATGGGAGATGGACTTAGCTCATTTGCATAATTGGGGCGTGTCCACCTGTCACTTTTTATGCATACTAATGTCATTGAAAACAGCATCATTGCTACTACTGACATAATTGTTCTATTCATATAAAGGGAGGTCAGGTACTCTTTAAAACAGCTGCTAGTTATGGGGACTTTTTACTGAAGTACATTTCAAAGCCTCTTTACTTTGACTTGAGTAAAGAAGTTTAGTCAGTACTTCTACTTTTACCAGAGTATTTTTAAACACGAGTATCTGTACTTCTACTTGAGTAAAGGAAGTGTGTACTATTGCCGTCTCTGGGGTTTTGCTACAGCCGAGCCACACACAGCATCTCCACTTTAATATATACTCTATGAGGTGCAGTACCTCCACAGAGCAGGCAGATGGTGCTCAGCAGCCCAGTCTCGGCGTCGTCCATCTCCAGCGGCAGCAGCTGGTTGGCGAAGGTCTGTGAGTGGGCCGAAGCCGGCGTTATGCATCTGAGTCCGGTTCAGAGTCAGCCCGTTGGAGAACGTCATAGTGTCTTTATCGGGGGTGTAGCGGGTGCAGATCCTCAGAATCTGAGGGAGGGGGGGCGAGGGGTTCAGAGTTTAGACTTCAAGGGAGAATATTAAGTTATCTGCATCATCTCTATGGAGCGGGTCTTTAACCACACTGAAAGGACTCAGAGGTTTAGGATGTTATACGTTCATTAACCAAACAATCAACCAATCATTCAACACATCAACCAGGGCTCGAAATTAACTTTTTTCCTCAGTGTCCCACAACTGTCCCGAATTCTACTTTGTATTGTCCCGGATATAACCAGCAGTGTCCCAAATTTAAATGTGTATCGTCGCCCCCCCAATTATGCAGAATACATATGATTTGATACTCTTTTGTCACTTAATCATCACACCATAGACTCTGGTCCACCATGTAAGTTTAAAATACTTTAAACTAATAATAATAATACAGTTTAATAAATGTATCTGTTTTCAGTTCTAATGACAAGTTATCCTCACAAGTCAGTAGTACTATAGGAATATAGATTGATCTTCTATCTTCATTCTTCTGTCAATCATCTTGCTCTCACTCACTCCCCGGCACAAAAACAACTGGAACATTACTCTCTCTTAACATGACACATTATTGTCATACCAGAGTTGATTGACAAACTAAAAATTACCTTGCGACCCCCCTTCTAATCGTCACCCAATCTGACTGACGTGCTTGACCAAAACAAACTAAAACACTACAAAAAGATGAAAAGCTAAATGATTAGCTAAATGCCTTACGTTTTTGCAGCTAAAGATTCTAGCCTGGTCACTGACTGGCTGACAAAGAAAATACAAAAATGATCGGCTACACCTCTTATTCTGATCAACTGTATTTCACATCATTTTCACAAACTTCAAAAGAACATGACACCGCATTTTAGGACGTTTGTATGCATTGTAAGGCAACTTGACCCTTCCGTTGCTAGCGTTAGTTAGCGCTAGCTAACATTGACACTTAAGACATCGGGACATCGTTAATTGCGAGCCCTGACATCAACACATTAACAAATGAAACAATCAATCAATTCCCAATTCACACATCATCACCAATCACCCACCAACCATTTAACTAGTTTAATGTTCATCACTAACACAATGTTTGTTTCGTTGTCGTTATTCCTGTTTGATTTGTGTTGCTCTCCTCTCACTCTCCTGTCATCACTTCCTGCCCTTGATTGACCCCCACCTGTGTAACCATCCCTAATTGGTCTCTAATGATAATCCCTCCCCCTTTGTATTTAGTCACTGGGTGTTTCTCAATGTCGAGGAAGGATCCTTCAGAGCCACTATTTCAAGGATGCTACGTCATCAAGGACTGTTCCAATGTCCAGGATACTAGGAATTATATCGAGGACGGAATCCTTCGTTATGGGAAATTTCGAGGATGCCCATGTCAGCGGTCTTAAAATCCCCACAATGCGTTGCACACGGACCAATTTCCAAAATCTTTGGGGGAACATTTAAGTCGAGGCCTCTCATATGACGCATGCCTGTTCCATTCTTCGTTCTCCGAATGAAAGGAAGGAAGGATTCTTGCCTACCCTCTGATGGACCTGACTTGGAGGGACATGTCCTACCAAGGAAGCGTCCTCGACATTGAGAGACACCCTGTGTTCCCTTCAGGGCCAGTTCCTCTTTGTACCTTCAAGAGGTCCAGAAGTATTTCCTTAGACCAGCGGTTCCCAACCTTTTCCCCCTCAGGGCCCACTTAAGAATCAACAATGTTTTGCGGCCCAAATTCAATCATAAACAATAAGGAGGCTAAATAAAGTTCTGATTGGTCGATTCAGAACATGTGACATGTTGTAGATCCAGTAGAACAGTCCGTTGCTAAGGACTGTAATGACCGTTGCTAAGGATTGTAATGACCGTTGCTCAGGATTGTAATGACCGTTGCTAAGGATTGTAATGACCGTTGCTCAGGATTGTAATGACCGTTGCTCAGGATTGTAATGACCGTTGCTAAGGACTGTAATGACCGTTGCTAAGGATTGTAATGACCGTTGCTCAGGATTGTAATGACCGTTGCTAAGGATTGTAATGACCGTTGCTCAGGATTGTAATGACCGTTGCTCAGGATTGTAATGACCGTTGCTAAGGATTGTAATGACCGTTGCTAAGGATTGTAATGACCGTTGCTCAGGATTGTAATGACCGTTGCTAAGGAGGGCCAAGAACGAGAAAGGAAAAGAGGTTCAAATACAAATAAATCTCAATAATGAAAATGTTTCCACACAATGTTTTGTGTGGAAATGTTTTGCAAATTATTTGGCAGCAAGTATTGGATTTACATTTACACCCTTTAATATGTTTAAAAGTCAATCAAGGAGTAATCTTAATTGAAGGTGTTTGAAGAGTAGATTAGGGAAATAATACGCTCTAACGAGGAGTGGTGTTAGAGCCATTTTCTGTGTTGACAATGAGTGTATTCTTTTCTTATTAATTTAGATCTTAATATATTCTTTCCATTTATGTATTAGTACCGAATTAAATACTCGGAGAAAACCCTTGATTGACTGCGAGCCACACCTGTGATATGAGGAAGGGGTGGGACTGAGCGTGAGAGGAAATTGTCTCCAGCAATGACCGGGGAATCGGAACAGTCTTTCACCTCACGTCTCACTGATCATTTAGTTTGTTTTGTTTGTTTACATATATGGAAGTAAATCAATCGGCCGAGGAAGGCAAAGAAATCAGCGCCGACAGAGCTTTATTTGGATGGTCAAGAAGCGGATCCCTGTTGACGTGGCACAGTTTTAGATATCCCACAAGAATGGGCCACGAGAAGTGGGATTTAAGGAACTATAAATATGCTTTCCATGTTGTCTTTTTGGTTCTCAACCTATTTTTGTTTGTGAAATGTTGAAGTGATCCTACCGACTGTATCTTTATTTCTTCTGTTTTTGTTTTGTTCTTGTCTGAGATGGGAATGTCATCTTCGATATGTTATTGTGATGTCCATGCTTGTGTCTTTAGCTTATACAAAAAAATTCACAGGTTGGGAACCGATGCCCTTATCTCCACGTGTTCCTGACCCAGCTTCAGCTCCTGGGTTACGGTCGGATAGTCCAACAATCAGCGCCTATCGTCTAACCCTATCGTCTATCCCTTGACCTCTGAGTGAAACGTCACGGGGTTAAGGGATAGTGGATAGGAGAATTCAAAAGGACTTAGGAGACTGCGGTACTTTAGAGAATCGACTGCACTTTCACTATCCGACGTGTTTCTGATGCGCCAGCGGACGTCCTGAATGTGCGTCTGCTGCTGTGGGGTAACCATGGAAACCACAGTTTCCTATACAGCGGACTACAACATGGATGTTCAATAAGAACGAGGGACTGCTGTGAACTCATCTAGAGACTCTGCACCGTGCTCTGATGCTGCTGCTTTGCTTTGTGAACGTGGACAACAGAGAAACAGATTCTTCAGGACCAAAGCTGGAATTGAAATAAAAAAGGAAAGTGAAACTTCTGCTCGTCTCCCTCTCCCTCCGGTCCACGTTAACACCAATGATCCCAACACGTATGATTGATGAACTAAAGATCTTAAATCAGTACAGACGTATTTATTATAAACGTTAGTCCTTACCATCTATCTCTGTGTGTATCACCATTCAAACATCTTTTAGAAGCTGAACAAACTCCACACAGCTCAGTAGAGACTGAGAGACTTTATTTGATCATTTCAGTGAAAACTAACGTTCATATTTCTCTTTTTGATTATAATACTGATGAACGTTCAAAACAAAGCACTTTGTCACTTACCACCTACGTTTTAATAAGCTTAATAAACTATTCGACTGCAAACCCTTGTCTGTCAGGATCTGTCGGGTCTGTCCTGGTCTGTCGGTCTGTCCTGGTCTGTCCTGGTCTGTCCGGGTCTGTCCGGGTCTGTCCTGGTCTGTCCGGGTCTGTCCTGGTCTGTCCTGGTCTGTCCGGGTCTGTCCTGGTCTGGCCTGGTCTGTCCTGGTCTGTCCTGGTCTGTCCTGGTCTGTCCTGGTCTGTCCTGGTCTGGCCTGGTCTGGCCTGGTCTGTCCTGGTCTGTCCTGGTCTGTCCTGGTCTGGCCTGGTCTGTCCTGGTCTGTCCTGGTCTGTCCTGGTCTGTCCGGGTCTGTCCGGGTCTGTCCTGGTCTGTCCTGGTCTGGTCTGTCCGGGTCTGTCCTGGTCTGTCCTGGTCTGGTCTGTCCTGGTCTGGTCTGTCCTGGTCTGTCCGGGTCTGTCCGGGTTAGTATTCACGGAAGTTATACTGGTGGTTAATGTATGGATGTAACCAGGAGCAGCCACCAGGGGGAGACATAGCTTATCTCCTGCTCTTCTTTATTATTGCGTGACAACTAAAGCAATTTTAGACATTAACACACACACACACACACACACATGCACACGCACACACACACCCTCTGACTCACACTCCTTGGACATGCCGACCTCCAGGCACTTGGTCAGTCTGCAGCTCTGGCAGCGGTTCCTCGTCACCTTGTTGATCACACACACCTTGTCTCGGTGACACGTGTACAGCATGTTCTTCTGGATGCTCCTCCGGAAGAAGCCCTGCAGACACAGAGGTTCAAAGCAACCAATCAGAGACACTGATGTGGTGGGGAACATTTACTCAAGAGCTGTACTGAAGTAACACTTTGGGGTATGTGTACTCCACTACGTTTATTTAGTTACTAGTTACTTCATTCAGATGGGCAGATAATATATCCAAGCTGTGATGAACACAAATATAATCCAGTGATTTAAATATGACATTTAGCATTTTTACACTGTAGTACTTCTACTTTTACTCAAGTACAAGACCTGAGTACTTCTACTTTAACTCTCAAGTACAAGACCTGAGTACTTCTATTTTAACTCAAGTACAAGACCTGAGTACTTCTACTTTAACTCTCAAGTAAAATACCTGACTACTTCTATTTTAACTCAAGTACAAGACCTGATACTTGTATTTTAACTCAAGTACAATACCTGAGTACTTCTACTTGTACTCAAGTACAATACCTGAATACTTCTATTTTAACTCAAGTACAAGACCTGAGTACTTCTACTTTTAACTCAAGTACAAGACCTGAGTACTTCTATTTTAACTCAAGTACAAGACCTGAGTACTTCTACTTTAACTCAAGTACAAGACCTGAGTACTTCTATTTTAACTCAAGTACAAGACCTGAGTACTTCTACTTTTACTCAAGTACAAGACCTGAGTACTTCTATTTTAACTCAAGTACAAGACCTGAGTACTTCTACTTTTACTCAAGTACAAGACGTGAATACTTCTATTTTAACTCAAGTACAAGACCTGAGTACTTCTACTTTTACTCAAGTACAAGACCTGAGTACTTCTACTTTTACTCAAGTACAATACCTGACTACTTCTACTTTTACTCAAGTACAAGACCTGAGTACTTCTATTTTACTCAAGTACAAGACCTGAGTACTTCTATTTTAACTCAAGTACAAGACCTGAATACTTCTACTTTAACTCAAGTACAAGACCTGAATACTTCTACTTTTAACTCAAGTACAAGATCTGAGTACTTCTACTTTTACTCAAGTACAAGATCTGAGTACTTCTACTTTTACTCAAGTACAAGACCTGAGTACTTCTACTTTCTACTCAAGTACAAGACCTGAGTACTTCTACTTTACTCAAGTACAAGACCTGAGTACTTCTACTTTTACTCAAGTACAAGACTTGAGTACTTCTACTTTTACTCAAGTACAATACCTGAGTACTTCTACTTTTACTCAAGTACAAGACCTGAGTACTTCTACTTTACTCAAGTACAATACCTGAGTACTTCTACTTTTACTCAAGTACAAGACCTGAGTACTTCTACTTTAACTCAAGTACAAGACCTGAGTACTTCTACTTTTACTCAAGTACAAGATCTGAGTGCTTCTACTTTTACTCAAGTACAAGATCTGAGTACTTCTACTTTTACTCAGGTACAAGACCTGAGTACTTCTATTTTACTCAAGTACAAGACCTGAGTACTTCTACTTTAACTCAAGTACAAGACCTGAGTACTTCTACTTTTACTCAAGTACAAGACCTGAGTACTTCTACTTTTACTCAAGTACAATACTGAGTACTTCTACTTTTACTCAAGTACAAGACCTGAGTACTTCTACTTTACTCAAGTACAAGATCTGAGTACTTCTACTTTTACTCAAGTACAAGACCTGAGTACTTCTACTTTTACTCAAGTACAAGACCTGAGTACTTCTACTTTTACTCAAGTACAAGACCTGAGTACTTCTACTTTTACTCAAGTACAAGACCTGAGTACTTCTACTTTTACTCAAGTACAAGACCTGAGTACTTCTACTTTTACTCAAGTACAAGACCTGAGTACTTCTACTTTTACTCAAGTACAAGACCTGAGTACTTCTACTTTTACTCAAGTACAATACCTGAGTACTTCTACTTTTACTCAAGTACAATACCTGAGTACTTCTACTTTTACTCAAGTACAAGATCTGAGTACTTCTACTTTTACTCAAGTACAAGACCTGAGTACTTCTACTTTTACTCAAGTACAAGACCTGAGTACTTCTATTTTACTCAAGTACAAGACCTGAGTACTTCTACTTTTACTCAAGTACAAGACCTGAGTACTTCTACTTTTACTCAAGTACAAGACCTGAGTACTTCTACTTTTACTCAAGTACAAGACTGAGTACTTCTACTTTTACTCAAGTACAAGACCTGAGTACTTCTACTTTTACTCAAGTACAAGACCTGAGTACTTCTATTTTACTCAAGTACAAGACCTGAGTACTTCTACTTTTACTCAAGTACAAGACCTGAGTACTTCTACTTTTACTCAAGTACAAGACCTGAGTACTTCTACTTTTACTCAAGTACAAGAACTGAGTACTTCTACTTTTACTCAAGTACAAGACCTGAGTACTTCTACTTTTACTCAAGTACAAGATCTGAGTACTTCTACTTTTACTCAAGTACAAGATCTGAGTACTTCTACTTTTACTCAAGTACAAGATCTGAGTACTTCTACTTTTACTCAAGTACAAGACTGAGTACTTCTACTTTTACTCAAGTACAAGACCTGAGTACTTCTACTTTTACTCAAGTACAAGACCTGAGTACTTCTACTTTTACTCAAGTACAATACCTGAGTACTTCTACTTTTACTCAAGTACAAGACCTGAGTACTTCTATTTTACTCAAGTACAAGACTGAGTACTTCTACTTTTACTCAAGTACAAGACCTGAGTACTTCTACTTTTACTCAAGTACAAGATCTGAGTACTTCTACTTTTACTCAAGTACAAGATCTGAGTACTTCTACTTTTACTCAGTACAAGATCTGAGTACTTCTACTTTTTACTCAAGTACAAGACCTGAGTACTTCTACTTTTACTCAAGTACAAGACCTGAGTACTTCTACTTTTAACTCAAGTACAAGACCTGAGTACTTCTACTTTTACTCAAGTACAAGACCTGAGTACTTCTACTTTTACTCAAGTACAAGACCTGAGTACTTCTACTTTTACTCAAGTACAAGACCTGAGTACTTCTACTTTTACTCAAGTACAAGACCTGAGTACTTCTACTTTTACTCAAGTACAAGACCTGAGTACTTCTACTTTTAACTCAAGTACAAGACCTGAGTACTTCTACTTTTACTCAAGTACAAGATCTGAGTACTTCTACTTTTACTCAAGTACAAGATCTGAGTACTTCTACTTTTACTCAAGTACAAGATCTGAGTACTTCTACTTTTACTCAAGTACAAGACCTGAGTACTTCTACTTTTACTCAAGTACAAGACCTGAGTACTTCTACTTTTACTCAAGTACAAGATCTGAGTACTTCTACTTTTACTCAAGTACAAGATCTGAGTACTTCTACTTTTACTCAAGTACAAGATCTGAGTACTTCTACTTTTACTCAAGTACAAGACCTGAGTACTTCTACTTCTACTCAAGTACAAGACCTGAGTACTTCTACTTTACTCAAGTACAAGACCTGAGTACTTCTACTTTTACTCAAGTACAAGATCTGAGTACTTCTACTTTTACTCAAGTACAATACCTGAGTACTTCTACTTTTACTCAAGTACAAGACCTGAGTACTTCTACTTTTACTCAAGTACAATACCTGAGTACTTCTACTTTTACTCAAGTACAAGACCTGAGTACTTCTACTTTTACTCAAGTACAAGACCTGAGTACTTCTACTTTTACTCAAGTACAAGATCTGAGTACTTCTACTTTTACTCAAGTACAAGATCTGAGTACTTCTACTTTTACTCAAGTACAAGACCTGAGTACTTCTACTTTTACTCAAGTACAAGACCTGAGTACTTCTACTTTAACTCAAGTACAAGACCTGAGTACTTCTACTTTTACTCAAGTACAAGACCTGAGTACTTCTACTTTTACTCAAGTACAATACCTGAGTACTTCTACTTTTACTCAAGTACAAGACCTGAGTACTTCTACTTTTAACTCAAGTACAAGACCTGAGTACTTCTACTTTTACTCAAGTACAAAGACCTGAGTACTTCTACTTTACTCAAGTACAAGACCTGAGTACTTCTACTTTTACTCAAGTACAAGACCTGAGTACTTCTACTTTTACTCAAGTACAATCTGATACTTCTATTTTACTCAAGTACAAGACCTGAGTACTTCTACTTTTACTCAAGTACAAGACCTGAGTACTTCTACTTTTACTCAAGTACAAGACCTGAGTACTTCTACTTTTACTCAAGTACAATACCTGAGTACTTCTACTTTTACTCAAGTACAATACCTGAGTACTTCTATTTTACTCAAGTACAAGACCTGAGTACTTCTACTTTTACTCAAGTACAAGACCTGAGTACTTCTACTTTTACTCAAGTACAAGACCTGAGTACTTCTATTTTACTCAAGTACAAGACCTGAGTACTTCTACTTTTACTCAAGTACAAGACTGAGTACTTCTACTTTTACTCAAGTACAAGACCTGAGTACTTCTACTTTTACTCAAGTACAAGACCTGAGTACTTCTACTTTTAACTCAAGTACAAGACCTGAGTACTTCTACTTTTACTCAAGTACAAGACCTGAGTACTTCTATTTTACTCAAGTACAAGACCTGAGTACTTCTACTTTTACTCAAGTACAAGACCTGAGTACTTCTATTTTACTCAAGTACAAGACCTGAGTACTTCTACTTTTACTCAAGTACAAGACTGAGTACTTCTACTTTTACTCAAGTACAAGACCTGAGTACTTCTACTTTTACTCAAGTACAAGATCTGAGTACTTCTACTTTTACTCAAGTACAAGATCTGAGTACTTCTACTTTTACTCAGTACAAGATCTGAGTACTTCTACTTTTACTCAAGTACAAGACTGATACTTCTATTTTACTCAAGTACAGACTGATACTTCTATTTTACTCAAGTACAAGACCTGAGTACTTCTACTTTTACTCAAGTACAAGACCTGAGTACTTCTATTTTAACTCAAGTACAAGACCTGAATACTTGTATTTTAACTCAAGTACAAGAACTGAGTACTTCTACTTTAACTCAAGTACAAGACCTGAGTACTTCTACTTTTACTCAAGTGCAAGATCTGAGTACTTCTACTTTTACTCCAGTACAAGATCTGAGTACTTCTACTTTTACTCAGGTACAAGATCTGAGTACTTCTACTTTTACTCAAGTACAAGACTGAGTACTTCTACTTTTACTCAAGTACAAGACCTGAGTACTTCTATTTTAACTCAAGTACAAGACCTGAGTACTTCTACTTTAACTCAAGTACAAGACCTGAGTACTTCTACTTTTACTCAAGTACAATACCTGACTACTTCTATTTTAACTCAAGTACAAGACCTGAGTACTTGTATTTTAACTCAAGTACAAGAACTGAGTACTTCTACTTTAACTCAAGTACAAGACCTGAGTACTTCTACTTTTACTCAAGTGCAAGATCTTAGTACTTCTACTTTTACTCCAGTACAAGATCTGAGTACTTCTACTTTTACTCAGGTACAAGATCTTAGTACTTCTATTTTTACTCAAGTACAAGACCTGAGTACTTCTACTTCTACTCAAGTACAAGACCTGAGTACTTCTACTTTTACTCAAGTACAAGACCTGAGTACTTCTACTTTTACTCAAGTACAAGACCTGAGTACTTCTACTTTAACTCAAGTACAAGACCTGAGTACTTCTACTTTTACTCAAGTACAATACCTGAGTACTTCTACTTTTACTCAAGTACAAGACCTGAGTACTTCTATTTGACTCAAGTACAATACCTGAGTACTTCTACTTTAACTCAAGTACAAGACTGAGTACTTCTACTTTTACTCAAGTGCAAGATCTTAGTACTTCTACTTTTACTCAAGTACAAGATCTGAGTGCTTCTACTTTTACTCAGGTACAAGATCTTAGTACTTCTACTTTTTACTCAAGTACAAGACCTGAGTACTTCTACTTCTACTCAAGTACAAGACCTGAGTACTACTACTTTCACTCAAGTACAAGATCTGAGTACTTCTACTTCTACTCAAGTACAAGATCTGAGTACTTCTACTTTCACTCAAGTACAAGATCTGAGTACTTCTACTTTTACTCAAGTGCAAGATCTGAGTACTTCTACTTTTACTCAAGTACAAGACCTGAGTACTACTACTTTCACTCAAGTACAAGATCTGAGTACTTCTACTTTTACTCATGTACAAGATCTGAGTACTTCTACTTTTACTCAAGTACAAGACCTGTGTACTTCTACTTTTACTCAAGTGCAAGATCTGAGTACTTCTACTTTTACTCAAGTACAAGATCTGAGTACTTCTACTTTTACTCAAGTGCAAGATCTGAGTACTTCTACTTTTACTCAAGTACAAGACCTGAGTACTACTACTTTCACTCAAGTACAAGATCTGAGTACTTCTACTTCTACTCAAGTACACGATCTGAGTACTTCTACTTTCACTCAAGTACAAGATCTGAGTACTTCTACTTCTACTCAAGTGCAAGATCTGAGTACTTTTACTTTTACTCAAGTAGAAGACCTGAGTACTACTACTTTCACTCAAGTACAAGATCTGAGTACTTCTACTTTTACTCATGTACAAGATCTGAGTATTTCTACTTTTACTCAAGTACAAGACCTGTGTACTTCTACTTTTACTCAAGCGCAAGATCTGAGTACTTCTACTTTTACTCAAGTACAAGATCTGAGTACTTCTACTTTTACTCAAGTGCAAGATCTGAGTACTTCTACTTTTACTCAAGTACAAGACCTGAGTACTACTACTTTCACTCAAGTACAAGATCTGAGTACTTCTACTTCTACTCAAGTACAATATCTGAGTACTTCTACTTTTACTCAAGTACAAGACCTGAGTACTACTACTTTCACTCAAGTACAAGATCTGAGTACTTCTACTTCTACTCAAGTACAATATCTGAGTACTTCTACTTTGACTAAGTAGATTAGATTAGAATCTGTAATGACCACACAGCCAGGCTGGTGAGTATTACAGCTTGTTCCACGTACAGTAAGCAGACAGTAAGAAGTACAACACGCAGCACAGGGCAAAGACACGTCATGACATCAAGTTCAAGGTGTGGTGGATTGTGATCGTGTTGTTATTTAGAGTCCGTTTCGTGTCCCTATTGCAAAGGGGAAGCTGTTTTTGAAGCGAGCGGTTTTGGCGGACAGTGACCGGTAGCGCCTCCCTGAGGGCAGAAGTTGGAAGACATGGTGAGCTGGGTGGGAGGGGTCAGAAATGATTGTCTTTGCCCTCGTGACAGTTCGTTGGTGGTGAAGTCATTCGAGGGACTGCCGGTGATTTGACGCTTTATTGACGATACGTTGAAGTTTATTCCGGGAGAGGTTGAACTGCTGCACCAGACGTGATGGATGAAGTGAGGATGCTTTGGAGGATGGCTGTGTAGAACTGGATTCGGAGATGTTTCCTCACTCTGTGTTTCTTGAGCTGCCGCAGAAAGAACAGCCTTTGGTTGGCTTCGTTGTCGATGTGGTCTGTGTCGGTCTTCCATTTGAGGGTATCGCTCTTGTGAGGGCCGAGACTTGTGAGTGATGCTGTGGTGGAAATGAGATTGCCGGAGATAGATAGAGGTGACTTGGGCTTGCGCCTGAAGTCGATGATTATTTCTTGGGGGTTTGCCGTGTTAAGTAGGAGGTTGTTTTCTGAGCACCAGGGGACTGCTTGATGGATCTGAGTGAGGTATTGTGTTTCATTATTATTTGAGATGAGTCCTGTTATTGTTGTGTCATCTGCGTATTTATACATGTTGACTGTGGCGAGCCGGGATGTGAGTTGGTTTGTGTAGAGAGAGAATAACCAGGGGGATAGGACGCAGCCTTGTGGAGCTCCTATACCAGGGGTCGGCAACCCGCGGCCCACTTTGAGCCCTCTGCTCTGGCTCCCTTGAGCTTAGACAAAAATAAGAAGGAAATAAAATAAAAGTATTTGTCGTTTATATTTTGTTGCACGGTTGAAAATGTTTCGTATCTTGTATTTTGAGGTGATACTGTGACACACAAAAAACGGTTTTAATTAGGTCAACTAAAATATGCGTCACATCGTGCTACGGTCCCGCGCGAGCGCCTTTTCTTGGAGGCGAATAACCTGACCCCCGGCTCGATGAGCGAACTATGGATACATCGAAGAAAAGTACCGGAGGAACACAGGTTTAATTCTGCGTGGACGGAGTGGTCTGCTCTCACAGCAAACGATGCTGGTTCACCGGTATGTCTGATATGTAGAGAGACGTTGTGCAGCCTTTACGTATCGAGGAACAACACGGAGAGGAAGACAGCTGACGATCGTCAGTCATAATTCAATGGGGTATGTTATTTATTTCAGAAAACACTTGTTATATTCCATGGAATGCTCTTAACGTCCCGATAGCAATGAATATATGAAGTGCTTTGACAATAAATACATACAAAAATGTATCTGTGGAAGCCGTGGCGCTGTAAAAAGCATGACCAATCATCTGAGCCGGCCCGGCTAAAATAACTGGACGGCCTACCTGCCTGTCAGCCTTCCATCGCCTTCTTATCTCTGCCCTCATTGGTAATGTGCGCGTTCGTGTGTGTTGGGGGAGGGGCTCTGTGTGGAAGTCTGAAGGAAGAGGCATATTTTTTCCGGTTGTGTATTTTCAAATTCTAGCGCACTCGAGCTGGTTTCTCCATTCTTACCGACCCTACCTTTAACTCTTTTACGGAGCCCTGGAGAGTTCATAGAGAGAAAAATAAATAAAACGTGGCCACGCTTTAGTAAAGCGTGCGCACGAGTTACTAAAGCGTGGCCTCGTTTTGTGTGTGTGTGGGCATTTGTTTATGATAGTATCGTTCGTTCCGGTGCACTCCGGCAGGACTATGGCACATCGAGATTAAGATTCAACGAATTTCTTTCACTTGGGAATACACATATATGGAGAACCAGATTTGTGTAAATTACTTTTCGTGGTAATTTGAAAACAAATGCTGGGGGTGAAACACACCGAACACGCACACACAGAGCGGAGCTGATCACACACACACACACATCATGCGCCCCGGTGACAGGACATCTCCTTCGTAAAAGGCACCTCTCTTTGCCGCTGGTGCTGCTCTTCTCAGATTCTGCTGAGCTACACGTGACTGCCTCCAGCGCCCTGCACGACGAAGCCAGTTCAACAGACCCTGGATATGTTTGATTTACCCGGCTTCACTAACCCCAACAAACGCGATGTCGCTAAGCGGTCCTACGAAGCTGGTTATCAACTCAGCAAATCAACCAGGGTTTCTCTGCCCGGCTGAGAGCGCGTTCACGTGAAAGGGACGGGGTTACCAATATTTGACCAATCACAAACATGCAGACGGGTGCTGACAGCGCAGCGTCATACTTCATGGATGAATAGTGTAAATAGCAAATCCTGCTTCGTCGTACAGGCCACTGGTGCCGCAGAGATGTCATAAAGTGGAGGATGTTTTCCTTCTATAAAACAGCTGTGGGCAGCGGCAGATTCTGAGAGTCACGGACAGGAATCCCTCAATTTAAATAAAACGTGGCCACGCTTTAGTAACTCGTGCGAACGAGAAAGTAAAACGTGGCTACGTTTTATTTATTTTTCTCTCAATGAACCCTCCAGGGCTCCGTACTCTTTTTAGGGTGCAGCTATATGTTTTATTTATTTCAAAGTGGGCCCATTTTAATAATATTTTATTTCCTTCAAATGTGCAGAGGACTCCCCAGGTGCTGTGTTTAATGTATTTAAAGTAGGCCTGTGTATTTAATTCTCCTTATAAGAGTTCTTTGTTTCTTATTAGAGGTTAACAGTTTTATATCATGTAATAAATAGCCTAATAAATGCAAAACAACTGTAGTTTGTGTCTGATATAACAATAAAAAACTATGAAATATGTTTTGCGGCTCCAGACAAACACATGTTTTGGAAAAAGGAGCAAAATGACCCCTGAGTTAGGGTTAGGGTTAGGGTTAGGGTTAGGGTTAGGGTTATCTTCGGCTCCTTCTGTCAGAACTCGTGTGTAACCCCTGGGCTAGGCTGAGGTGCAGAGGGAGAGATGTGCAGTTGTTTCTTTGGACCCGTTGTGGTCTGTTCCAGAGGAAGCTGTGGACGCAGTGACGGGTGCAGGGCTCAGTGTTCATGTCCATTAGTTTACTGAAGAGTATTTCCGGGTTGAAAGCGGAGCTGAAGTCCAGGAACAAGATGCGGGCGTAGGTGTTGGGGGATTCCAGGTGTTGTAGAGTGTGATGGATTGCCAGGTGGACAGCGTCGTCCACAAGATCTGAGTACTTCTACTTTTACTCGTAGTCGGCGACGTCTGTCTAGGAGGGGCTCACCAGCCACCTGTAGTGAGCATCGAGCGACCTGCAGCCCTGTGGCAGCCCGGTGCAGGTAACGGAAAGATGTGGTCATGACACTGTGCACCAAGCTTTCCCAGCGACTTCCTCAGACAGTTCACTCAGCCATAGACGAGGAGAACCTGGGTCAAGTCGTCTTTTGTCGCACTCCCAGCGACCACAAACTCGCCCCCTTGATAGACGACGTGAGGACACATCATGGACAGCGAGGTCCATCAAGATGACTCCAGCAGCTGGGCTGCTCCCTTGCCCTTTAAGACAGTGGTTCTCAAACGTTTTCAATAATGTTCCCCCTTTGGAAAGAAATGCAGCCCCTGATCAGCGCCAGCACAATGTCAGGCCGACAGCCTGTGAAGAGGCACAGCGCTGCACCGTCAGGGTCTGATTATCAAAACAACTACAGTCACTGAGAAACACTCAAACGCTACATTTCAAATGTTTACAATCCGTCACTAAATTCATGGAAACCACTTTTAACGGTCCCGTGTCACGGCCATTTCCACTGATCATAGCTCCATCGTTGAGGTCGACTAGAATAGATTTATACCGTGCACTGTTCCAAACTCACGTTGTTTGGCATTCAGCGTCTCTGTAAAGTACGTGTACTCCCTCTCTCCACTAAGCGGCTCACAAGGGGACGGGCGATAACCGGAAAAGCATGACATGGACCTTTAACACTAAGCGATAACACGGAGACGACATTAGCTGCTTTGAACTGATATTTTTAATAAGTTGTTCTCGATGTCGTGAAACACGGGCTCGAGCTTCACGGAGGACCTTCAGCTATTACACTAGTGTGTTGAAATAACTCTGTTCATATAAAACCCACACGGCTCAAACTTCCTTACTTTTCCTAAGATTGGTATATTTGTTTATTTATTTATTTTGGGGCGTGGGGAACGAAGATAAACAAATATATGAGCATGTTATGAGCATGGGATTCACTGAGCTGTCGTTCTCCTCAGTCTGACAGAGCTCCCTCTCCTTGTTTCAGAAACAGCTTCTCATATCCGTTAAGCTAACCAGATGCTAACAACAACAATGCAAATAGTGAGTTTGGTAGAAATACACTGTATAATAGTTATTTAAGATGATGCCATATTTATTGAAGATTTACATTAGAAATATTCCCCAAAATTATTCAAAAGCATATTCTTCCAAACTCCGTGCTGTAGTCTGACACACAGGAGACCATCGGTGTGTGTGGTGAGTTTAATACGCTGTGTGATAGGGATTGAATGTTATTGTATTCTCTTTAGAGACCGATGTGATGCGTCCAGCTCGGAGGACGGCGCGTATTGGCTTTTTTTGATCAACATGTGATTGTAGTTCGTTGTCGACCTCACCACGGCACTTAGGAGACGTACTTTGTGTCTGAATAACGTTTTGTTCATGAGTTATTGATCCGTGAAATCCGAATCTCCCAATATCGTTCAAACCAGCCAGAAGACCGCACTGTTTTTACGGTAAAAACCTGGCAGCTTAATTGCCAGAATAATGATGTGAAAAACACGGTAAACTGTAAACAACGTGTATATTTTACAGTTTAAAACTGTTGTAATTTACATTTTAAATCTGTGATTTCAACAGCCCTTTCCTGCTGAATGACCATGTTGCTATTAAACTGATGATTTCAGTTAGATGTGCAGTTGTTGTGTATTGTACATTGAATCCATTCAATTTTACAGAAACATACCAAACAAATAACTGTAGAAGCATCAGTGTAATGTTTTACGGTGAAAGCAACATCTAAATACTGCAATTTAAATTGTCTGTAAAACGTATTTATTACAATTAAAATGCAGAAAAAACTGTTCTATGAAATCAATCTCAAATATATAGTTATAAAACCGCCTGTAAGGATTATTGCTCAGTGGAGAGAAAACAAATGTTCCTATACATTAGTCAGATTGAAAGATTTCATTTAAACTACACTGCCTTCGTATATATGTATATATATTTATATATACATATATATATATAGATATATGTTTGACTATTACCAGACATGTGAAGAATGTAATCCAGGGTACAGATTAAGCACTTAAAATAAGAAATGCAAAGCTAGATAAACCTCAAACCGCTGTATTGAAACTAAATAACTTGCCTTTCCAAGAATTTACTATATATATAAAATAGCATCAAAAACATCTGTCATTCCCCAACATACATCTTAGTAAAACATACAAACTAAGGCTGATAAACAAACGGCTTACATTGTGCAGGAAATCCAAGCTGAACAAAGTTGAGAGGTCACTTACGTCACTTCAAATGATTTATGGGAGATAATGTTTTTAAATATGTTGGTACTTTATAAGTCTCATCTCTAATACACCTGTATAAGATAACACTGCCTGCCCCAGCCACATCTTAGCCAAGATGAGGGGTTGTCTCAGTTGAATACATGTGCACTGCTAAGGAAGTGTGCACGGGATGAAGCTGCAGCTGCAACACACATGTGAGTGTGTGTCTGAGTGAGACAGTGAAGAGGAGGTGGGGTCCGCGGAGACCCTTCACTTCAGAAGCAAAACCCCAGTGGAAAACAAAACACGCGAAATGTTTACACTCGACAGTAATGTCCTGAGCTTTCACATCAGCCACATGAAGATGGCTTAAGAAACTTCACCTGAGGCGCGTTCACACTGCGGGACTTTCCCCACAAAGGTTCATGGAACTTAGTTCATGATCGCGTTCACACCAAAAAGAGCCGGGACTAAAAGTAGTTCATGCGAACCTTTTGACCCGCTCCAAAGTCCCTGCTCTCTAGCATGCTAGAGAGCATGCTAGAGAGCATGCTAGAGAGCAGGGACTTTCGAGCGGCTCTTTTGTGAGAAGAGAGCTATATGTCTGATTGGCTGGGCGGATTGCAAACCACGCCCCGTAACACTCCCAAAAGGTGTTGTGAAGCCGCCATTTTATTATCCTCGCATTAGCATGATTAGCATTAGCATTAGCCCAGCGCAGAAACGCAGAGAGACTAAGAAGAAGAAGAAGTGACGTCAGCGGCTTCATTTGCCTAATCGTCCTCCAGGGACTTGTTCCGGTGTGAACGCGATCTGTGCTTAGTTCATGAGAACTAGAGAGTTCGCATGAACCTTTGTGGGAAAAGTACCGCAGTGTAACAGCAAGCCGCGAGAGTGGCTACAATGCCCTTAACAGAATAGTTTGACATTTTGAGAGTTACATGTTGCATTTTTTTAAATTAGTTAAAAGACCATAAAAAAAAAGGCACTTCAAATTTTAACTACGATTTAAACAATCAAACACCCTGTAACGTGGGCACATCGCCTCGTGCCACCGATCGTACTGTCCGGATGCAGACATCACGCCACGCATGGTCCGAAGGTTTCTGTGTCGAGGTGAGGACTCGGGTTCACCTGAAGACGGGATGCGCGTGTGTGTGTGTGTGTGTGTGTGTGTGTGTGTGTGTGTTTGTATGTGTGTGTGTCTGTGTGGTGTGTGGGGGGGGGGATCTGTGTCTGCGTGGCGTATGACATTTTTTAAAGTCTTGTATATTACTTTTTTTCTCAGTACCTGGCAACCGGTGACTCGTCCAGGACCATAGCATTCAGCAGTGGCTGTCATCGTGAAGGAGGTTGCGGGCGCCATATGGACCGCCCTGGTCGAGGAGACCCTGCCGGTACCACAGACCGAGGACTGGAGAGCCATCGCTGCTGGGTTCCAGGAGCGCTGGAACTTTCCGAATTGCGTTGGTGCCATCGATGGGAAGCACGTGGTGATCCAGGCTCCGGCACATTCTGGGTCCCTCTACTTCAACTACAAGTCCACCCACTCCTTGGTACTGCTGGCTGTCGTGGACGCCCAGTACCTCTTCAGGGTAGTGGACGCCCAGTACCTGTTCAGGGTAGTGGACGCCCAGTACCTCTTCAGGGTAGTGGACGCCCAGTACCTCTTCAGGGTAGTGGGACGCCCAGTACCTCTTCAGGGTAGGGGACGCCCAGTACCTCTTCAGGGTAGGGGACGCCCAGTACCTCTTCAGGGTAGTGGGACGCCCAGTACCTCTTCAGGGTAGTGGGACGCCCAGTACCTCTTCAGGGTAGGGGACGCCCAGTACCTCTTCAGGGTAGTGGACGCCCAGTACCTCTTCAGGGTAGTGGACGCCCAGTACCTCTTCAGGGTAGTGGACGCCCAGTACCTCTTCAGGGTAGTGGACGCCCAGTACCTCTTCAGGGTAGTGGACGCCCAGTACCTCTTCAGGGTAGTGGACGCCCAGTACCTCTTCAGGGTAGTGGACGCCCAGTACCTCTTCAGGGTAGGGGACGCCCAGTACCTCTTCAGGGTAGTGGACGCCCAGTACCTCTTCAGGGTAGTGGGACGCCCAGTACCTCTTCAGGGTAGTGGACGCCCAGTACCTCTTCAGGGTAGTGGGACGCCCAGTACCTCTTCAGGGTAGTGGACGCCCAGTACCTCTTCAGGGTAGTGGACGCCCAGTACCTCTTCAGGGTAGGGGACGCCCAGTACCTCTTCAGGGTATGGGATGTCGGAGGCTTTGGAAGGAGCAGCGACGGTGGGAGCCTCCGAGGTGGCAGTCTGCAGCTCCCACCTGACACCCGTCATCCCCAGGAGCAGAGCGGCTCGGCCTTCTCCCCCGTGTGTTCGTAGGCTTTTCCGCTGCTGGACGACCTGCTGCGTCCGTTCCCTGGACGTCACCTCACGCGTGAAAGGAGGCTGTTCAACTACCGCCTCGGCCAGGTTGGTGGTTGAATGTGCGTTTGGCGTCCTCTCATCCCAGTGGAGAATGTTCCGGCGCGTCATCACCACCAGCCCGGAGGTAGCAGAGGTGTGTGTGAAGGCCGCCTGTGTGTTGCACAACTTCCTCCGCAGGAAGACGATGGGAAGGTCATCACGCACACCTGTCGTCCCAGAGTCGAGTGACGAAGCTCCAACCCTGCGCGATGCACCGAGGATGGGCTCCAACAACGCCACGCGCCGATCCATCCAACTGCGGGAGACCTTCTGCTCCTATCTGAAGGAGGAGGGTGTTGTCATGGCAGCAGAACGTGGTGTAGCTCCACGGCTCCTCCAAACCAAAAGAGCTACCCATTTTCTTTAAAGAGCAAATATTCCAAATGAGCCATTTTTCCTTCAGCCCTGTTTTTACTGATAAACCACTCGTAACTTCAACAGCTTTTCACCGAACACTTACAGAAGAAAGCGCGTTATATATACCGACATACATGAAGCTTCTGGTATGTTGCAACTGACAAACCACATGACCAAGGAAGACACAGTATAGCCATAACATACTTGAAATAATGTTTTATTTGGTAATGTTGTGAGTGAAGTGTGTGTGATGAGTGAAGTGTGTGTGATGAGTGAAGTGTGTGTGATGAGTGAAGTATGTGTGATGAGTGAAGTGTGTGTGATGAGTGAAGTATGTTTGAACAAATGATTAAATTAGAAATGTTTCCTGGTCCACGTCAAAAGTTAGCTGGTGTACCCCGAAGCGGACTCTTGCCCTCTGTGCCCTTGTCATCTGCCTCATGGTGGGCAAGAGGCTCTTGAAGAATTGAAAGTCCTCGTCCTCCTCCACCACTGGTGGGGTTGGCTGGGCAATTGCTGACAGCAGACTTCTTTCGAACGGGGACATCTCCCTCCCCCTCCCCCGTGTTTCGCCCCGGACCTCAGCATTCTCCACCCGGCTGGCTGCTGCTGGCTGGCTCACTCTCTCCCTGGCTCTCTTCCTCTGCCACCAGGGTGGATGGAGGCAGGGTCTGCCGGGGGACATTGCTGGACGTCTCACGGTCTACGATGAATGGGGTTGAAAACCCTGCCCCGCTTCTTTTTGCCCCCTTCTCCATATTCTTCTCCTTGCGGAACCTGTCCCTCAGAGTCTTCTATCTCTTCTTGCACACGTTCTCTCATAAAATGAAATGAAATAATAAAGTTAATAAATAATAAAGTTAATTTCTTGAATTTACTAAATTATTCCTCCATTAATGAATGCTATTTTTATGCTACATTCCATGCTGGCCACATATACTGTCTATGCTTGATAGATGTGCATGTATTATATATTAAGGGTAATATTGGTATATTATACATATATATATATATGTATATATATATTATTGGTATTTATACATTGGTATATTAATATATTATTATATTAATATATTAAGATATAAGATTATATATTATGCTTATACTTATTATATTATTTTTTTATTATTATATTAATATATATGATATGTTATGCTACATTGCTAGCAGTCCATTCAATGTTAAAATGAAGTAAACTGGATATAAACCTCCCCAAGCAGTTGAACACCTACCAGTTTCCCCCTCTGTCTCTGCCACCTCCCGCCATGCCTGGCTCCTCCGGTTTGAATCCCGGTAGGTGAACAGAGTACAGTCATACAGGACTGGGACATTTGCCACGGCAATGATTAATTTATCCTCCATTTTATGACATATGGAAAATAGTCAAGACCTGCGGTATCAGCATACATGCGGTTTGATTGGCTAGCGCTTGTACTGGCGGGAATTGCATAAACGGGATTTCATTGACTGATGCCAAGCATCGAGCCTCAAAAGTTGAACATTGCTCAACTTTTGATGCTCGCGATGCAAAGCCATGCTCCCCACAATGCAGTTCGGCGAAGATTCAAAATCAACTACGTCACCCCATTCAAGTGAATGGGCGAAGCGTTGAAAGCATTTTTCGATGCCTGTAGTGCAGACGGGCCGTGACGGAGCCTACACACGGCAGCGTGCGTTGCCGCTTGGCGGTGGGCGTGTCTTGGGGAGTCAACGCGAGCAACGCGACCAGCAACCAACCACATGAATGTCCCGCCCGGGACATACAAAGCAAAGCATTCATGCTCCATCCATGCTGGCTAAATACACTGGCTATGCTTGCTAGCTGTCCATTCAAACGAAGTGCACTGGATATAAACTCCCCAAACAAGCGAAAACCTACCAGGTTCCCCCACTGCCTCTGCCCCCTCCCCCATGCCTGGCTCCTCCGGTTTGTATCCCTGTATGTAAAGAGGGACTGGTCATATAGTACCGGTGATTCCCTACCGCCACGATAATGTCCTCCTCCTTTGTTGACATATGGAAATAACTGCGGTCCGGCTCTCCCAACATACACGCGGTTTGATTGGCTACTGCTTGTACTGTCAGATTTACATACGAGGGATTTGATTGGCTGACGCCTCCGTCGAGGCTGCAAAAGTAGAACATTGCTCTACTTTTGCAGCGAGCACCGCGAGAGAAGCTACGCTTTGCTCCCACAATGCAGTTCGGCGAATCGTGACGTCATTCAAAGTGAATGGGCAGAAGCGTTGAAGCGGCACGCCGCCGTGTGTAGGGGCCGTAAGGCTAGCGTTAACGTTGACGGCGTTGACGTTAACACGACTGCCCGTTAAGTTTGAACCCGCTCAGATGTAGCGCCAGTAGACGTTATAACTATGACTGCGAAACGCACTCAATCACAAACAGAAGCTAGTATTGTCCTGGCAACACACCGTGTTATAATTGAAGTTTGAAGAAAATAAACGGTTAGCTTACCAGTGCTACAGATGTGATCCTCCGCTCATGTGCACACAGCTCGTGGTCCGAGGCAGGCAGACTTGGCCGCGCACCGAGCCGTAACCGTTAACCTGCAAAAACAGCAGGTAATCATTTTTAGCACGCTAACGGTACGTCCACACGGCGGCTTCAGAAGAATCTTCCAACGCTTCTCTGCCCGTTGACTTTGAATGGGGATGACGTCACTTTGCCTCGCTTTTCGCCGAACTGCATTGTGGGGGAGCGAAGCGAAGATTTCCAGGATGTCCAGGATTCAAAAGTTGAGCAATGTTCAACTTTTGAAGCTGAGCTGGAAGCGCCAGCCAATCAAACACGTTTATGCAAATCTGACAGTAGAAGCGCTAGCCAATCAAAGCGCGTGTAAGCAGGGAGAGCCAGACCGCAGTTCATTTCCTCATATTCCAAACGAGAATTTACGGTAGCAAATCACCCGGTTCTTTACAACCAGAACTATTACCGGGATACACACCGGAGGAACCAGCATGGAGGGAGGGGCAGAGACAGTGGGGGAAGCTGTTTGGGGAGTTTATATATTTATATATATTTATATATATATATATTGCTCTCATAAAATCCCCGGGGTGTTTTGCTCTGTGTGTCGGGGACGGGAGATTCATGTGATTGGTTGTTGGTCGCGTTGCTCGCAAAAAACCCCCAAGCTGTCAGACACGCCCAGCTCCAAGATGTTCAAGATGTTTGAAAAGCTGCTGTGTGGACGTACCGTCACACGACTGCCCGTTACATTTGAACCTGCTCAGATGTAGCTTCAAACCCCCCGCTTCACAACAGTATGAATTAAACGAAAATAAAGAGTTCAGCTTTTAGCATGATACTTCAATACCAGCCTATTTAAATTAACTCTCTGTCAGTAGACGTTATAACTATGACTGCAAAACGCACTCAATCACAAACAGAAGCTAGTATCGTCCTGGCAACACACCGGCTATAATTGAAGTTTGAAGAAAATAAACGGTTAGCTTACCAGTGCTACAGATGTGATCCTCCGCTCATGTGCACACAGCTCGTGGTCCGAGGCAGGCAGACTTGGCCGCGCACCGAGCCGTTAACCTGCAGTGGCTGCTCCCGCGATAATTAAATAGTCCAATGAAATAACAGAAACAAACTACTGCTCGGTTGGCGTGTCTCAGTTCAGCGGCCGTTTCCTTCGGAGCAGCGCCGTATGACTTTGCTTCGGAGGCTGCCTGGAGGCTCTGTTCGTTGACCGTTTGCGTCACTTTCGCCGAGAGGAGTCCCAATTTAAAAAAAATACAAGAACGTAACGGCCCGTCCACACGTAGTGGCGATTACAGTTTGGGCCGTGGGCTGCATTCCACTCCAAATAGCCGGGCGGCCCCAGAATCCAAACGCCAGCTGTTGTATGGATTCTCATTTAATTTCCAAGAATATCTCAGTACTGGGTTATTTCCAATTTCAAAATAAACATATTAAACAAATAGAAATAAGAAGTAAGTATATTATAGCATCATCAAGAATGAAAACATATTTTAAAAACATGATTTTAACACTGTCATGTTGTAATTTTAACTGTATTGTATTGTTTTATGTATTACAGTTGTTCTGAGTTCAAACCACAGTAATCTGTAAATTATACAATGAAATATCATTATTTTAACATCATTCTTAATGTGAATTTAACAGTTTGGTTCAGTTCTTATATTACTGTAAATTAAACACTGCTTCATTGTTTCTCTATTTACAGTTTTTTGATGTCGTGATTTTACAGCTTTTCCCTGTTAACTTTTTTTACAGTGTGTCTCATTTGGTAGCCCGCTCGGTTTGCTATTCCTTCACTTTATTTTTATATTTATATACATTTATTGTGGACGAAAACTTGGCGTGAGGAAAGGCAAGTGTGGCGTGAGTGCGTGAGATATGGGTTCATTGCGTGACTCTCGCGCTCAATGCGTGAGTGTTGGCAGCCCTGAAGCATTAGTGTGTATGTAGCTGGAGGTAAGCACTGGATTATTAATCAGCTACACAATTCTGTCAGTCTATCCTCCAAATAGAAAGTGGGTACGCCCCTCCGACTTGGTCTCCCGCCTCGACTGCGCACACACATTCACCGTCACGGCCACACCCAGCAGAGCAACAGCCAGTGATCCACAGGAAGAGAGATTGTAACACTGGCTATTTAAATTCCCGACTCCAACACTGAAAATCGAACACCTTTTGCTGTTTGTTGATTATTGTCTCTGAACTAGCTCAAAGGTCTGGGGTAGAGTTCTTGAGACTTGACGTGGCCACTCTACCGGGCAGTCAGAACCTCGGGCTCTTGGACTTGCTTTGTGAATCCTCCGGCCGAAGCTCCTGATAAACCATCAGTGTTTGGAAGCTCCAGCTCGCCCCGCGTCTCCTCTGAGTATATCTATCCAATATGTATC
>CM070491.1:39025214-39047714 GCA_036324585.1 Champsocephalus esox | reverse complement strand
ATACAAAGGCACACATTAGCTCTACATGGGTCGTTGCAGAATTGGTGGACAATTAAGACACCAACATATTTGAAAAATGAACCTTTAAAATGTGATAACAAAATGGTTCTGTATTTAAAACAGATAATAAACCATCAAACAAAGTGATTTGCCAGATAGGCATCACACGAAGAATTACCCCGGTTACTATAGTTACAGTAACAGGGTTAGGGTTAGGGTTTAACAAATTGATTTTACCAAGAGACATATATCAATAGAATAATACCAACACAAGTAAATAGAATCCCTATTTCAAATGTTATATTTGACGCAGGTTGGTCACCAAGCCCTCCAATTCTGGAACGCCCCACATAACTCCACGCATCCTGCATCAGATAGCATTATGATTCACTGATCACTAACTTTGCTGTTCTGATGGCGTGATAACGTCACCCTCAGCCGCCCTACGGTCGAACGAGGCCAGAGAGCGTGCATTCCGTCGTCCAATCCTTCGATATCGCTTCTTAACCGTCTTCGCTTCCGAAGCAGCGTTGCTATTTCATTTGAGGTGGATCTGCTTTAGTGGCTTAAATAACTCAACGCTGTACAACACGAGCGCAAACACCACAACATCAGTCAACGCCATCAGTCTGAGGTCTGATGCGGACTGCAGCTTTAAGGTGCATACCGCCACCACTGTACTCGCCGTGAAGTGGGTTGCGGCCTGCCAGTAAACCCAAAGCAGGAGAAGAAGAAGTGACGTCAGCGGCTCATCTGCCTCATCCTCCCTCAGGGACTCATTCCGGTGTGAACGCGATCTGAACTTAGTCCATGAGAACTAAAGAGTTCTGATGAACTAAGAACTCTCGTGAACCTTTGTGGGAAAGGTACCGCAGTGCGAACGCGCCTCTTGAGCATCTCGTCGTCTTCCTGACAGAAAGCAGCTGCAAAGCGGAGCGTTCAGCAGACGCTGCTCTGAGAGCGTGTTGGAGTCGTCTGACACGTATAAAGAAGAAGAGATGATTGGATGCATGTTAATGGCTGTTGTTTGCTAATATGTTCGCCGTACATTCGTCTGATTGTCAGTTTTGTGTTTACAGCTTTTAAAACTTCCCCAAAAGTGACTTTAAAACGAACTGCTTTGATTACACACATATATATTTATATTGGATAAAGGAGAGAGAGAAGTTCCTTCCTGGTACCATTTGGCGAACCGTGGCTCTGACACCTGGACCTTCTGGAGACACGCGCGGCCAGGTGCCCTGATCAGCGCCAGCACAATGTCAGGCACACACAGCCTGTGAAGAGGCGCAGCACCGTCAGGGTCTGATTATCAAAACAACTACAGTCACTGAGAAACACTCAAACGCTACATTTCAAATGTTTACAATCCGTCACTAAATTCATGGAAACCACTTTTAACGCCAAGCAACAACACGGAGACGACATTAGCTGCTTCGAACTGATCTTTTTAATAAGGTGTACTCGATGTCGTGAAACACGGGCTCGAGCTTCACTGAGGACCTTCGTCACTCTGACGGGGAGGCGCCTGCAGCTATGACATGGCTTAGTTGAATACTCGATTCTGATTGGTCAATTCAGAACACGTGACACGTTGTTAATCCAGAACAGACAGACCGCTGTCAAGGATTTATTGACCGTTGTTAAGGACGCTCACATCTGCACGAAGAAGTCAGTTCGATTGAACTGTTTACAGTTTTGGCTGACTGACAAGAGAGCAGCGGGGAAGTAACGGGGCAGAAACCCTCGTTGTTACGCAGCGGTCCAGACATAGACGTCAAACGGCGACACACATTCAGTGTGCGGTTCCTCTGGCATCAGAGCAGGATATCTAGATACTCTCCGAGGTCTGACATCATGCAGTGCGCTACCTTTAAAGCAAGCAACGATGATTTCAAATCTGTCATCAAAAAGCTCCTCAAAAGCGCTGTCGAAGCAGTTCCTGCTGCCGTCGCTACGTCAGTTCAAACGGTAACAACGGACTATTTCTCTTCGCGGATGCATGTCAATTTAAATCAATACAACTATTTTTTAAATCCACAAAAGCATTTAAATGAATATTGGGAGTCATGACGTTACTTTGTTGAGAATGTGGCCGTGTGATAAGCGGGATAATGTGCCTTCATGCCGATCTAGATCCCTCCGCCGCGGTGTTCTTTTCCCCATAACGACCGCGTCGCGGCATCCCGCATATTACACTTCACGTTTTGAAATATGTGTAACTCTGTTCATATAAAACCCACACTGCTCAAACTTCCTTACAGTTCCTAAAATTAGTATATTTATATATTTTTTTTTCTTTCCTTAACATAAAATAATTCTCACGTAGCCCTGCAGTACTCCAACGTACCCCTAGGGGTCCGCGTACCCCCATTTGAGAACCCCTGATCGAGATCCTCTGTCTCTCTCCAGTGAACTAGCGGGCCTTCTAGAGCACCTGGCACCGAGGGGAACTCTGAAAGAACACGCCCATTGGCTACAAATCAATATCTGATTGGTCGTTCAAACTGTCAGTCCAAACGTGCGCTCTCATCCAGAGCAACGGCCAGGGCCTTCGATCAAGGATGGAGAATACCTGGTGAAGGATATTCTACCCAGAGACCCAGAACGAGATCTGATTGGTTTCTTTCTTTCCTGACACAAACCACTGAAATGCGTTGCATGGTCCGAGAAGGACGAAACACATCAACGTAACACCGTGATATTACAGATCAACAACACGGATACCATTCTCATTTATTCAGTTATACATTTTATTTATATAATTAAATGGATTTGTTGTTTGTGTTCCAGGGTGTTCTCTGAATACCTTGAAGGCCCTGACGGTTCGCCACTGCCATTCAGACTGTAACAGATATCACTTAGTTACACTCCCGTGTTTATTAATATATCCTTTTTATTTTAATGCATTAAACACATTTTAAATTATACAGGGAAACTAAGGCCAGTCTGATTCTGTTTATAGACACATACCCTGTGTTGTGTGTGTGTGTGTGTGTGTGTGTGTGTGTGTGTGTCTGCAGTTTTGTTTTCTAGACTTAATCCCATCATGTCCTGCTCACTTGTCATCGAGGATTAGCACACTGACACACATTACACACACGCCCAAAGATATTCACTTTCATTTGTTTTCAAAATCTACACATTTACACGGACACACACACACACACACACACACACACACACACACTCACACACTCACAGACACACTCTCACACACACACAGACACACACAGACACTCACACGGACACACACACAATTATTCAAATGAACTCGTGATGTCACGCTGCAGCTTTAAGAGAAAATCTGGAGGTTTTAAATAAAGATTTAACATTAAACTCTAATTCATTCACCTTCTGCTCAGGAGCTGTAGCTCTGACCCATGTCTTCACACACACACACACACACACAGACACACACACACAGAAGCTTTATTTCCTGATACGCATACTCATTAAAGGTGTCGCTTAGCAACGGCAGACGGTTGCCTAGCAACAACATTACCAGCCGGCGAGTTGGGTGTGTTCGAAAGTCACACTGTAGTAAAAGAGGGGGCGTGTGTGTGTGTGTGTGTGTGTGTGTGTGTGTGTGTGTGTGTGTGTGTGTGTGTGAGTGTGAGTGAGTGAGTGAGTGTGTGAGTGAGCAGAGAGAGACTGTGTGTGGGTTAGGACGAGGAAAGTGGTAGTAAGGGTGTGTGTGTGTGTGTGTGTGTGTGTGTGTGTGTGTGAGTGAGAGAGAGAGTGTGTGTGTGTGAGTGTGTGAGTGAGTGAGTGAGAGAGAGAGTGTGTGTGTGTGAGTGTGAGTGTGTGAGTGAGTGAGTGAGAGAGAGTGTGTGTGTGAGAGAGAGAGAGAGAGTGTGTGTGTGTGTGAGAGAGAGTGTGTGTGTGAGAGAGAGAGAGAGAGAGTGTGTGTGTGTGAGAGAGAGAGAGTGTGTGTGTGTGTGTGTGTGTCAACAAGGAGTTATCTGTTATTTGAATCTGCTCTAAATGAACAGAATGAATAAATAAGAAAATAAACTAAAAAGCTGAAATGAACATTTTAATAATTTCTGTCTCTTTTTCTGTCTCTTCTCTCCAGGGAGTGTTGATAGGAAGTGTGTGTGTGTGTCGTGTGTGTGTGTGTGTGTGTGTGTGTGTTGTGCGTGTGCGTGTGTGTGAGAGTGTGTGCGCGTGCATGCGTGTGTGTGTGTGTGTGGGGGGTGAGCCATCATGTTCAGGAACAGCCTGAAGATGCTGCTGGGACCCCGTAGGACCCCCACAGGTCAGTCCCTCCGTGTGACCGTGTGATCACGTGTTCCTGAGCGTTCCCTCCACAGTCGCAGCGTGTCGGAGAAGCGTGGAAAACTTTAAACCTTTCATTCTCAACTTCATCTCTTCCTCTACTTTGATCTAAATCTACTTATTTCACGGCCGCAGGATTCCTATAAGTCTCAGGGTGTTTCTCAATGTTGAGGAAGGATCCTACAGAGCCACTATTCAAGGATGCTACCTCATCGAATCCCCCGAAGGGCTGTTCCAATGTCCAGGATGCTTGGAAATCTACCGAGGACTGAATCCTTCGTTGCGGGAAATTTCGAGGATGCACCAGTGTATCCTCCGCGGTCTTAAAATCCCCACAATGCTTTGCTCACGGACCAATTTCCAAATGTTATGACACTTGCTAGCCTGTCCCATTCTTCGTCCTCCGAATGCCAGGAAAGATTCTTGCCTCGCTTCTGAAGGACCTGACTCATAAGACATAAAGCGTCCTCGACATTGAGAAACACCCTCTTGTTTGATCGGCCACTTCAAACTGATCCTCAGAGAGGTTTCACTGTTGACTATCTTTCTTCACATGTCCTGGATCTATAGAGAGGTGCAGGAATGAGTCGTAAACCCGGCCATGAGTCAGCCTAACTTCATGTTCACGTGTGTCTCCATCAGGTCACGGCGGCTCAGAGTCAGAAGGGTCAGAGGTCAGGATGATGGAGGGATTCACTCGATCACTTCCTTCTTCTCCTCTGCTCAACCTGCGCCTGGGAAAGAGAACAGGTGAGACGTCTATCTTTTTTTGATTAAAAAAGTAAGAATTTTGATAAAAAGTAAGAATTTTAATAGAAAGTAATAATTTTGATTAGAAAGTAAGAATTTTAATAGAAAGTAAGAATTTTGATAGAAAGTAAGAATTTTGATAAAAAGTAAGAATTTTGATAAAGTAAGAATTTTAATAGAAAGTAAGAATTTTGATAAAAAGTAATAATTTTGATAAAGTAAGAATTTTGATAGAAAGTAAGAATTTTGATAAAAAGTAAGAATTTTGATAAAGTAAGAATTTTATAGAAAGTAATAATTTTGATAGAAAGTAAGAATTTTGATAGAAAGTAAGAATTTTGATAGAAAGTAAGAATTTTAATAAAAAGTCAGGATTTTGATAAAGTCAGAATTTTGATTAAAAAAGTAATAATTTTGATAGAAAAGTAAGAATTTTAATAGAAAGTAAGAATTTTGATAGAAAGTAAGAATTTTGATAAAAAGTAAGAATTTTGATAAAGTCAGAATTTTAATAGAAAGTAAGAATTTTGATAAAAAGTAATAATTTTGATAAAGTAGAATTTTGATAGAAAGTAAGAATTTTGATAAAAAGTAAGAATTTTGATAAAGTAGAATTTTAATAGAAAGTAATAATTTTGATAGAAAGTAAGAATTTTGATTAGAAAGTAAGAATTTTGATAAAAAGTCAGGATTTTAATAAAGTAAGAATTTTGATAAAAAGTAAGAATTTTGATAGAAAGTAAGAATTTTAATAAAAAGTCAGGATTTTAATAAAGTAAGAATTTTGATAAAAAGTAAGAATTTTGATAGAAAGTCAGAGTTTTAATAAAGTCAGAATTTTGATAAAAAGTAAGAATTTTGATAAAGTAAGAATTTTAATAGAAAGTCAGAATTTTGATAAAAAGTCATAATTTTGATAAAGTAAGAATTTTGATAGAAAGTAAGAATTTTGATAAAAAGTAAGAATTTTGATAAAGTAAGAATTTTAATAGAAAGTAATAATTTTGATAGAAAGTAAGAATTTTGATAGAAAGTCAGAATTTTGATAAAAAGTCAGGATTTTAATAAAGTCAGAATTTTGATAAAAAGTCAGAATTTTGATAGAAAGTAAGAATTTTGATAAAAGTCAGGATTTTAATAAAGTAAGAATTTTGATAAAAGTAAGAATTTTGATAGAAAGTCAGAATTTTAATAAAAAGTCAGGATTTTATAAAGTCAGAATTTTGATTAAAAAAGTAATAATTTTGATAAAAAGTCAGAGTTTTAATAAAGTCAGAATTTTGATAGAAAGTAAGAATTTTGATTAAAAAAGTAATAATTTTGATAGAAAGTAAGAATTTTATAGAAAGTAAGAATTTTGATAAAAAGTCAGGATTTTATAAAAAATCAGAATTTTGATAAAAAGTCAGAGTTTTGATTAAAAAAGTAATAATTTTGATTAAAAAGTCCGGATTTTTATTAAAAAGTAAGAATGTTTAGAAAAAAGTCATGATTTTGAAAAAAAGTCCACATTTTGAGATTTTTGAGAAAAAAACTAAATTTTTGAGAGAAAGAAATCAAAAAGTAGTGAGTTCCAGAAAATAGGGAACATTTTGAGAATTTCGTCATTTGGTAACATTTTGATATTTTGAAAATAAAGTCAGACTTTTAAGAAGAAAGTCAGAATTCAGAGATTTTGCTAAAAGTCCTGAAAACTTTGACTTTTTCCTCAAAATCAAAACATTCCCACATTTTTCTCAAGAATTCCGGATTTTTTGATTTTCAGAAAAAAGTGAAAATGTTGTGATTTCTGAGAAAAAGTCTGAATTCTGAGATTTTTAGAAGAACACAGACACATTGTGACCCATTACTGGCAGCAGGTTGTCCTTTGACCTTGCATTTGAGGAACAATAATTCTCCTCCTCCTCATCTTCATCTTCCTCTTGCAGTCTAACATCCTCTCTGCTGTAGAAAGTCAGAGCTCTTTCACTGTCGGAGCTTTATTCTCCCTCACTAGTGTGTGTGACTCCTGTATCATCAGGTTGATCCTGTGTGTGTGTGTGTGTGTGTGTGTGTGTCTGTGTGTGTGTGTGTGTGTGTGCGTGCATGCGTGTGTGTGTTTAGTATTGAGTGTGTGTGACTCCTGTATATTAAAGGATCAGTGCTGCCCCCTGCTGGTGTGGCTGACTGAGAGCACATGGTCCCTGTTTTTCATCACCACATTTGTTATTAAGATTACAACAGAGTCTGACTTTCTTTCATCATATTTGCTCATAAAAACACCTGAATAATGGAGGAGGAATAGGGCCACATGTTAAAACAATGTTCAGTTATGTTCCCTTCTGGGCATTAACACAAAAACTGAAAATCAAACTTAAAGGAAGAGTCGTCATGATTGAAAGCAGCAGTGCATGGAAACACATGTTTTGTTGTTGCCCAGACTCAAAACTGAGATACAATAAAACCCGAAAGACTTTGTTTTCAATTTCCACTCTTCATTTCCTAAATATTACCCAAAGGTAAAGTACAATAAGCGCATTTGTTGGTTTTGCATTATCATGCTTGTTTGTATTATAACGGTTATATTGCAGGGTTCAGTAGAAGGCGTAAAATCAAGGAATAGCAACGACTTGTATGTCGCAGTTTGACGGCCAAGTGTGGAAACTTTAAATCTTTGATTCTCGACTTCATCTCCACTTCTACTTTTCTAATTGATCTTATTTCACGACCGAAGGATTCCCTCAGTCTTCACCCTCGTTCGTCCCGTTACTTCAAAACAGATTCTCAGAGAGTTCTTACTGAGGTCTCACTCTTTGTTTACTATATTTGTTCCTGCATTGTTCACATTTCCTGGGACTCAAGTGGATCACAGTGTTTGATCTTCTCTGTGATTTGTGGCGAGACGCTTCTTCTGTTCGTGGAAAACAGTTTCTCTTTAATTGCAGCGTTCCTCTGGTCAGGAGTCTTTCTGTGAGGATTCTTTCCAAACGTACAGATCTCTCTCTCTCTCTCTGCCTGTGTGTGTGTGTGTGTGTGTGTGTGTGTGTGTGTGTGTGTGTGTGTGTGTGTGTGTGTGTGTGTGTGTGTGTGTGTGTGGGTTGGAGGAGGGGAGGTTTTGCTGTGCAGTCAGTCGAGGGGAGTTCGTCTTACAGAGCAGATTTTTGGAGGCTGTAGGAAAAGCTCTCTGCCTCCTGGAGACTTTACTCCCTCTACTCTTCACCTCTGGAGGGTCTTCTCTGTTTGCCACCATGCTCTAGTCGTAGTTTGCTCTGTGGATCTGAGGCTACCTGTGGATGAAGTGTGTTTTTTTGTCTACGGAGAACAATAAGGAGAGGATTACATCGTGCAGATCTGCCGTGAAGCTCAGCTGCAGAGGGGTCTGGTTTCACCTCTGGAAGAAACTCCTCAACTTTTACTGGAGGACTTTACCGAGTGTGTGCACGTTTATGAACTGTTTCTGCTTCAAAGGTTGGAACACCTCCATGATCCTTATCTCACCTCCTTTGTGTTCTGTGGAGAAGGAGGAGCTCAGACAGAAGAGGATCGGGATCCCTGCAGAGATCTGAAATCCTGCCTCAACGTTTCAAGATTTGGGGAAAAAACTATTCAGAAAGAAAAGTCCTAAGAATTTGGGTTTTTCCAATTCTCACGCATTTCAAACTTTCTTTAAAATTGTGACTTTATATTTAATCACAAACATTCTGACCAAAGTCCAAATCTCAGCGTTCTGACTTTAGCCTCGCGCCTCTAACCCTTAATGGAGAGGACGAGCAGCCACACAGAAACGCTGCTAACTCCACTCGCTGCTAACCCTTTGATCTGTTAGTCACATGGTCCCCGCTCTGAGCCAATCAGAAGCCAGCGATGGACTGCACGGCGGCTGTTTTGAAAGCGTGCAGCCGCTCCAGGAGGAAGTGGTGTTTTCACGTGGGCTGCTCCACCGTGACATCATCATCATGCGGCGGCGACTCTGATGATGATGTCACAGCGCAGAGGTTCTTAAGCCACGCCTCCTCGCTGCTGCGCCAATGGCTGCTGCACGCCTGCTGCTGTCCGGCCAATCAGGAGAGGGCAGATCTGTGTCGGGAATGGGAGGATCATCCTGGGGGAGGAAGTGTGGGAGAAGGTGAGAAGAAGAAGGACTGGTCCAGGTGATTGGTCCACCGCTTAGAGATGTCCCGCCCCTTAGCCTGTCACATACAATTTGTTGGGGCGCTAGCCAATAGGAGAGCAGGTTAGCAGGTGTTGTTGCTTCAGGTTTCTATCACAACGGTCTGCGTCTTTCATAAGGAATATCTTCTTTCATTGAAATGTATCGATAACGATTGCTTCTTCAATCCACTCTGTTGTGATTGGTCCACCGCTGAGAGATGTCCCGCCCCTTAGCCTATCACGTACAATGTGTTGGAGCGCTAGCCAATAGGAGCGCGCGTGTTTTCCGTAATAATGTCACAATGTTCCGGAAGTAAAGAAAGGAGTCCAATGGAAGCTACTTTCACTGGAGTATAACATCTGAGTGCTGGCATCGCCCTCTGGAGGAACACGGGGATGTTAGCCCCTGCAGACCATTGACATGCACTAACACCCAAAGGACTACAGGACCAAGGCCTCTTTCGACACATCAGAGGCAGACATGGAAACGTCTCTGAATCAGATTGTTTCCATTTCTTCTGCTAAAAATGACTCGCAAGCCCTGTCATTGACTCACCACACGCACACATGCACACGCACACACACACACACACACACACATGGACATACATACACACACACACACGCACACACACATACACGCACACACAAACACGCACATATGGACATACACACACACACACACACATGGACATACACACACACATACACACATGGACATACACACACACATACACACACACACACACATGGACATACACACACACATACACACATGGACATACACACACACATGCACACACACACATACACGCACACACAAACACACATATGGACATCCACCCACACACACACACAATATGGACATGCACACACACACACACATGGACACACACACACACACATGGACATACACACACACACACACACAGTCTTCACAGTGTGTGTGTGTGTGTGTGTGTGTGTGTGTGTGTGTGTGTGTGTGTGCAGTGTATTTAGTCCACCAGTCAGCAATTTATAACTGTAATTATAGACCCACTCGGAGAGTATAAGCGCACATGCTGTGGTTTACAGGCTGTGTGTGTGTATATATGTGTGTGTGTGTGTGTGTGTGTGTGTGTGTGTGTGTGTGTGTCTGCTCTTGCACGCATACTAAGTCATATGAATATATTAATGAAGAGATCAATTACTTTTCCTCCCACACAATAATCCCAGTGGAAGCTGTTTTGGAGATTATTCTGTGCGTGCGTGCGTGTGTGTGTGTGTGTGTGTGTGTGTGTGTGTGTGCATGCATGTGTGTGTGTGTGTGTGCGTGTGTGTATTGGTCTACTAATTCTATATTATATTCTACTCTACTTATTCTATACCTAAGACCGTGGTTTAGCTTAGCACGAAGACGGTTCAAGGGAATCAAAATACTTTCTTAAAGTCAATAACTTTTGGTATATGCTAATCTCTCAGTTTCCTCCTACACTTGTAACGCTTGAGCTGCGGCGAAATAACCCCCCCCCTCGTATCCCTCCCCAGGTGAGGAGGAGCAGCTGGGCCCCCCTCCCTCGGTGGATGAAGCAGCCGATGCTCTGATGACCCGGCTGGGCTTCCTGCTGGGGGAGAAGGTGGTCAGTGAGCCAGGAGAATACAGACAGGAGGATGAACAGGTAGCACACACATACACACACACACACACACACACACACACACACACCACACACACACACACACAGTTCCTTTATAGCCCAACATTAGCCTCCTTTAGCTTAGCGGTAGTGAGGTGAAGTCATGTGACCGTGCTGTAGTTCCTTTATAGCCCAACATTAGCCTCCTTTAGCTTAGCGGTGGTGACGTGAAGTCATGTGACCGTGCTGTAGTTCCTTTATAGCCCAACATTAGCCTCCTTTAGCTTAGCGGTGGTGAAGTCATGTGACCGTGCTGTAGTTCCTTTATAGCCCAACATTAGCCTCCTTTAGCTTAGCGGTGGAGACGTGAAGTCATGTGACCGTGCTGTAGTTCCTCTTTAGCCCAACATTAGCCTCCTTTAGCTTAGCGGTGGTGACGTGAAGTCATGTGACCGTGCTGTAGTTCCTTTATAGCCCAACATTAGCCTCCTTTAGCTTAGCGGTGGTGACGTGAAGTCATGTGACCGTGCTGTAGTTCCTTTATAGCCCAACATTAGCCTCCTTTAGCTTAGCGGTGGTGAAGTCATGTGACCGTGCTGTAGTTCCTTTATAGCCCAACATTAGCCTCCTTTAGCTTAGCGGTGGTGACGTGAAGTCATGTGACCGTGCTGTAGTTCCTTTATAGCCCAACATTAGCCTCCTTTAGCTTAGCGGTGGTGAAGTCATGTGACCGTGCTGTAGTTCCTTTATAGCCCAACATTAGCCTCCTTTAGCTTAGCGGTGGTGACGTGAAGTCATGTGACCGTGCTGTAGTTCCTTTATAGCCCAACATTAGCCTCCTTTAGCTTAGCGGTGGAGACGTGAAGTCATGTGACCGTGCTGTAGTTCCTCTTTAGCCCAACATTAGCCTCCTTTAGCTTAGCGGTGGTGACGTGAAGTCATGTGACCGTGCTGTAGTTCCTCTTTAGCCCAACATTAGCACACATACACAGTTGTAGTCCTGATTCAGCCTGTTTTCCCCACAGAGGATTTCCCCCTCCTCCAGTCTGGCCAGCAGCAGCTCCTCCCCCACCTCCACCCTGCCTCCCCCTGCTGGAGGGGAGGGAAACAACAACAAACAGGCCTCCTCCCTCCAGGCCTCCGTCACCTCGCCCTCCTCCACCCTGGAGAGCAGGGACAGCGGCATCATAGGTAACTGACTCCAGATCTCTGTATCAGTGTCCCGGACAAACCTGTTTCTTATTGAGCTCAAAGGTCTCCTCTCATGCAGAATGCACTTTCTGATGTATTTTCTACATCGATATCGGCCCGTCGACACGGCAGCGTGCGTTGCTTCAACGGAGAAGCTTCCCATTCGCTTTAAATGTGGTGACGTCACGATTTGCCGAACTGCATTGTGGTTCCGTCGCGTTGCTCTCTTCGAAAGTTCTACTTTTCAAGCGTCGACGGAAGCACCAGCCAATCGAATCATATGCCAGTACAAGCGCTAGCCAATCAGACCGCATGCTTGTGTGTCCGGGGCGGGAGATTAATGTGATGGGTTAGGGTTAGGGTCCCCGTGTGTCCCTGGTGTGTCCCCGGTGTGTCCCCAGTGTCCCCCCGGTGTGTCCCCAGTGTCCCCCCTGTGTCCCCTCTGTGTGTCCCCGGTGTGTCCCGAGTGTGTCCCCGGTGTGTGTCCCCGGTGTCCCCCCGGTGTGTCCCCCGTGTGTCCCCCGTGTGTCCCCGGTGTCTCCCCGGTGTGTCAGGAGACTCACAAACCCCTCTCTCTTCTCCTCCGTACCCACATCTCTAAAAACGGGGGAACTACGGAGCTGATCCAGATTTGCTGCGTCATGACCACATTACTAAAATGTGGGCGGGGCTTTACCCCCACGGGCCAATCAGAAGCGTTGCTGTCAGAAACAATGAGACGTGTTCTGGAAGAGATATGGTCTGTGTTTACATTAGCATGCTAACACTCAGAGCTAACCTGTGCTGGAGAGAGAGAGAGGAAGCAGGAAGTCAAGAGGAAGTCACCTGGTGGTGAACCTGAGAGAGAGAACGAGTTTGAGCTGGAAGAGAGAGGGGGGGGGGCTACAAGGACCTGTTTGGGGTTTGGAGCAGGACACTTCAGAGACATGTCCTTAGTAACAGCTGGAAGAGAGGGGGGGGCTACAAGGACCTGTTTGGGGTTTGGAGCAGGACACTTCAGAGACATGTCCTTAGTAACAGCTGGAAGAGAGGGGGGGGGCTACAAGGACCTGTTTGGGGTTTGGAGCAGGACACTTCAGAGACATGTCCTTAGTAACAGCTGGAAGAGAGGGGGGGGCTACAAGGACCTGTTTGGGGTTTGGAGCAGGACACTTCAGAGTCATGTCCGTAGTAACAGCTGAAGAGAGGGGGGGGGGCTACAAGGACCTGTTTGGGGTTTGGAGAAGGACACTTCAGAGACATGTCCTTAGTAACAGCTGGAAGAGAGGGGGGGGGCTACAAGGACCTGTTTGGGGTTTGGAGCAGGACACTTCAGAGACATGTCCTTAGTAACAGCTGGAAGAGAGGGGGGGGGCTACGAGGATCTGTTTGGGGTTTGGAGCAGGACACTTCAGAGACATGTCCTTAGTAACAGCTGGAAGAGAGGGGGGGGGCTACAAGGACCTGATTGGGGTTTGGAGCAGGACACTTCAGAGTCATGTCCTTAGTAACAGCTGGAAGAGAGGGGGGGGGCTACAAGGACCTGTTTGGGGTTTGGAGCAGGACACTTCAGAGACATGTCCTTAGTAACAGCTGGGAGAGAGGGGGGGCTACAAGGACCTGTTTGGGGTTTGGAGCAGGACACTTCAGAGACATGTCCTTAGTAACAGCTGGAAGAGAGGGGGGGGGCTACAAGGACCTGTTTGGGGTTTGGAGCAGGACACTTCAGAGACATGTCCTTCGTAACAGCTGGGAGAGAGGGGGGGGGGCTACAAGGACCTGTTTGGGGTTTGGAGCAGGACACTTCAGAGACATGTCCTTAGTAACAGCTGGAAGAGAGGGGGGGGGGCTACAAGGACCTGTTTGGGGTTTGGAGCAGGACACTTCAGAGTCATGTCCTTAGTAACAGCTGGAAGAGGGGGGGGGCTACAAGGACCTGTTTGGGGTTTGGAGCAGGACACTTCAGAGACATGTCCTTAGTAACAGCTGGAAGAGAGGGGGGGGGGCTACAAGGACCTGTTTGGAGCAGGACACTTCAGAGACATGTCCTTAGTAACAGCTGGGAGAGAGGGGGGGGGCTACAAGGACCTGTTTGGGGTTTGGAGCAGGACACTTCAGAGACATGTCCTTAGTAACAGCTGGAAGAGAGAGGGGGGGGCTACAAGGACCTGTTTGGGGTTAGGAGCAGGACACTTCAGAGTCATGTCCTGAGTAACAGCTGGAAGAGAGGGGGGGGGCTACAAGGACCTGTTTGGGGTTTGGAGCAGGACACTTCAGAGACATGTCCTTAGTAACAGCTGGAAGAGAGGGGGGGGGCTACAAGGACCTGTTTGGGGTTTGGAGCAGGACACTTCAGAGACATGTCCTTAGTAACAGCTGGAAGAGGGGGGGGGGCTACAAGGACCTGTTTGGGGTTTGGAGCAGGACACTTCAGAGTCATGTCCTTAGTAACAGCTGGAAGAGGGGGGGGGCTACAAGGACCTGTTTGGGGTTTGGAGCAGGACACTTCAGAGACATGTCCTTAGTAACAGCTGGAAGAGAGGGGGGGGGGCTACAAGGACCTGTTTGGAGCAGGACACTTCAGAGACATGTCCTTAGTAACAGCTGGGAGAGAGGGGGGGGGCTACAAGGACCTGTTTGGGGTTTGGAGCAGGACACTTCAGAGTCATGTCCTTAGTAACAGCTGGAAGAGAGGGGGGGGCTACAAGGACCTGTTTGGGGTTTGGAGCAGGACACTTCAGAGTCATGTCCTTCGTAACAGCTGGAAGAGAGGGGGGGGCTACAAGGACCTGTTTGGGGTTTGGAGCAGGACACTTCAGACTCATGTCCTTAGTAACAGCTGGAAGAGAGGGGGGGGCTACAAGGAGACCTTTAAAAACAGGTGATAGGAAGCTAGTGTTCCATAGTGATGTCACTCTGTTCAATGACTGAACTGTTTCCTTCTCTCAGCCACGTTGACCAGTTATTCTGCTGACTCGGCGGCGGAGAGGGATCAGGGTCCTGCTGACGTCTCCTGTATGGAGGCAACAGGGAGTAGAAACGACGGCTTCCTGTACTTGGTGGAGGAAAACATGGCCGCCTCCACTTACAGCCTCAACAAACTCCACCCGGACAGAGGCTCCGCCCTCTCGTCAGGCTCCACCCACTCCATCCCGCTCTACCTGATGCCCCGCCCCAACTCAGTCGCTGGTGAGAGGACAGATATTTTGTCAATATTAGTTCCTGTATAGCCCAACATTAGCTCCTTTAGCTTAGCGGTGGTGACGTGAAGTCATGTGACCGTGCTGTAGTTCCTTTATAGCCCAACATTAGCCTCCTTTATCTTAGCGGTGGTGACGTGAAGTCATGTGACCGTGCTGTAGTTCCTTTATAGCCCAACATTAGCCTCCTTTAGCTTAGCGGTGGTGACGTGAAGTCATGTGACCGTGCTGTAGTTCCTTTATAGCCCAACATTAGCCTCCTTTAGCTTAGCGGTGGTGACGTGAAGTCATGTGACCGTGCTGTAGTTCCTTTATAGCCCAACATTAGCTCCTTTAGCTTAGCGGTGGTGACGTGAAGTCATGTGACCGTGCTGTAGTTCCTGTATAGCCCAACATTAGCTCCTTTAGCTTAGCGGTGGTGACGTGAAGTCATGTGACCGTGCTGTAGTTCCTTTATAGCCCAACATTAGCCTCCTTTAGCTTAGCGGTGGTGACGTGAAGTCATGTGACCGTGCTGTAGTTCCTTTATAGCCCAACATTAGCCTCCTTTAGCTTAGCGGTGGTGACGTGAAGTCATGTGACCGTGCTGTAGTTCCTTTATAGCTCAACATTAGCCTCCTTTAGCTTAGCGGTGGTGACGTGAAGTCATGTGACCGTGCTGTAGTTCCTTTATAGCCCAACATTAGCCTCCTTTAGCTTAGCGGTGGTGACGTGAAGTCATGTGACCGTGCTGTAGCTCCTTTATAGCCCAACATTAGCCTCCTTTAGCTTAGCGGTGGTGACGTGAAGTCATGTGACCGTGCTGTAGTTCCTCTATAGCCCAACATTAGCCACCTTTAGCTTAGCGGTGGTGACGTGAAGTCATGTGACCGTGCTGTAGTTCCTCTATAGCCCAACATTAGCCACCTTTAGCTTAGCGGTGGTGACGTGAAGTCATGTGACCGTGCTGTAGTTCCTCTATAGCCCAACATTAGCCTCCTTTAGCTTAGCGGTGGTGACGTGAAGTCATGTGACCGTGCTGTAGTTCCTGTATAGCCCAACATTAGCCACCTTTAGCTTAGCGGTGGTGACGTGAAGTCATGTGACCGTGCTGTAGTTCCTTTATAGCCCAACATTAGCCTCCTTTAGCTTAGCGGTGGTGACGTGAAGTCATGTGACCGTGCTGTAGTTCCTTTATAGCCCAACATTAGCCACCTTTAGCTTAGCGGTGGTGACGTGACGTCATGTGACCGTGCTGTAGTTCCTTTATAGCCCAACATTAGCCTCCTTTAGCTTAGCGGTGGTGACGTGAAGTCATGTGACCGTGCTGTAGTTCCTGTATAGCCCAACATTAGCCACCTTTAGCTTAGCGGTGGTGACGTGAAGTCATGTGACCGTGCTGTAGTTCCTGTATAGCCCAACATTAGCCACCTTTAGCTTAGCGGTGGTGACGTGAAGTCATGTGACCGTGCTGTAGTTCCTTTATAGCCCAACATTAGCCTCCTTTAGCTTAGCGGTGGTGACGTGAAGTCATGTGACCGTGCTGTAGTTCCTTTATAGCCCAACATTAGCCTCCTTTAGCTTAGCGGTGGTGACGTGAAGTCATGTGACCGTGCTGTAGTTCCTTTATAGCTCAACATTAGCCTCCTTTAGCTTAGCGGTGGTGACGTGAAGTCATGTGACCGTGCTGTAGTTCCTTTATAGCCCAACATTAGCCTCCTTTAGCTTAGCGGTGGTGACGTGAAGTCATGTGACCGTGCTGTAGCTCCTTTATAGCCCAACATTAGCCTCCTTTAGCTTAGCGGTGGTGACGTGAAGTCATGTGACCGTGCTGTAGTTCCTCTATAGCCCAACATTAGCCACCTTTAGCTTAGCGGTGGTGACGTGAAGTCATGTGACCGTGCTGTAGTTCCTCTATAGCCCAACATTAGCCACCTTTAGCTTAGCGGTGGTGACGTGAAGTCATTTGACCGTGCTGTAGTTCCTCTATAGCCCAACATTAGCCTCCTTTAGCTTAGCGGTGGTGACGTGAAGTCATGTGACCGTGCTGTAGTTCCTGTATAGCCCAACATTAGCCACCTTTAGCTTAGCGGTGGTGACGTGAAGTCATGTGACCGTGCTGTAGTTCCTTTATAGCCCAACATTAGCCTCCTTTAGCTTAGCGGTGGTGACGTGAAGTCATGTGACCGTGCTGTAGTTCCTTTATAGCCCAACATTAGCCACCTTTAGCTTAGCGGTGGTGACGTGACGTCATGTGACCGTGCTGTAGTTCCTTTATAGCCCAACATTAGCCTCCTTTAGCTTAGCGGTGGTGACGTGAAGTCATGTGACCGTGCTGTAGTTCCTGTATAGCCCAACATTAGCCACCTTTAGCTTAGCGGTGGTGACGTGAAGTCATGTGACCGTGCTGTAGTTCCTGTATAGCCCAACATTAGCCACCTTTAGCTTAGCGGTGGTGACGTGACGTCATGTGACCGTGCTGTAGTTCCTTTATAGCCCAACATTAGCCTCCTTTAGCTTAGCGGTGGTGACGTGAAGTCATGTGACCGTGCTGTAGTTCCTGTATAGCCCAACATTAGCCACCTTTAGCTTAGCGGTGGTGACGTGAAGTCATGTGACCGTGCTGTAGTTCCTGTATAGCCCAACATTAGCCACCTTTAGCTTAGCGGTGGTGACGTGAAGTCATGTGACCGTGCTGTAGTTCCTTTATAGCCCAACATTAGCCACCTTTAGCTTAGCGGTGGTGACGTGAAGTCATGTGACCGTGCTGTAGTTCCTTTATAGCCCAACATTAGCCTCCTTTAGCTTAGCGGTGGTGACGTGAAGTCATGTGACCGAGCTGTACTTCCAGCAGCTCTTAACTTGGGAATACAAAACAACATTAATAAGTGTGATTCTGGAGCGTAGCCTAGCTTAGCATTACAACTGAAAACAGTGTCCCTGGCTCTCTCCACATTACACTAAAAAAAGAGTACAAACACTTCTAAAACGAGGCTGATTTGAGCTTTCCTTCTGCACTGTATCATGTGTATATATATACATGATGAAAAACTCAGCCAACGCCGGGTCATCCTCCCTTTCCTCTTTTCCCCTCTCCGTGTCTCATAAAAACTAAAGAGGAAGGAAGTGACATGTATGACGTTTCTGAAAACACACACAGGATACAGTCAGCTCTGAGGCGTTACAGGAGTTCAGCTGCAGCGCCCTGCGGTACGTCTCTCACTGCGTCAGGAGAGGAGGCAGAGTTTACTCTCTTTTGGGATTTGTAGATTTCAAATCAGATTCATTTTTAAGAAACAATAGGCTACTAACCCTGCCTGTCCTTCAACTCGTAACAACACATGAGGAAAGGAAAAGGAGGATGACCACAGTCGGGTTTAGTTTGTGTTTATTGAGTGTTTCCTGCAGGTTGTGGGTTTATTTGTTGTGGTCCAGTATCAGAGTTGTGTTTATTCTAACGTTCTCCATCCTGCAGCCACCAGTTCTGCTCACCTGGAGGACCTGTCCTACCTGGATGATCCTCAGAGGCTCGTCCCGTCACGCACCTCCCTCAGGATGCCCAGACAGGACTCTGGAGTCGCAGTCAACAGGACCAGAGAGGTGAACACACACACACACACACACACACACACACACACACACACACACACACACACACACGCACATACACACACACACACACACACACACACACACACACACGCACACACACATACTATCAGTATTACATTTAGCTAATATCCACAGTGACAGTAAGTGCAATCAAACAAAAAGATACAAACTCAGATCAGCTACCCCACTTTAGGTGCTAATACATTAGCTTCAAATAAGCTAACCCACTTTAGGTGCTAATACATTAGCTTCAGAAAAGCTAACCCACTTTAGGTGCTAATACATTAGCTTCAAATAAGCTAACCCACTTTAGGTGCTAATACATTAGCTTCAAATAAGCTAACCCACTTTAGGTGCTAATACATTAGCTTCAAATAAGCTACACCCACTTTAGGTGCTAATACATTAGCTTCAAATAAGCTAACCCACTTTAGGTGCTAATACATTAGCTTCAAATAAGCTAACCCACTTTAGGTGCTAATACATTAGCTTCAAATAAGCTAACCCACTTTAGGTGCTAATACATTAGCTTCAAATAAGCTAACCCACTTTAGGTGCTAATACATTAGCTTCAAATAAGCTAACCCACTTTAGGTGCTAATACATTAGCTTCAAATAAGCTAACCCACTTTAGGTGCTAATACATTAGCTTCAAATAAGCTAACCCACTTTAGGTGCTAATACATTAGCTTCAAATAAGCTAACCCACTTTAGGTGCTAATACATTAGCTTCAAATAAGCTAACCCACTTTAGGTGCTAATACATTAGCTTCAAATAAGCTAACCCACTTTAGGTGCTAATACATTAGCTTCAAATAAGCTAACCCACTTTAGGTGCTAATACATTAGCTTCAGAAAAGCTAACCCACTTTAGGTGCTAATACATTAGCTTCAAATAAGCTACCCCACTTTAGGTGCTAATACATTAGCTTCAAATAAGCTACCCCACTTTAGGTGCTAATACATTAGCTTCAAATAAGCTAACCCACTTTAGGTGCTAATACATTAGCTTCAAATAAGCTCACCCACTTTAGGTGCTAATACATTAGCTTCAAATAAGCTCACCCACTTTAGGTGCTAATACATTAGCTTCAAATAAGCTAACCCCACTTTAGGTGCTAATACATTAGCTTCAAATAAGCTACCCCACTTTAGGTGCTAATACATTAGCTTCAAATAAGCTAACCCACTTTAGGTGCTAATACATTAGCTTCAAATAAGCTAACCCACTTTAGGTGCTAATACATTAGCTTCAAATAAGCTACCCCACTTTAGGTGCTTATACATTAGCTTCAAATAAGCTAACCCACTTTAGGTGCTTATACATTAGCTTCAAATAAGCTAACCCACTTTAGGTGCTTATACATTAGCTTCAAATAAGCTAACCCACTTTAGGTGCTTATACATTAGCTTCAAATAAGCTAACCCCACTTTAGGTGCTTATACATTAGCTTCAAATAAGCTAACCCACTTTAGGTGCTAATACATTAGCTTCAAATAAGCTAACCCACTTTATATCAATATCTCTCTCTCTCTCCTACAGTTCGTTTCACCCCCTCTCTGAACCTGAAGCCCCTCCTCTTCGAGGTTCCCAGCCTCTCGTCCGATTGGCTGTTCAGCGGCAGGGAGTGGCTCTTCCAGGAAGTGGACGCTTGTCTCCGCGGCTCTGATTCGTCGAGCAGCCGAGGCGTCATCATCGTGGGCAACATGGGCTTCGGGAAAACCGCCATCATCGCCCGCCTGGTGGCGCTCAGTTGTCATGGCAACCGCATCTCGCCAACCGGCAACCAGACGCTGCCCAAACGTGAGTCAGCAATATCACATTTATATACTTAGTATCAACGGGTAAAGGGTTGGGACACCTGTAAACAACAACAACAACAATATATTTGAACCCTGCTGTCACACGCTTTCTTTAGGTCGTGCAAAACGGCCACATTTCTGTTTTACATTGTTATTGTTTATGCATGCAGAGGGTAAACAAACCCAATGTCTTCCATTGCTGAATGAAATCCAGGGGCCTCGGGCTCTTCCATGTTGGGACCCCCAGTGAGTTTCTCCAGACATGAAGACGTCTTTAATTATTCTGAGAGAGACTCTGAACCCTGCTGAGAATAACATCATACAGCGGAATATTGTGTTATATATTTTCTTCATGTTATTATAGTTTCTTAAAATAGTTCTCTATCTGTGTTTTAAGTTTTTGTTTTATTTTAATGTATAAAACACGACACCAGGTCAACTTCCTCGTATGTCTCAACCTACCTAACCTTCCTCGTGGATTCATCCTCTCATCACAGACACGTGCATTTCCTAACATTCGGTCTCTACGCTGTAAAATGTATTATCTCTTGGATTCACACACGGCATCTATTGCAGTCTGTGCGTCCTGGAGAGGATCCTCCTCTGTGCTCTCCTGAGGGTTCTCCATGTTCCCTTAGACTGGGGGGTTTCTCTGGAAGTGTTTCCTTGAACGATGTGAGGATAGAGGGTCTGAGGATAGAGGGTCTGAGGACAGAGGGTCTGAGGACAGAGGGTCTGAGGACAGAGGGTCTAAGCACAGAGGGTCTGAGGACAGAGGGTCTAAGGACAGAGGGTCTAAGGACAGAGGGTCTGAGGACAGAGGGTCTGAGGACAGAGGGTCTAAGGACAGAGGGTGTAAGGACAGAGGGTCTGAGGACAGAGAGTGTAAGGACAGAGGGTCTAAGGACAGAGGGTGTAAGGAAAGAGGGTCTAAGGACAGAGGGTGTAAGGACAGAGGGTCTAAGGACAGAGGGTGTAAGGACAGAGGGTCTGAGGACAGAGGGTGTAAGGACAGAGGGTCTAAGGACAGAGGGTGTAAGGACAGAGGTTCTAAGGACAGAGGGTGTAGGGACAGAGGGTCTGAGGACAGAGGGTCTGAGGACAGAGGGTCTAAGGACAGAGGGTCTAAGGACAGAGGGTCTGAGGACAGAGGGTCTGAGGACAGAGGGTCTAAGGACAGAGGGTCTGAGGACAGAGGGTGTAAGGAGAGAGGGTCTAAGGACAGAGGGTGTAGGGACAGAGGGTCTGAGGACAGAGGGTGTAAGGACAGAGGGTCTAAGGACAGAGGGTGTAAGTAAAGAGGGTCTAAGGACAGAGGGTGTAAGGACAGAGGGTCTGAGGACAGAGGGTGTAAGGACAGAGGGTCTAAGGACAGAGGGTGTAGGGACAGAGGGTCTGAGGACAGAGGGTGTAAGGATAGAGGGTCTAAGGACAGAGGGTGTAAGGACAGAGGTTCTAAGGACAGAGGGTGTAAGGACAGAGGGTCTGAGGACAGAGGGTGTAAGGACAGAGGGTCTAAGGACAGAGGGTGTAAGGACAGAGGTTCTAAGGACAGAGGGTGTAAGGACAGAGGGTCTGAGGACAGAGGGTCTAAGGACAGAGGGTCTAAGGACAGAGGGTCTGAGGACAGAGGGTCTGAGGACAGAGGGTCTAAGGACAGAGGGTCTGAGGACAGAGGGTCTGAGGGTCTGAGGACAGAGGGTCTAAGGACAGAGGGTCTAAGCACAGAGGGTCTGAGGACAGAGGGTCTAAGGACAGAGGGTCTAAGGACAGAGGGTCTGAGGACAGAGGGTCTGAGGACAGAGGGTCTAAGGACAGAGGGTCTGAGAACAGAGGGTCTGAGGGTCTGAGGACAGAGGGTCTAAGGACAGAGGGTCTAAGCACAGAGGGTCTGATGACAGAGGGTCTAAGGACAGAGGGTCTAAGGACAGAGGGTGTAAGGACAGAGGGTCTGAGGA
>CM070491.1:38972714-39017714 GCA_036324585.1 Champsocephalus esox | reverse complement strand
AGAGACATGGAGAAGAGGGGACACATGTTGATGTAGAAGAGACATGAAGAAGAGGGGACACATGTTGATGTAGAGAGACATGAAGAAGAGGGGACACATGTTGATGTAGAAGAGACATGAAGAAGAGGGGACACATGTTGATGTAGAAGAGACATGAAGAAGAGGGGACACATGTTGATGTAGAAGAGACATGGAGAAGAGGGGACACATGTTGATGTAGAAGAGACATGGAGAAGAGGGGACACATGTTGATGTAGAAGAGACATGAAGAAGAGGGGACACATGTTGATGTAGAAGAGACATGAAGAAGAGGGGACACATGTTGATGTAGAAGAGACATGGAGAAGAGGGGACACATGTTGATGTAGAAGAGACATGAAGAAGAGGGGACACATGTTGATGTAGAAGAGACATGGAGAAGAGGGGACACATGTTGATGTAGAAGAGACATGAAGAAGAGGGGACACATGTTGATGTAGAAGAGACATGAAGAAGAGGGGACACATGTTGATGTAGAAGAGACATGAAGAAGAGGGGACACATGTTGATGTAGAAGAGACATGAAGAAGAGGGGACACATGTTGATGTAGAAGAGACATGAAGAAGAGGGGACACATGTTGATGTAGAAGAGACATGAAGAAGAGGGGACACATGTTGATGTAGAAGAGACATGAAGAAGAGGGGACACATGTTGATGTAGAAGAGACATGAAGAAGAGGGGACACATGTTGATGTAGAAGAGACATGAAGAAGAGGGGACACATGTTGATGTAGAAGAGACATGAGAAGAGGGGACACATGTTGATGTAGAAGAGACATGAGAAGAGGGGACACATGTTGATGTAGAAGAGACATGAAGAAGAGGGGACACATGTTGATGTAGAAGAGACATGAAGAAGAGGGGACACATGTTGATGTAGAAGAGACATGAAGAAGAGGGGACACATGTTGATGTAGAAGAGACATGGAGAAGAGGGGACACATGTTGATGTAGAAGAGACATGAAGAAGAGGGGACACATGTTGATGTAGAAGAGACATGAAGAAGAGGGGACACATGTTGATGTAGAAGAGACATGGAGAAGAGGGGACACATGTTGATGTAGAAGAGACATGAAGAAGAGGGGACACATGTTGATGTAGAAGAGACATGAAGAAGAGGGGACACATGTTGATGTAGAAGAGACATGAAGAAGAGGGGACACATGTTGATGTAGAAGAGACATGAAGAAGAGGGGACACATGTTGATGTAGAAGAGACATGGAGAAGAGGGGACACATGTTGATGTAGAAGAGACATGAAGAAGAGGGGACACATGTTGATGTAGAAGAGACATGAAGAAGAGGGGACACATGTTGATGTAGAAGAGACATGAAGAAGAGGGGACACATGTTGATGTAGAAGAGACATGAAGAAGAGGGGACACATGTTGATGTAGAAGAGACATGGAGAAGAGGGGACACATGTTGATGTAGAAGAGACATGAAGAAGAGGGGACACATGTTGATGTAGAGAGACATGAGAAGAGGGGACACATGTTGATGTAGAAGAGACATGAAGAAGAGGGGACACATGTTGATGTAGAAGAGACATGAAGAAGAGGGGACACATGTTGATGTAGAAGAGACATGGAGAAGAGGGGACACATGTTGATGTAGAAGAGACATGAAGAAGAGGGGACACATGTTGATGTAGAAGAGACATGGAGAAGAGGGGACACATGTTGATGTAGAAGAGACATGAAGAAGAGGGGACACATGTTGATGTAGAAGAGACATGAGAAGAGGGGACACATGTTGATGTAGAAGAGACATGAAGAAGAGGGGACACATGTTGATGTAGAAGAGACATGAAGAAGAGGGGACACATGTTGATGTAGAAGAGACATGAAGAAGAGGGGACACATGTTGATGTAGAAGAGACATGAAGAAGAGGGGACACATGTTGATGTAGAAGAGACATGAAGAAGAGGGGACACATGTTGATGTAGAAGAGACATGAAGAAGAGGGGACACATGTTGATGTAGAAGAGACATGAAGAAGAGGGGACACATGTTGATGTAGAAGAGACATGAAGAAGAGGGGACACATGTTGATGTAGAAGAGACATGAGAAGAGGGGACACATGTTGATGTAGAAGAGACATGAAGAAGAGGGGACACATGTTGATGTAGAAGAGACATGAAGAAGAGGGGACACATGTTGATGTAGAAGAGACATGAAGAAGAGGGGACACATGTTGATGTAGAAGAGACATGAAGAAGAGGGGACACATGTTGATGTAGAAGAGACATGGAGAAGAGGGGACACATGTTGATGTAGAAGAGACATGAAGAAGAGGGGACACATGTTGATGTAGAAGAGACATGAAGAAGAGGGGACACATGTTGATGTAGAAGAGACATGGAGAAGAGGGGACACATGTTGATGTAGAAGAGACATGAAGAAGAGGGGACACATGTTGATGTAGAAGAGACATGAAGAAGAGGGGACACATGTTGATGTAGAAGAGACATGAAGAAGAGGGGACACATGTTGATGTAGAAGAGACATGAAGAAGAGGGGACACATGTTGATGTAGAAGAGACATGGAGGAGAGGGGACACATGTTGATGTAGAAGAGACATGGAGAAGAGGGGACACATGTTGATGTAGAAGAGACATGAAGAAGAGGGGACACATGTTGATGTAGAAGAGACATGGAGAAGAGGGGACACGTGTTGATGTAGGAGAGACATGAAGAAGAGGGGACACATGTTGATGTAGGAGAGACATGGAGAAGAGGGGACACATGTTGATGTAGAAGAGACATGAAGAAGAGGGGACACATGTTGATGTAGGAGAGACATGGAGAAGAGGGGACACATGTTGATGTAGAAGAGACATGGAGAAGAGGGGACACATGTTGATGTAGGAGAGACATGAAGAAGAGGGGACACATGTTGATGTAGGAGAGACATGGAGAAGAGTGGACAACAAAATATAAAGCAGGTATTATCTGAGGAATGGAATACTAAATATGATGCAGTTATACAGATGATTAACCGTTTTGTAATATGTTTAAGTGACGTGTGCGCGTGTGTGTGTGTGTGTGTGTGTGTGTGTGTGTGTGTGTGTGTGTGTGTGTGCAGGTGCTTCCTGTGAGTCTAGCTGAGGTGTACCTGCTGCAGCTCAACATGCGTTTTCCCACCCAGTCATCTTTCCAGAGAGTTCAGCCGCTGCTCAACGTCGCCGTGTCATCGCTTCATCCACTCACCGACCAGCAGGTAGTGTTGGGGTGTGTGTGTGTGTGTGCGCGTGCACGCGCGTGCGTGTGCGTGCATGCGTATGTGTGCGTGTGTGTGTGCGGGCGGGCGTGCGTGGGGGTGTGTGCGTGCGTGGGGGTGTGTGCGTGCGTGGGGGTGTGTGTGCTGTGCGTGTGTGTGTGTGTGCGTGCGGGGGGTGTGTGTGTGCGTGTGAGTGCGTGTGTGTGCGTGCGTGGGGGTGTGTGTGTGTGCGTGTGAGTGCGTGTGTGTGTGTGCGTGCGTGGGGGTGTGTCAGGACAAGGATTGTTAAAACATGTTCTACAAAATACCCCCATGTGCCTCAGACTTACATATCTTTGTTCTAATTAAGAAATGCTAACGTGCTAACGTGCTAACGTGCTACTCTCAGATGGTGAACAAGCCAAACTCTCTCTCTCTCTTAGTATTGTAAGCATGTTAGCGTGTTGACGGATCAACGACAACTATCCAGTCACCTGGGCAGATCTGAAGATAGCTGAGTGTGAACTGAATACCAGAGCGACAATCGGTGCGTTCGACCAGGAAGACACAACCTGGAAGAAAACAGAGTCATAAAGAACATCAGGTTTCAGAGAGCCAAGCATCAAGTGCTCCTCAGCTGGCTTTAGAGGAGCCAGTCCTTTGTTAGTATATAAGTGCTTTGTTAGTATATAAGTGCTCTGTTAGTATATAAGTGCTTTGTTAGTATATAAGAGCTTTGTTAGTATATAAGTGCTCTGTTAGTATATAAGTGCTTTGTTAGTATATAAGTGCTCTGTTAGTATATAAGTGCTTTGTTAGTATATAAGTGCTTTGTTAGTATATAAGTGCTTTGTTAGTATATAAGTGCTTTGTTAGTATATAAGTGCTCTGTTAGTATATAAGTGCTTTGTTAGTATATAAGAGCTTTGTTAGTATATAAGTGCTTTGTTAGTATATAAGTGCTCTGTTAGTATATAAGAGCTTTGTTAGTATATAAGTGCTTTGTTAGTATATAAGTGCTTTGTTAGTATATAAGTGCTCTGTTAGTATATAAGAGCTTTGTTAGTATATAAGTGCTTTGTTAGTATATAAGTGCTTTGTTAGTATATAAGTGCTTTGTTAGTATATAAGTGCTCTGTTAGTATATAAGTGCTTTGTTAGTATATAAGTGCTTTGTTAGTATATAAGTGCTTTGTTAGTATATAAGTGCTTTGTTAGTATATAAGTGCTTTGTTAGTATATAAGTGCTTTGTTAGTATATAAGTGCTTTGTTAGTATATAAGTGCTTTGTTAGTATATAAGTGCTTTGTTAGTATATAAGTGCTTTGTTAGTATATAAGTGCTTTGTTAGTATATAAGTGCTTTGTTAGTATATAAGTGCTTTGTTAGTATATAAGTGCTCTGTTAGTATATAAGTGCTTTGTTAGTATATAAGTGCTTTGTTAGTATATAAGTGCTTTGTTAGTATATAAGAGCTTTGTTAGTATATAAGTGCTTTGTTAGTATATAAGTGCTTTGTTAGTATATAAGAGCTTTGTTAGTATATAAGTGCTTTGTTAGTATATAAGTGCTTTGTTAGTATATAAGTGCTTTGTTAGTATATAAGTGCTCTGTTAGTATATAAGTGCTTTGTTAGTATATAAGTGCTTTGTTAGTAGTTCTATCCTCGAGGTGGAGTCGAGAGAGATGAGCTTCAGTCTGGAAGGTGTGTGAGCTTTCTGCTGTCCTGATGTCAATGGGAGCTCATTCCACCACCTTGGAGCCAGGACAGCAAACCCACGTGTTCCTGCTGATGGGAACTTGGGTCCCCCTCGCAGCGAGGGTGCAGCGAGCCGTCTGGCTGATGCAGAGCGGAGTGCACGTGCTGGGGTGCACGGTTTAACCGTGTCCTGGATGTAGGAAGGGCCAGATCCATTCGCAGCATGGTACGCAGGCACCAGGGTCTTGAAGTGGATTCTAGCAGTTACCGGAAGCCAGTGGAGGGAGCGGAGGAGCGGAGTGGTGTGGAACATTCAGGAAGGTTGAAGACCAGACGAGCCGCTGCATTCTGGGTGAGAGAGGTCGGATGGCACATGCAGGGAGACCAGCCAGGAGGGAGCTGCAGTAGTCTAGATGATTGATAGTCAGGTCAAGAGTGGGACTATCTTTTCCCGGAAGGAAAAGCAGTTCAGTTTTGTCGAGGTTGAGCTTGAGATGATGAGCGGACATCCACTGAGAGATGTCAGCTAGACGAGCAGAGATGCGTGCGACGACCTGGGTCTCTGAGCGGGGAAAGGACAGGGTTCATTGGGTGTCGTCAGCGTAGCAGTGGTATGAAAAAACCATGCAGGCTAATGACAGATCCGAGCGAGTTTGTGTACAAGGAGAAGAGGAGAGGACCAAGAACAGAGCCCTGAGGGACCCCTGTAGTTAATTGACAGGGGTCGGACTCAGACCCTCTCCAAGTGACCCTGTAGGTACGGTCTTTGAGGTATGAGGTGAGGAGGGAAAGTGCAGAGCCTGAAGCTCCAAGTTCTTGGAGAGTGAAGGAGGATCTGATGGTTCACCGTGTCGAATGCAGCAGACAGGTCCAACAGGACGAGGACAGAGGAGAGGGAGGCTGCTTTAGCAGTGTGCAGTTCCTCAGAGACAGCAAGGAGGGCAGTTTCTGTGGAGTGACCTGCCTTGAACCCAGACTGGTGCGGATCCAGAAGGTTGTTCTGATGGAGAGAGCAGTAGAGTTGTCTAAAGACAGGAGCGGGAGGAGAGAGACAGGCCTGTGGTTTATAACGTCAGACGGGTCGAGAGAGGGTTTCTTTAGGAGAGGGTTTACTCTCGCCTCCTTGAGACCGTTTGGAAAGGGACCAGAAGTTAGAGAAGTGTTGATGAAGAGGGAGAGAAACGGTATTATCCTCTGGCCGGGGACAACAGCTGGAAATGAGCGATGTTGGCTAAAGCGTCCCATTCACTGTGTGTGACGGGGACTGTCCTCGACACGGAGAACAAGTAGACTAACCTACCACTCATCACGCGGGGCCTCCTAAAGCACGGCCCCGTTTCCTACAGATCTTTCAGCGTCTGCCATGGACTAACGACCGTGCGTGTGTTCCTCCTGCAGCTGTTCGAGGTGGTGAATGCCAGCGCCGTGTCGGGGGGGCTGCTGAGCTGGGGGGAGTTCGTTCAGAGGATGGAACAGCTGAACTCCTTCCTGCTGAGGAGGAGCGACGGCAGCCGGATGCTGAACCACAGCTCCTTCAGGGAGTGGCTGGTGTGGAGGGAGGAGGGCCAGGACCCCCGCTTCCTCTGCGAGCCCAGGTACACGAGACGAGTGGCTTCAACTCGTACTGCAATGCTTCACTTTAACTATCTGATTTAACGCAGTGCTGTACCTTATTCGACAAACGATCACGTTAGACTCTGTCCAGATGTACTTCTCTGTCGGCAAGACGATGTATCGGCAGTAGAGCGTCGATGCTAACAGAGCATCTCTGACCCCAGGTACAGAGAGAGAGATGACTTGATGTGTTGTGATTTTAAAAAGGTGTCTCTTATCATCTGGCCGGGGACAGCAGCTGTTCTTTGGGACCAATGGGGACCGTCCAGGACACTATAAACCAATCAAATAAACGAAATGTGTATCATAGGACCCCAGGTTCAGAGACCCTCTCCCGATGTCCCTGATGTCCCACCTTTGTGTCTTTAGGAGCGGCCACACCCTGCTGGCCTTCTGGCTCTGCAGGCGGGGGGGGAAGCTGACCCGCCAGCAGACCCTGGAGCTGGGGCACCACATCCTGAAGGCCCACATCTACAAGGTGGGGCCCTGCAGCAGAAGAACACCTTTATTATTGATTTCAATTCAGTGTTCCACTCTGTTTGTATACATGCACATACTACTTATATAAGTACATAGAAATACACACGGTTATATGCCAGTCCGTCCGGCGCCAGGGAGCAGTTGGGGGTTCGGTGCCTTGCTCAAGGGCAGTTCCAGCCCACAATCTGTATGTGTTGGTCCGATCGGGACGTGACCAGCGACCCTGACTCATGTCTGTCCTGCAGGGTCTGAGTAAGAAGCTCGGGGTTTCCTCCTCAGTTCTGCAGGGGCTGTGGATGTCCTACAGCACGGAGGGTCTGAGCCCCGCCCTTTCATCTCTGAGGAACCTGTACACCCCCAACATCAAGGTAACACACACACACACACACGCACGCACACACACACGCACACACGTGCACACACACACACACACACACACGCACGCACACACACGCGCACACACACGCACACACGCGCACACACACGCACACACACACACACGCACATGCACACACGCACACGCACACACGCACGCACACACACGCACACACAGACACACCTGGCTGACACAGCTGTGCCTGCACGACGAAGCCGGTCACCCCGCCCTCTACCTGTGCAGGTGAGCCGGCTGCTGGTGATGGGGGGGGCAGACGTGGACTCGCGCAGCGACGTGCTGAACAGCGCCCCCCTGCTGTGCGTGCACGCTCACCTGGGGCACGGGGACGCCGTGGCTCTGCTGCTGGACCTCGGGGCGCAGGTGAGAGGCTTCGGGGGAGACGCTGATTGGGTTCGTCTCTCTGAGGACAGGGTGCTCAAGGTGTGTGTCCTCTGCAGGTGGACACGCAGTCACATGACGGCCTCACTGCGCTGGGATTCGCTGCCGCCGCCGGACACATGGACATCGTCACCATGCTGAGTCAGCACAGCGCCAAGGTGAGGGGGGGGGAGGGGAGTGAGGGGGAGTGAGGGGGAGGAGGTGAGGGGGAGATGAGGGGAGGGGAGGTGAGGGGGAGGCGAGAGGGAGATGAGGGGGAGGGGAGGTGAGGGGGAGGCGAGAGGGAGATGAGGGGGAGGGGAGGTGAGGGGGAGGCGAGAGGGAGATGAGGGGGAGGGGAGGTGAGCGGGAGGTGAGCGGGAGGTGAGGGGGAGATGAGGGGAGTGCATCGTTAAATATGTAGCTGGAGATATCAACTAGTTTCCTTTCAGCATCCTGCAGGTGTAATAGTAACTCTCTCTCCTCTCCTCTCTCCCCTCTCCTCTCTCTACTCTCTCTCCCTCTCTCTCTCTCTCCCTCCCTCTCTCTCTCTCTCCCTCCCTCCCTCTCTCTCTCTCTCTCTCTCTCTCTCCCTCTCTCCTCTCCCTCTCTCTCCCTCTCTCTCTCTCTCCCTCTCTCTCTCTCCCTCTCCTCTCTCTCTCTCCCTCCCTCTCTCCCTCTCTCTCTCTCTCCTCTCTCTCTCTCCCTCCCTCTCTCTCTCTCTCCTCCTCCCTCTCTCTCTCTCTCTCTCTCTCTCTCTCTCTCTCCCTCTCTCTCTCTCTCCCTCCTCCCTCTCTCTCTCTCTCTCTCTCTCTCTCTCTCTCTCTCCCTCTCTCCCTCAGGCGGGTCACGTGGACGGTTCAGGACGGTGTGTGTTGGTTCTCGCTGCTCAGCGCGGTCGTATTGCTGTGATGCGTTTCCTGCTGCGCCGCGCAGACTGGAGCTGCACTTCCTGCTGCAGCCAGAGGGGGCCGAGCAGGAGGAGAGCTCTGCAGCACGCTGTGAGCGCTGCTGCTAGCATGGGACACACAGAGGTACACACACACACGCACACACACGCACGCACACACGCACACACACACACGCACACACACGCACACATACACACACACGTACACACACACACACGCACACATACGCACACACACACGCACATACGCACACACACACACGTACACACACACACACACACACACTAATGCATGTGTTCCTATGTTTCTGCAGATGGTGTCTCACCTGCTGGATCTACCTGAGGAAGAGGAGGATAAACCTGAGATCAACACAGCTGACAGTCTGTGGGGAGAGACAGGTACACAACTACTACACAACTGCTACACAACTAACGAAGGACTAAGGCCCCGCCCACACGGAGACCAAACCGATTTCGAACCGATTTCGATTTCAAAAAAGTCTTCTGTTCACACGGAATCAAACGTGTCCGTCCGCACGAGGCCGCTCAAACCGCTGGTGACGTTGTAGTACATATGCCGGGCCTGTAGGTGGCGCTGTACTTCTGCCACGAAATACACCAAAAGCAGAGAAGAAGACCCCCGGCACAAGCACAAACAAACAAATCTGTATCGTGGTCAGTCGCGTCTGGAGCACGAACGCAACCCTGTGATCCGCCATTGTTGTTGTTGTTGTTGGCGGCGAACGCATCAGCACTGACGCGCGGTGGGGAGAGGCGGGGCTATGGCGTCATCGATTCAGGAAATGATCGTATAGGGCGTTCTCACGGAGCCGCGAGCGTTTCGTCCTCAGACCACTTTGGGAGCCGTGATCAAAGTGTATCGTTTTCGGGGCTCCGAATGCGCGGGTCCGTTTCGGCTTCGTGTGGACGAACCGTCTAAAGCAGTGCTTCTCAAAGTGTGGTCCGCGGACCGGTGGTCCGTGAGCGCCCCCTAGTGGTCCGTGAGTATATTGGTAAGATCTAACAGTGATTAGAAATTATCCTGCGGGTCCCAGATTAAATCCACCACGGGCCTGATTTGGCCCCCGGGCCTCGAGTTTGACACCTGTGGTCTATACGATAGAGAACGTTAGCGGATACAACTGATATCGTCTCTGTGTGGACGGGCCTAACACACTATGAGTTATTAATACAGCGCAGTGTGTGTGTGTGTGTGTGTGTGTGTGTGTGTGTGTGTGTGTGGTGTGTGTGTGTGTGAACAAGCAGCGAGGACACACACTGAGCTTTTAGTTCTAGTTTCTCTAGATCTATCAAACCTATATGTTGTATTATTATGTATAACACTGAAACTGACTCTGCATGTTAATCACGTGCCTGCATGAAGGTGTGTGTGATATGAAGGTGTGTGTGGTCGCTGACAGCAGAGAGGACGAGTGCTACCGTCTGCGGATGAGTCAGCACGTTTGCACACGGTGTGAAAGAAGCGTGTGAAATGTGTTTTGGCGAGACGCCTGGAATAAGGTCTGACGTCAAACACGTGGAGGCTTCCTGAAGGCGGTCGATCCGTCAGATACCGATCTGGAATCTGGAATCAAAGCTGTTTAAACGTCCAAAGATATTCATCACATCTAAACATTCATTAAAGCAAGAGGCTTTCAGTCGTTGCTGGACTGCAGCCCTCTGGTGGCGGGACCGAGCACTGCCCTCTGGTGGCGGGACCGAGCACTGCCCTCTGGTGGCGGGACCGAGCACTGCCCTCTGGTGGCGGGTCTGAGCACTGCCCTCTGGTGGCGGGTCTGAGCACTGCCCTCTGGTGGCGGGACCGAGCACTGCCCTCTGGTGGCGGGTCTGAGCACTGCCCTCTGGTGGCGGGTCTGAGCACTGCAGCACACACACATCGCTCTCTATCTTTCTTCTGTTCTTTAATATTGCTTTATTTTAACTCTCAAGTGAAAAGACTCGTGGTAATTTGTTTGTAATTGTGTGTGTGTGTGTGTGTGTGCGTGTGCGTGCGCTTGTGCGTGCGTGTGTGTGTGTGTGTGTAGCGCTGACAGCAGCAGCAGGAAGTGGGCGTCTGTCCGCCTGCAGGATGCTTCTGGATCAGGGAGCGTCTGTGGAGCAGAGCAACAAGAGGGGGGAGAAACCTCTGTTCAGCGCTGTGAGGAGAGGAGACAGACAGGTGCACACACACCACACACACACACATCACACACCACACACACACACACACACTACAAAGGGGCTTTATTGGCATGGCCACCTTTTAAACATAGTATTGCCAAAGCATTCCGCACACGGCGTTTTAACAGAACAAAACAAAAATCAACACTATACATAAATATCAACAATACATGTGGCACAACAGAATAACACAAAACATACTGTATATACCAACACACACACACACACACACACACACACAGTGAACACCTGTCTGTCCGCCAGGTGGTGGAGCTGCTGCTGAGTCGGGGGGGTGGAGGTGAACTCTGTGGATCAGCAGGGTCGAACTCCTCTGATGGCGGCCGCCTCCGAGGGGCACGAAGACACGGCCCAGCTGCTCCTGGATCAGGGTAACGGCTCATTCTGGAACACCGAGAACAGAATCTGAGACGAAGTTCAGAATCTGAGAAAAACGTCAAATTCTAAGAAAAATTGTCAGATTCTGAACTTCTGAGAAAAAAAGCAACATTTTGACGAAATGGGTTTCAATTCAGAAAAAAGTGAGATTCTGAGAAATAAAGAGTCAACTTATTTGACCCGAACAACCAAAATCACATTCGACCAATCGTCGGCCTTCAGACAGACGGGACGCGCTGACTCGGGGTTGAGTCCTCGCGCTGACGTCTCTCTGGTTTTAGGAGCGGCTCTGGACCAGGCGGACCGAGAGGGTCTGACTCCGCTCAGCTGGGCGTGTCTGAAAGGTCGTCTCTCATTGGTCAGATTGCTCGTGGGTCGAGGCGCCGCCACCAGTCACGCAGACCGCAGCGGACGCACGCCTCTGGACCTCGCTGCGTTTCGTGGAGACCCGGAAGTGGTGAGGAGCAGAATCGATATTACGAATATAAATACAAACAAATCAATATACGCATGAATACATAGTGCCGATTAAAGACCGGTTGAAAGCGATGCTGCAACAGAACGCTGATCCAGTGTCTTCAGCTGTTGCTTAGCACCCGCCCCCCCCCCTGTGTTCCAGGTGCAGCTGCTGGTGGATCACGGCGCCTCCGTGGAGCACGTGGACTGCAGCGGGATGAGGCCTCTGGACCGAGCCGTCGGCTGCAGGAACACCTCGGCCGTCATCGCTCTGCTCAGGAAGGGAGCCAAGATAGGTAAACATCGCCCACTCCTTCTCTGGAGCGACGGCTTCACTTACAACAACGCGTCCGGGTGCCGGTCGACGTGGAGCGAGACGTGTCTCAAAGAACACACTCCGATTTATGAACAACCTCGTGGTTCTGCTACACACACTCTCCTCTTCACGCTTCTTCTCAAACTATTATAAAGATATCACATTCATGTGTGTGTGTGTGTGTGTGTGTGTGTGTGTGTGTGTGTGGCGTGGTGTGTGTGTGTGTGTGTGTGTGTGCTGTGTGTAGTGGTGTGTGGTGTGTGTGTGTGTGTGTGTGTGTGTGTGTGTGTGTGTGGCTGTGTGCTGTGTGTGTGTGTCGTGTCGTGTGTGTCTGTGGCTGTAGTGTGTGTGTGTGTGTGTGTGTTGTGTGTGTGTGGCTGTGTGTGTGTGTGTGTGTCTGTGCTGTGTGTGTGGCGTGTGTGTGTGTGTGTGTGTGTGTGTGTGTGTGGCTGTGTGTGTGTCTGTGTGGTGTGTGTGTGTGTGTGTGTAGGACCAGCGACCTGGGCCATGGCGACGTCTAAACCCGACATCATGATGGTTCTGCTCAGTAAACTGATCCAAGAGGGAGACCGACTGTACAAGGTAAAGGAATAACCCACACAACACACAGACAAATCCACACCACACACCAGAGACAAATCCCACACACCACACAAGACATCCCACACCCATGACAATGCGTGTGCTCTGCAGCTGGGCTCGGTGCAGGAGGCCTCTCTCTCCTACCAGGCGGCTCTGCAGAAGTTCCCGTGTGACGACGTGAAGACGTTCCGGCAGCTCCGAGTGTGTGTCCTGCTCAACCTGTCGCGCTGCCGCCGCAAGACGAACGTCAGTCCGACTCTGAGCCGCACGTCTCGCCTCACTGTTATTCCATCGTGCTGACGCGACCCGTTTCTCTTTGCTGCAGGACTTCGGGCTGGCCGAGGAGTTTGCCACCAGAGCTCTGGAGCTGAAGGCGAAATCCTACGAAGCATTTTACGCCCGAGCGCGAGCCAAGCGAGGACGCAGGTAACCATGGAGACACGTTGTTGGATTAAACCAGGGGGGGGGAACCTTTTTCCTCTCAAGGGCCATTTCAATGTTTACAATATCCTCAGAGGGCCGTGCACGTTACTGACCTCTGCTTCAAAAGAACTAAAATCACAGCCCATCCATTTCATTCTGTGCAAAGAAAAAGCAACCTCTGAGTCCAGATATCTCACCATGACTCGCGCATGCATGCACGTGCACGGTGTGGCATGCATGCACGTGCACGGTGTGGCGTGACCACAAACACAGAAAGATATGGACACAAGATGTGTGCAAATGTATTTAGTTTCCCATCCATGTGAACATGATTTAAGTGGGGGGGGGACCTAACCTCCTCTAGGGGGGTCCGGGGGCATGCTCCCCCGGGAAGATTTTTTTAAAATGTTGAAGTTGAAAGCATCGATCTGGAGCACTTTGAGAGCAGCATGAGAGCTCTGTGGACACACCTCTCAGCACCAGGTGAAACACAGCTGGAAGCAGATTTATTTTTCTTTATGAATATTTTAAAAATCACTCTCCTTTCAAACCGTATTATTCTTTTGTGACTGTCATATAGTGTTTTATACCTGTTTACTTTATTCTCTTATTTTTTTATAACTATAATGATCATATGAAGATGTGCCTTATATTCGTTAGCATAGCTAGCTAACCAGATGCTAATGATAACAACCCAGTTAGTGCCTGTCTGCTCAGGGTGACGGAGAGCAGATCTCCTCTGGCTCTCAGCTGGAGACCCAGTTAGTGCCTGTCTGCTCAGGGTGACGGAGAGCAGATCTCCTCTGGCTCTCAGCTGGAGACCCAGTTAGTGCCTGTCTGCTCAGGGTGACGGAGAGCAGACCTCCTCTGGCTCTCAGCTGGAGACCCAGTTAGTGCCTGTCTGCTCAGGGTGACGGAGAGCAGACCTCCTCTGGCTCTCAGCTGGAGACCCAGTTAGTGCCTGTCTGCTCAGGGTGACGGAGAGCAGATCTCCTCTGGCTCTCAGCTGGAGACCCAGTTAGTGCCTGTCTGCTCAGGGTGACGGAGAGCAGACCTCCTCTGGCTCTCAGCTGGAGACCCAGTTAGTGCCTGTCTGCTCAGGGTGACGGAGAGCAGATCTCCTCTGGCTCTCAGCTGGAGACCCAGTTAGTGCCTGTCTGCTCAGGGTGACGGAGAGCAGATCTCCTCTGGCTCTCAGCTGGAGACCCAGTTAGTGCCTGTCTGCTCAGGGTGACGGAGAGCAGACCTCCTCTGGCTCTCAGCTGGAGACCCAGTTAGTGCCTGTCTGCTCAGGGTGACGGAGAGCAGACCTCCTCTGGCTCTCAGCTGGAGACCCAGTTAGTGCCTGTCTGCTCAGGGTGACGGAGAGCAGATCTCCTCTGGCTCTCAGCTGGAGACCCAGTTAGTGCCTGTCTGCTCAGGGTGACGGAGAGCAGATCTCCTCTGGCTCTCAGCTGGAGACCCAGTTAGTGCCTGTCTGCTCAGGGTGACGGAGAGCAGATCTCCTCTGGCTCTCAGCTGGAGACCCAGTTAGTGCCTGTCTGCTCAGGGTGACGGAGAGCAGATCTCCTCTGGCTCTCAGCTGGAGACCCAGTTAGTGCCTGTCTGCTCAGGGTGACGGAGAGCAGACCTCCTCTGGCTCTCAGCTGGAGACCCAGTTAGTGCCTGTCTGCTCAGGGTGACGGAGAGCAGACCTCCTCTGGCTCTCAGCTGGAGACCCAGTTAGTGCCTGTCTGCTCAGGGTGACGGAGAGCAGATCTCCTCTGGCTCTCAGCTGGAGACCCAGTTAGTGCCTGTCTGCTCAGGGTGACGGAGAGCAGACCTCCACTGGCTCTCAGCTGGAGACCCAGTTAGTGCCTGTCTGCTCAGGGTGACGGAGAGCAGATCTCCTCTGGCTCTCAGCTGGAGACCCAGTTAGTGCCTGTCTGCTCAGGGTGACGGAGAGCAGATCTCCTCTGGCTCTCAGCTGGAGACCCAGACACGCAGGAACTGCAGCATGTGTACGGCTCCTTATCGGTGCTGCAATGTCTGAAGAGCCGGAGCCGCGTTCTGGTGCTCTCCGGCAGAACTGCACTCCTGTCAGTCGAGACCTATACCACGTGATGACACGTGATGCTCATGTTGTGTTCAAGGACCCTGACCGTGGCCAGGAAAAACAGGCACTCGCTTGTTTAATTATTTTGCGGTCTAGATTTCTTTAATTTTTTTCTTTTTTGCGTGCGTTTATAAATTACCCCGAGGGCCGTACCAAATTGTCTCGCGGGCCGTATACGGCCCGGAGGCCGGAGGTTCCCCAGCCCTGGATTAAACAAATAATGAATGATCAGATAAACTAACCCTAATCAAATGTTGAACTGCTCCCATGAGTTATGCCATGGTCTCATTGGTGGATGTCCGGCTGAAAGCCTTCACACGATGCACATATTCCTTGATAGTTATTCCTAATTGAAGTCACTTGTCGCCGCTTCCAGCCGTGGGCACATCGTGGAAAAGATGATTCATTCCTGGGTCTTGCGATACGATAATTTTTGTATTGATATCGTGAGTCAAGTTGTTGGTTTGTTTAGTTTGTGTTCCGGTTACAAGCTGGATCATCAGAGTCCTGCAGCCTGATAGATAGTTACTTCAGGACTGACTTCTCCTCCTCTCTCTGTGCAGACAGTGCCATGCCGCTCTGGAGGATCTGATCGAGGCCAGCTGCCTCTGCCCGTCCAACCGGGAGATCCAGCGCCTCCTGACCCGGGTCAAAGAGGAGTGTCGTCAGGCGGCCCAACAACAAGACCCTCACCTGTCCCATGGAGTGTATCAACTACAAGACCCCCAACTTCCCCCGTCCCATGGAGTGTATCAACTACAAGACCCCCAACTTCCCCCGTCCCATGGAGTGTATCAACTACAAGACCCCCAACTTCCCCCGTCCCATGGAGTGTATCAACTACAAGACCCCCAACTTCCCCCGTCCCATGGAGTGTATCAACTACAAGACCCCCAACTTCCCCCGTCCCATGGAGTGTACCAACTACAAGACCCCCAACTTCCCCCGTCCCATGGAGTGTACCAACTACAAGACCCCCAACTTCCCCCGTCCCATGGAGTCTATCAACTACAAGACCCCCAACTTCCCCCGTGCCATGGAGTCTATCAACTACAAGACCCCCAACTTCCCCCGTCCCATGGAGTGTACCAACTACAAGACCCCCAACTTCCCCCGTCCCATGGAGTGTATCAACTACAAGACCCCCAACCTCCACTATCCCATGGAGTGTATCAACTACAAGACCCCCAACTTCCCCCGTCCCATGGGGTCTATCAACAAAACGTGGCTCGAGACTCAGAGTTTCTGCAGGATCCGGACAGGAAGTGGGGATCTGAGGAAGAGGAGGAGGAGGAAGAAGGGAGTCACAACCACCCTTCAACTGTGGTTCAAAGCCTGGACCCCCACTGTCGGCCTGGGGGTCCATCACCCTCCTCCCTGTCTCCCACTCACCTGTACCCGCACCATCCCAGTCCCACCCACCAGTTCAGTCCGCCTTCCTCGCCAATGCACGAAAGCACGCCTTCATTCTCAGGAAATGGTCTGACACAGCATCCACAGTCGGCTCCTCACCCCTCAGAGCAGATCCAGGGACACCACCAGTCCAACCAGAGGTCCTTTCAGCTCGAGAACCCTGCTCAGAACCAGTGGCTCCAGCCCACCAAGGCCCACGTGATCAGAACCAGTCAGCCCACTTCCTCTGCAAACTCCGGGATGGTCCTGGGAGGTTCTGTTTACTCGCAGTTCGGCCAGCTGCCACAGGAACTGGCAGAGCTCGGGGAAGGGATTTACCCCCTCGATATGGTCCAGACTGGTTTAAGTTCGGGAGCCTATGGGAGGGATGGGGGAGGCGAGAGGTCGGCGGGCGTGAACAGGTTCGTCACAGCACATCAGTTCAGTCGCAACCAATCCAAAGCTGCGTACTACCCCATGGAGGTTACCGAGTTACCGCCTGAAAATCTCACACCGTCGCATGATTACCAGTACCACCATCAGGGGGCGGTACGACGCCCCCTCAGCTCCCACCCTAACTCCTCCCCCGCTCCTCCCCCCCGGGCACTGGTTCACTCCCAGAGCTCCAGCGTCCGGTTCTCCAGTGGCAGCATCCCCAACCCCGGCTTCAGGACCTCGGCCTCCGCCCAGCACATGGACATCCCTTTGGATCTAAACACCGCTGGGGGGTACCACGACGACCTCTTCCTGATCTCCTCCCCCCAGTCTGAAGTTTGCATGGTGGGAGGCGGGACTTACCCCGGAGAGGCGGGGCGGTCGTCCAGGAACACTCCTTTTATGGGCGTAGTGGACAGGACAGCGAGGGTCCAACAGCAGTTTCCGCAACAAACAACGTCTGGATCTGCTTCCTGCCTCAGCCCGTCCAGATCCTGGGCCGTGTCTTCGGTGGACACCGTCGTCACGTCGCCGAGCAAAACCCCGAACAACCAGGGAGGCTTCGGTCCATCCTCCATCGCCTTCTACAACCGCAGCAACAACAACGCGCACAACGACAACCAGCGAGACCACTATCCTCAGGGCGAGGGGTCGGGGAAGGTGGCCAGTCAGAACCCGTCGTACCGGGATGTGAAAGTTGCTCGGACGCTGCCGGTGATCCACAGCGGCTCGGACAAACCGAGAAAGACAAGCCCGACGTCTCCGGTCAAACCAAAAAGACCTTTTGTGGAGTCCAACGTTTAGAGAAGGGTTTACGCGTTAGGTCGGAGAAAAGGGAAGAGGGTCAAGCACTCAAGATGTTCCGATAGTCCCAACGGCTGTGGAAGTATTCAGTCGGGGATGAGCTGGAAATGAACTAGATTGTACCACGTGTAGAGGGGCAAGGCGCAATAAATGTGAAATGAGGGTAAGAACACACACGTGAAGGAGTTGCTGGTGTGTGGTGCTCTCAGACACAAAGGGGTTGAAGGTGAAGAGAGAGAGCTGGAGAGTTATTAACGCACTTCTTTACAGACGTAGTGACTTCTTTATTGTGTAGGGGAAAACAGAAGTTCTTCAAATGTGTTTCATCCAGAACATGTTGACTGTGAAGCCAGAGACAAAGACACATCGGCACACAAGAGAAGGGTAGCTTGGGATTCAGGAGTAAACACAAAAGAGACATCAGGTAGCACTTAAAGAACGTTCTTTGTGGTTTCAATCTGAAGTCTCTGGATGCCTGGTTCTTCTGCCATGTTCACAAACTCTAGATGAGATGTATTCGGAGAGACTGGACCCGCCATCAGCTCAGTGTCTGCCGTCGAATGAAGATATCCATGTTAAATCTGAAGCTCCTGCACGACTGGAAACCTGGATCCAGGCTCTGATCCGGTCCTTGAAGACCCGGTTATTGAAGAAGCACTGGCTGACCGAATATAAGAACTAAAATAAGTGATATTTATCTTTTTTAAGTTATATATGTATAAATATTGTTTCTCTTAAAACTGTATAAAACTTTTGGATTTTCCTTTTCGCATCTAGAAACACGCTTTGAGGTTATCAGACCTTCTGCTTCAGGTAGACTTATGTTTGTCTTTCGCTACAAAGGCCTTTTTAATATTCTTTAGTCCTGAGGTCCTGCTATACCACATGGATCCCCTGTGGTATAGCAGGACCTTTTGCATTCACTGCCATGGAAACATAGTGCGAACACGGCTAGCTGGTGATTGGCTCAAATCGAATCAAACTGAGCCCCAAAACAGTGATTGTCCGATCGTAACTCAGCAAACATCAGTGGTGCTAAAGCTGGAGTAGAATCAATACGTGACATTCAACGATATTTGTGCCGTTTGTGACTTTCAACGGTGTAGCTGGCATCTCTATCGTTGTTGTTCACGATCAGGGCGAGTCCATCCCCATAAGCAGGGGTGCCCAAGTAAAGTCTATGTGTGGGAAACCCTGCTATCTTACCAGCTCTGATGCAACTCGCAAATATCTCTCTCTTTTCTATCTCTCTCTTCTCTCTCTCTTTTCTATCTCTCTCTCTCTCTTTTCTCTCTCTCTCTCTCTCTGTCTCTCTCTCTCTCTCATCTCTCTTTTCTATCTCTCTCTCTCATCTCTCTTTTCTATCTCTCTCTCTCTCATCTCTCTTTTCTATCTCTCTCTTTCTCTCTCTTTTCTCTCTCTCTCTCTTTTCTATCTCTCTCTCTCTCTCTCTCTCTCTCTCTCTTTTCTATCTCTCTCTCTCTCTCTCAATGTTGGTGCGCTTTTTTCAAATGATCCGGTGCTCCTTTTTTGGCGAGGCCTGCGCACCAGTTATGTGCAGCCCTGCCCATAAACATGTTTACAGCCTGATCAAACCTGCTTTGGTCTAGATTCAGCAAACTGACATCTTAATGAGGGATGGACTTTAAACCTGTTGAAATTATATTAGGGATTAAAGTCGTGCATCACTAACGGTGTGGCTTTCAGTTGCAGTTCTGTCACAGGTTGCTAGCCGTTAGCTGCTAGCCACTGATTAAACTTTATTTAAGGGGAAATACCTTGTTTTCGAGGGGGTCCAACGACAAAAACATTCAATGCAAGAAACATGAATACAGACAACATACATGCACATCTGGTTAGCCAACCCACCCCCACAATACTCTCCTAAATCCACCATACCCGTAGCCTGGAGTAAAATGCTAGCGCTAACTAGCTGTCTGCACCACAAGGCGTTTTATTAGCATTTTTGGGGGGTTAAAACTAAACCAAATGTCTGCCTTGTTTTTAACTCCATATGTAGCCATCAAGTGCATATTTAAAATCTATTTTACACGTTTCTCGTGTGTTAGTATCATTAAAAAGGCCATGCAGTTTTCTGCTGATTAATTGCGCTAATTTTAGCTTCATTAGCTCGCTTCAGGCTAAAAGCAACAGTGGTGTGATAGAAATAAGAAACATGCTTTTACCTACCTCTGTTTGAAATCAAGGATACATCGTTTAAAGAAATCAAGTGGTTAATGTCATCAACTTAAACTGAAGAAGTGAGAATAGAGCGATCGATAACCACAGATGCTAACATAGCTCACAGTTCAGAGTTGGTTTTGCAGTTTTATTGTATTTTATGCACATTAAAGCGTTTTATGTACATTTCTGTTCATGTTTCTAAAGAATCAGCCTCTTGGTTTGAGAGCTGCTGATGAACCGCTGACAGTCACTGCCGTTATTTCTTACTGCTCAGGAGTTTCCATCTGTGACGAGGTGTGCCAACGCTCTGTTGGGTTTGGATCTGATTCATGAAGGACATTCCAAGTGAATTGGTTCAAGACTAGCTCAAGGTTGTATGTGATTGGGTCAGAAAGCCAGTCGGTGTGGGACGACAGCTGTCAATCAAGCAAAGTGTTGTGATGCTCATGTGGGATGTGTAACGCCAGGTAATACAGAGTCACTGTGTGTCAGATACTTTGAAACACAGGAAAACCAAAAGGACATCATTGTTAAAAAATGTAAACAATATGAGTGTGTCAGCACTTGTGAACCTTACAAAGAGGAATAAAACTGAATGGAAGACGTTGTGTAAATCTATCTTTCCCCCTTCTGTACAGCAGTGGAAGAAGTATTTTGACCAAGACTGAATACTTAAAAGTGTATTTTTATTCTGGGCTGTTGTAGAACATTGCACCTGTGGGCCACCGTACATTTCTGTTCTGATACAACCCCCCGGTGTGGCATCTAAAAAATGCAAGCGTTTTGTGTGTTATACCAGCTGAAGCTTTATCATGTCGTGTAACATCAGAATAAGTCAGTTAAAAGAAATTGGACCAAAACAACTCAGCCGTTGAACACATCTGTATTTATTCCACGTTGTCCCGATGAGATAAAGACTTCCGTAGCAAAGTTGGCACGACAACATTAAACAATCATTTTCAGAGACAGCTGTTATTTAGGCACTGGTGCGGAGACCTGAGGTCAAACACGACATATACATGTTAAGTATATATATATTTAAACAACATTCATATAACATACTCTGTTAAAAAGGCATCAAGTAACCACACTCACACTGGACGGACATCGTTAACAGGACAGTCCATTGAAATACAGACAGATATACTCTGGTAATGTGGACAGACAGATAAAGATCGTACAGGACATCCAATACAAGTACAAATACAGTAGTGTGAGCGTTATCCTTAAACTTAACGGAGTCTGATTCGACTCGGATGATCGATTCAATAAGTGATTTATCCAAATAGTGAAATAAAGGATGGCAGAAGAGAGTAAAACTACGATGGTCGAATGTGAGAGTAATCGTTGGCATAAATCTGACTTTTAATTTCTCCAAAATATACATAAAGCTGCGTACTTCTTTACACAGATACGATACATATATGTAGACACTTTGATTCAACGGGAAATACATGTAGGTGCCAAGGATGTTCAATATATAAATAAAATATCTGTTCTCTTAATGGCAGACAAATATTCAATATTGATGATTTACGGACGTTTCCAGCTCACCGAACAGAGGACTGAATCCAGCACACCTGATTTTCCAACTTGATCTAAATACTGACGGCCGGGGAACGCAACTAATGCTCACTGCTTCATTTGGGCTAACTCTCACTACTGATAATTAACGCGCCTGGTAAGCATGATACTGTTTAGTGTTTGAATGGTCAGGTTTGAAGGTACATTCACGTGTTGGGAAGTAAGAATACGTCTGGATTAAAGAGACTTGGATTGCTCTGTCCGAGTAGTGTAAGAGTTTCTGAACAGACGATTAGTTTGACTTGAGACTTGATTCCTTAGGTTCACCATAGGGTTTTAATTCAGTAACTGAAGGTCGTATAGCTTGGCTGGAAGGCGGGGGGGTCACACCATCACGTTTAGGTCAAGGCGAGTTGGGAGTACCCCCCTCAGTCAGGGTCTTGAAGTGGACGGACAGAGACTCTTCCTCTGGGTTCGGTGGACGTCTGAACTCTTCCCTGGTGATCAGGTAGCACAGAACCACTCCGAATAGAACCAGCACCAGACCCAGGACGTTGGCCAGAACCCCCTCAGCAGGGAATGTGGAGTAGCTCGGCCTGAGTCCAGAGACAAAGGAAGAGAGAGACAGAGTTAGGACACTACATTCAACTCCAGCGTGACGCATGGATGTGGAGAGAGAACTGGGTACAGCGTCCGAAGGGTGGCTTTCACATTTGGGTTAAAGTTGCTCTGTGATTAGGGGTGACGTCCGAACCGTGACGGTACGGGACGAATACGGATACCGTTACACCCCTATCTGTGGTGCACAAAGCCAAAATGGCCTGACTCCTAACAAGTGAAATAACTGGGTCTTCCCTAGATATTCGTCCCAGATAATCCCTAGATTATCCCTGGATCTTTCCTGGATCCTTCCTAGATTATCCCTGGATCTTTCTGGATCTTCCTAGATTTCTCTGGATCTTCCTTGGACATTACCTAGAAGATCTTCCATTCATCTTCCCTCAATCCTTCCTAGATTATCTCTGGATCTTTCCTGAATCCTTCCTAGATTATCTCTGGATCTTTCCTGAATCCTTCCTAGATTATCCCTGGATCTTTCCTGGATCCTTCCTAGATTATCTCTGGATCTTTCCTGGATCCTTCCTAGATTATACCTGGATCCTTCCTTAATCTTTCCCTGGATCTTCCCTATAGAGAAAAGTCACGTTGGGCCTCATGGCATCACGTTCCTGAGGAGGAACTGTGTTTCCAAGGTTGGCCATGACTGAGACCTACATGATGCTGAAGAGCAGTTTCTCCGTGATGCCCAGCAGGCTGGTGCCGATGGACATCACCACCAGAACCAGACCGCAGAACACATGGACCGGCAGGTAGGAGGCCCGCAACCACAACGAGGCGACAGGGAACAGGAAGAACATCAAACCCATCACCCACTGGGAGAAATGAGAGGAGGAAAGTTAGCACTACTTCTGTGTGTGTTACTTCAGAATGAGGTTTATTGACATGTACGAGGACTTTGACTTGGTGTAGTGGTACTACTGCCTGTATTGAGCATATTAAGACCACAACTCACGTACAACAACTTCCTTACTTGCAATGAATCAGCACTAATTAGAGGGTTATTGAGGAAAAACTCAACTAATGGCTTATTACGTGTAGAATACGGTCATGTAGAATAAGGCATTACTAAGTGTTTTATAATGACTAATAAAGAGCCACTAAACTGCTGATTAACAACTAGTTGATGGTGAATGTGTATACCTTCAGTGGCGACTGGTCCTTAGGGGCAGGTGAGGCACAGTGTCAGCAGAAAGTATTAAATATAATGATTACAAAAAAATAAAATATATTGTAAGTTCATGTTTAATCATCTGATTCGTCTCGTTGCTGTTTCAGTCTGTGTTCTTCTAGTTAGTGTCTACAGTGTGCCTGTTGAGCTGTTTAGAGCCATGTGGGACTAACCCGATCCTGCCCCTCCCTCTCCCTGTCTGAGTGAACGGTGACTGTAGAAACTACACTGCGCATGCTCAGAGTATTGTCCTATTTAATGTGTGTGGCAACAAATAATGACCCTAGGGGCAAAGTGCTGCCATCCCCACCATACGCCATCTCACATCACTCAGAGCTGATTGGCTGTGAGTACGTGTGCCGCGAAAAGTGTGGTGTGTGAAGAGCAGACGAGAGACGCGTCCTGAAACCAGGAAGTGAGCTGCGCATGGCTTCCCTCCACAGAAAGCAACGAGGTTTCTCCAGAGGGTTTAGAAAATAGCTCCAAATAAGATCTGTGGAAACGTAGCTGTTAGATAAATGCACGTTTTGTTCAGCCGGATAATATCCACATGTCTACCCTACTTTTATCATTTTGGAATCATAAATCTATCGATTAGATTTATGATAGACTTTTGAAACTACAAGAAGATAGGAGGATAACGCGTCTTTGATCACCTGAAAAAGCACTTGGAAATGAAATGTATTAATATTTATTATTATAAAGAAATGTAAAAAAATATATATATTAAAAGATATTCAAGAACATTAAAAACATATTTAAACATATAACCGTGTTAACGTGAATAATGAATATGGTTGAAATCGTAGATTGAATTGGAATAAAGTCTGTGCAGTAATAAACAAAAAGAACAAGAAACAAAAGAAAACATGTTCCCTCTGAGGTGTGGACACACACACACACACACACACACACACACACACACACACACACACACACCATGTATACATCACTTCAGGGGACATTACATTGACTTACATGCATTTCCTGGAGACTTACCCTAACCCTTAACCATAACCAACACACGGACAGAGGTCTGATTAAATCCCAGCTGATCCGTTTCCACAGGATATGCCCCCTCGCGGAGGATGTGGAGGAGGCTACCAGAATTCCCTTTAGTGCGCTGAGACCTAGGGGCTATTCGAGGCGCTTCATCCGCACCTTCATCGACAGACATCTCCGCCCGGCCGTCCGGCCCCACCCTCGTCTCCCTCATCACAACCTACTCAGGGAGCTTAGGCAACCTCTTGGGTAAACTTAGGGCCAATTCTGAGGGGGCTAGGGGGGACTGTGACGCGCTGCGGCCGTGCCGGCTGATCTCCGCCTACGGGAGGAACAAGAATCTCCAGGACCTCCTGGTCCACACAAACCTCAACAAAAGCACCAAAACTAGAGAGGCGCCTCGGGTCTCTGAGGTTGGTTTCGTTCGCCTCCCCCACGTTTTCAATCCCTTCTCTCGAGAGGGGAGCAACGTACGGCAGGCCTTGACACCTAACACGAAAAACGCTATTTATGCAATCAGGTGCAAGGCCTGCCAGAGACTCTATGTGGGGGAGACGCGCAACGAGATCAGCCTCAGAATTAAACAACATCAATATCGAATTAGAGACGGGGACGGCACGAGCGTTTTATACAACCATTTTAAACTCCATGGCCTCCAGAGTGTGCCGTCTGTGGGCCTGGAGAGCAGCAGCGGCTGGAGCGCAGAGAGGCGAGCGGGGAGCGGAGGTGGATCCATCGCCTGGGCACCATTGACCCGGGCGGAACAAACGAAAAGTTCAACGGAGGGGTCCGCCTCCCACCTCAACAAGCTGTATGATCTCCCCCCCCCCAGTGTCCCTCCCCTGCAGACTTTAATCTCCTTCTCTGCGGGCGTGTCAGCTGTTTGAATCCACCCTCCACGTCTTTCATCAAAGCACTTATATTTATTAATTATTTATATAGATGTTTAGATCCTCCTCATCTGGACTTGTTTACTGGTGTGCATTTTAACGCATGTTTTTAGCACTATCTTATTTATCTTAATGGTGTTCATATTATGTTTTTATTACTTATTCCATGTTTTATTCCTTTCATGTATATATATGCATGTTTTCACCTTATGGTCAGAATCAAAGCCACGTGAGGAGCGATCCTTTTATTTATTTATTTTTATTTATTTTCTTATCTTCACCGACCGGCCACCTCTTTATTAAAATAACACCTGCGCACACACACGCACACACACACACACGCACACACGCACGCACACACACACACACACACGCACACAACACCTGCACGCACACACACACGCACACAACACCTGCACACACACACACACACACGCACACACACACGCACACAACACCTGCACACACACACACACGCACACACACACACACACGCACACACACACACACACACACACGCACACACACACACACAGACATGTAGTGTTTAAAGTGACAGAACACGACTCAACACAATGTCTAACTTGTTATATTCTATCCTGATTAGTTTCTGTCTCAGATCCGTCTCATCGTGTGAATATTAATACTGTAATGAGGTCGTCCAGCTGTAACTGTGGACAGGGTGTGTTTACCTGTACGCAGAATAAGACGATGGTCAGCATGCCGCACCAGCTGTGCAGAGAGTACATGTCGGGGATCTTTGCTGCTCTGTGGGAGTCAAACACAGCGACGATACCTGACCAAAAATACAACGAGAAACAGACGGTATATGAATAAACTAATTCTGCAGAAGCGCGCTGATCTCCTCCCGTTGGGGAAGAGACAAACCGTCCTGCAGGAATGCATCTGTATCCGTTTCCCCCATCATGACTTTTTGTCTTTGTTCTCTGATTTAATAGAAGATTGTTCTGGGACAGGTTTAAATGTTGCGCTCTGTGAGAGGAAGAGCTGCCGTCTCTCACCTACGATGCTGACAACGAGGGCGAGCAGGTGGATGATGCCATGAAGAATCTTTACGTTCCTCTTCGCTTCATTTCGAAATACTCTGTAGACCAGGATGGCTGGAGAGAGAGAGAGAGAGAGAGAGATATGATCAGATATGTTTTATATGTGTCTCGATTCAAAAAGTACAGAGTGTTGCAACCAATCAAACACCAGAAAACCTTTACGAAAAAACTCAAAAGAAAGGGAATCAAAGATCCTTGAAATAAGATGAGCAATATTTGTCCTAAACTATAAAATACACGTAAATATAATACATAGATATGTAGAATAATCTTTAGATACCTTTCACTTTTGCACATATGGTCATTCTGGACCAGAAGACACTAACCCTAACCCATACAACTAACTTTAGCAATCAAACGTAGCTCATGCGCTAACATACGAGAGATATCACAATCACAAACAACGTTCATTTTCCTACTTCCCGAATTTCTAGTAAGGAGGGCATAACAACTCTTTAGACACAAATCCACACCTACAGCCTTCAACCTGCAACCCAACTCTATAACCTACAACCCAACCCAACAACCTACGAACTAACCCTACAACCTACGAACTAACCCTACAACCTACAACCCAACCCAACAACCTACGAACTAACCCTACAACCTACGAACTAACCCTACAACCTACAACCCAAACCAACAACCTACGAACTAACCCTACAACCTACGAACTAACCCTACAACCTACAACCTAACCCTACAACCTACGAACTAACCCAACAACCTACGAACTAACCCAACAACCTACGAACTAACCCAACAACCTACGAACTAATCCTACAACCTACGAACTAACCCAACAACCTACGAACTAACCCAACAACCTACGAACTAACCCAACAACCTACGAACTAACCCAACAAGTAAGGAGGGCATAACAACTCTTTAGACACAAATCCACACCTACAGCCTTCAGCCTGCAACCCAACCCTACAACAACCCAACCCTACAACCTACAACCCAACCCAACAACCTACGAACTAACCCTACAACCTACGAACTAACCCTACAACCTACAGCCCAACCCAACAACCTACGAACTAACCCTACAACCTACAAACTAACCCTACAACCTACGAACTAACCCAACAACCTACAACCTAACCCAACAACCTATAAACTAACCCAACAACCTACATACTAACCCAACAACCTACGAACTAACCCAACAACCTACGAACTAACCCAACAACCTACAAACTAACCCAACAACCTACGAACTAACCCAACAACCTACAACCTAACCCAACAACCTATAAACTAACCCAACAACCTACAAACTAACCCAACAACCTACGAACTAACTCAACAACCTACGAACTAACCCAACAACCTACGAACTAACCCAACAACCTACAAACTAACCCAACAACCTACGAAATAACCCAACAACCTACGAACTAACCCTACAACCTACAAACTAACCCAACAACCTACGAACTAACCCAACAACCTACGAACTAACCCAACAACCTACGAACTAACCCTACAAACTACGAACGAACCCAACAACCTACGAACTAACCCAACAACCTACGAACTAATCCAACAACCTAACCCAACAACCTACGAACTAACCCAACAACCTACGAACTAACCCTACAACCTACAAACTAACCCAACAACCTACAACCTAACCCAACAACCTACGAACTAACCCAACAACCTACGAACTAACCCAACAACCTACGAACTAACCCAACAACCTACGAACTAACCCAACAACCTACGAACTAACCCAACAACCTACGAACTAATCCTACAACCTACGAACTAACCCAACAACCTACGAACTAACCCAACAACCTACGAACTAACCCAACAACCTACGAACTAACCCAACAAGTAAGGAGGGCATAACAACTCTTTAGACACAAATCCACACCTACAGCCTTCAGCCTGCAACCCAACCCTACAACAACCCAACCCTACAACCTACAACCCAACCCAACAACCTACGAACTAACCCTACAACCTACGAACTAACCCTACAACCTACAGCCCAACCCAACAACCTACGAACTAACCCTACAACCTACAAACTAACCCTACAACCTACGAACTAACCCAACAACCTACAACCTAACCCAACAACCTATAAACTAACCCAACAACCTACATACTAACCCAACAACCTACGAACTAACCCAACAACCTACGAACTAACCCAACAACCTACAAACTAACCCAACAACCTACAAACTAACCCAACAACCTACAACCTAACCCAACAACCTATAAACTAACCCAACAACCTGCAAACTAACCCAACAACCTACGAACTAACTCAACAACCTACGAACTAACCCAACAACCTACGAACTAACCCAACAACCTACAAACTAACCCAACAACCTACGAAATAACCCAACAACCTACGAACTAACCCTACAACCTACAAACTAACCCAACAACCTACGAACTAACCCAACAACCTACGAACTAACCCAACAACCTACGAACTAACCCTACAAACTACGAACGAACCCAACAACCTACGAACTAACCCAACAACCTACAAACTAATCCAACAACCTAACCCAACAACCTACGAACTAACCCAACAACCTACGAACTAACCCTACAACCTACAAACTAACCCAACAACCTACAACCTAACCCAACAACCTACGAACTAACCCAACAACCTACGAACTAACCCAACAACCTACGAACTAACCCAACAACCTACGAACTAACCCAACAACCTACAAACTAACCCAACAACCTACGAACTAACCCTACAACCTACGAACTAACCCAACAACCTACGAACTAACCCTACAACCTACAAACTAACCCAACAACCTACGAACTAACCCAACAACCTAACCCAACAACCTACGAACTAACCCAACAACCTACGAACTAACCCTACAACCTACGAACTAACCCAACAACCTACAACCTAACCCAACAACCTACGAACTAACCCAACAACCTATGAACTAACCCAACAACCTACGAACTAACCCAACAACCTACGAACTAACCCAACAATCTACGAACTAACCCAACAACCTACAAACTAACCCAATACCTACGAACTAACCCTACAACCTACGAACTAACCCAACAACCTACGAACTAACCCTACAACCTACAAACTAACCCAACCACCTAACCCAACAACCTACGAACTAACCCAACAACCTACGAACTAACCCTACAACCTACGAACTAACCCAACAACCTACGAACTAACCCAACAACCTACAACCTAACCCAACAACCTACGAACTAACCCGACAACCTACGAACTAACCCAACAACCTACGAACTAACCCAACAACCTACAAACTAACCCAACAACCTACGAACTAACCCTACAACCTACAAACTAACCCAACAACCTAACCCAACAACCTACCAACTAACCCAACAACCTACGAACTAACCCTACAACCTACGAACTAACCCAACAACCTACGAACTAACCCTACAACCTACAAACTAACCCAACAACCTACGAACTAACCCAACAACCTAACCCAACAACCTACGAACTAACCCAACAACATACGAACTAACCCTACAACCTACGAACTAACCCTACAACCTACAAACTAACCCAACAACCTACGAACTAACCCAACAACGTACAAACTAACACAACAACCTACGAACTAACCCTACAACCTACGAACTAACCCAACAACCTACGAACTAACCCAACAACCTAACCCAACAACCTACGAACTAACCCAACAACCTCCGAACTAACCCAACAACCTACGAACTAACCCTACAACCTACGAACAAACCTAACAACCTACAACCTAACCCAACAACCTACGAACTAACCCAACAACCTACGAACTAACCCAACAACCTACGAACTAACCCAACAACCTACGACCTAACCCTACAACCTACAAACTAACCCAACAACCTACAAACTAACCCAACAACCTACAAACTAACCCAACAACCTACAAACTAACCCAACAACCTAACCCAACAACCTACCACCTAACCCAACAACCTACCAACTAACCCAACAACCTACGAACTAACCCAACAACCTACGAACTAACCCAACAACCTACGAACTAACCCAACAACCTACGAACTAACCCAACAACCTACGAACTAACCCAACAACCTACAACCTAACCCTACAACCTACAAACTAACCCAACAACCTACGAACTAACCCAACAACCTACGAACTAACCCTACAACCTACAAACTAACCCAACAACCTACAAACTAACCCAACAACCTACGAACTAACCCAACAACCTACGAACTAACCCTACAACCTACGAACTAACCCAACAACCTACGAACTAACCCAACAACCTACGAACTAACCCAACAACCTAACCCAACAACCTACGAACTAACCCAACAAGTAAGGAGGCATAACAACTCTTTAGACACAAATCCACACCTACAGCCTTCAGCCTGCAACCCAACCCTACAACAACCCAACCCAACAACCTACGAACTAACCCTACAACCTACGAACTAACCCTACAACCTACAACCTAACCCACAACCTATAAACTAACCCAACAACCTACAAACCAACCCAACAACCTACGAACTAACCCTACAACCTACGAACTAACCCTACAACCTACGAACTAACCCTACAACCTACAACCTAACCCTACAACCTACGAACTAACCCAACAACCTACAACCTAACCCAACAACCTATAAACTAATCCAACAACCTACGAACTAACCCAACAACCTACGAACTAACCCAACAACCTACGAACTAACCCAACAACCTACGAACTAATCCAACAACCTACAACCTAACCCTACAACCTACAACCTAACCCAACAACCTATAAACTAACCCAACAACCTACGAACTAACCCAACAACCTACAACCTAACCCAACAACCTATAAACTAACCCTAACCCTAACTAACCCAATAACCTACAAACTAACCCAACAACCTACAACCTAACCCTACAACCTACAACCTAACCCAACAACCTATAAACTAACCCAACAACCTACGAACTAACCCAACAACCTACGAACTAACCCAACAACCTACGAACTAACCCAACAACCTACAACCTAACCCAACAACCTATAAACTAACCCAACAACCTACGAATTAACCCAACAACCTACGAACTAACCCAACAACCTACGAACTAACCCTACAACCTACAAACTAACCCAACAACCTACGAACTAACCCAACAACCTACGAACTAACCCAACAACCTACAAACTAACCCTACAACCTACGAACTAACCCAACAACCTACGAACTAACCCTACAACCTACAAACTAACCCAACAACCTAACCCAACAACCTACGAACTAACCCAACAACCTACGAACTAACCCTACAACCAACGAACTAACCCAACAACCTACAACCTAACCCAACAACCTACGAACTAACCCAACAACCTACGAACTAACCCAACAACCTCCGAACTAACCCAACAACCTACGAACTAACCCAACAAGTAAGGAGGGCATAACAACTCTTTAGACACAAATCCGCACCTACAGCCTTCAGCATGCAACCCAACCCTACAACAACCCAACCCTACAACCTACAACCCAACCCAACAACCTACGAACTAACCCTACAACCTACGAACTAACCCTACAACCTACAACCCAACCCAACAACCTACGAACTAACCTTACAACCTACGAACTAACCCTACAACCTACGAACTAACCCAACAACCTACAACCTAACCCAACAATCTATAAACTAACCCAACAACCTGCGAACTAACCCAACAACCTACGAACTAACCCAACACCTGCGAACTAACCCAACAACCTACAACCTAACCCTACAACCTACAACCTAACCCAACAACCTACGAACTAACCCTACAAACTAACCCAACAACCTACGAACTAACCCAACAACCTACGAACTAACCCTACAACCTACGAACTAACCCAACAACCTACGAACTAACCCAACAACCTAACCCAACAACCTACGAACTAACCCAACAACCTACGAACTAACCCTACAACCTACGAACTAACCCAACAACCTACAACCTAACCCAACAACCTACCAACTAACCCAACAACCTACGAACTAACCCAACAACCTACGAACTAACCCAACAACCTACGAACTAACCCAACAACCTACGAACTAACCCAACAACCTACGAACTAACCCAACAACCTACAACCTAACCCTACAACCTACAAACTAACCCAACAACCTACGAACTAACCCAACAACCTACGAACTAACCCTACAACCTACAAACTAACCCAACAACCTACAAACTAACCCAACAACCTACGAACTAACCCAACAACCTACGAACTAACCCTACAACCTACGAACTAACCCAACAACCTACGAACTAACCCAACAACCTACGAACTAACCCAACAACCTAACCCAACAACCTACGAACTAACCCAACAAGTAAGGAGGGCATAACAACTCTTTAGACACAAATCCACACCTACAGCCTTCAGCCTGCAACCCAACCCTACAACAACCCAACCCAACAACCTACGAACTAACCCTACAACCTACGAACTAACCCTACAACCTACAACCTAACCCAACAACCTATAAACTAACCCAACAACCTACAAACCAACCCAACAACCTACGAACTAACCCTACAACCTACGAACTAACCCTACAACCTACGAACTAACCCTACAACCTACAACCTAACCCTACAACCTACGAACTAACCCAACAACCTACAACCTAACCCAACAACCTATAAACTAATCCAACAACCTACGAACTAACCCAACAACCTACGAACTAACCCAACAACCTACGAACTAACCCAACAACCTACGAACTAATCCAACAACCTACAACCTAACCCTACAACCTACAACCTAACCCAACAACCTATAAACTAACCCAACAACCTACGAACTAACCCAACAACCTACAACCTAACCCAACAACCTATAAACTAACCCTAACCCTAACTAACCCAATAACCTACAAACTAACCCAACAACCTACAACCTAACCCTACAACCTACAACCTAACCCAACAACCTATAAACTAACCCAACAACCTACGAACTAACCCAACAACCTACGAACTAACCCAACAACCTACGAACTAACCCAACAACCTACAACCTAACCCAACAACCTATAAACTAACCCAACAACCTACGAATTAACCCAACAACCTACGAACTAACCCAACAACCTACGAACTAACCCTACAACCTACAAACTAACCCAACAACCTACGAACTAACCCAACAACCTACGAACTAACCCAACAACCTACAAACTAACCCTACAACCTACGAACTAACCCAACAACCTACGAACTAACCCTACAACCTACAAACTAACCCAACAACCTAACCCAACAACCTACGAACTAACCCAACAACCTACGAACTAACCCTACAACCAACGAACTAACCCAACAACCTACAACCTAACCCAACAACCTACGAACTAACCCAACAACCTACGAACTAACCCAACAACCTCCGAACTAACCCAACAACCTACGAACTAACCCAACAAGTAAGGAGGGCATAACAACTCTTTAGACACAAATCCGCACCTACAGCCTTCAGCATGCAACCCAACCCTACAACAACCCAACCCTACAACCTACAACCCAACCCAACAACCTACGAACTAACCCTACAACCTACGAACTAACCCTACAACCTACAACCCAACCCAACAACCTACGAACTAACCTTACAACCTACGAACTAACCCTACAACCTACGAACTAACCCAACAACCTACAACCTAACCCAACAATCTATAAACTAACCCAACAACCTGCGAACTAACCCAACAACCTACGAACTAACCCAACAACCTGCGAACTAACCCAACAACCTACAACCTAACCCTACAACCTACAACCTAACCCAACAACCTACGAACTAACCCTACAAACTAACCCAACAACCTACGAACTAACCCAACAACCTACGAACTAACCCTACAACCTACGAACTAACCCAACAACCTACGAACTAACCCAACAACCTAACCCAACAACCTACGAACTAACCCAACAACCTACGAACTAACCCTACAACCTACGAACTAACCCAACAACCTACAACCTAACCCAACAACCTACGAACTAACCCAACAACCTACGAACTAACCCTACAACCTACAAACTAACCCTACAACCTACAACCTAACCCAACAACCTACGAACTAACCCAACAAACTACGAACTAACCCAACAACCTACAACCTAACCCAACAACCTACGAACTAACCCAACAACCTACGAACTAACCCAACAACCTACAACCTAACCCAACAACCTACAACCTAACCCTACAACAAACTAACCCTACAACCTACAAACTAACCCTACAACCTACAACCGAACCCTACAACCTAAATCCTAACCCTACACCTACAACCTAACCCAACAACCTAACCCTACAACCTACAACCTAACCCTACAACAAACTAACCCTACAACCTACAACCTAACCCAACAACCTAACCCAACAACCTAACCCAACAACCCAACCCTACAACCTACAAACTAACCCAACAACCTACAACCCAACCCTACAACCTACAACCTAACCCTACAACCTACAACCTAACCCTACAACCTACAACCCTACAACCTACAACCCAACCCTACAACCTACAACCTAACCCTACAACCTACAACCTAATCCTACAACCTACAACCCAACCCTACAACCTACAAACTAACCCTACAACCTACAACCCAACCCTAAAACCCAACCCTACAACCTACAACCTAACCCTACAACCTACAACCTAATCCTATAACCTACAACCCAACCCTACAACCTACAAACTAACCCTACAACCTACAACCCAACCCTACACCCAACCCTACAACCTACAACCTAACCCTACAACCTACAACCTAACCCTACAACCCAACCCTACAACCTACAACCAAACCCTACAACCTACAACATAACCCTACAACCTACAACCCAACCCTACAACCTGCGAACTAACCCTACAACCTACAACCCAACCCTACAACCCTACAACAACCCAACCCTACAACCCACAACCTAACCCAACAACCTACAACCTAACCCTACAACAACCCAACCCTACAACCTACAACCTAACCCAACAACCTACAACCTAACCCAACAACCTACAACCTAACCCAACAACCTAACCCAACAACCTACAACCCAACCCTACAACCTACAACCCAACCCTACAACCTACAACCAAACCCTACAACCTACAACATAACCCTACAACCTACAACCCAACCCTACAACCTACAACCCAACCTAACCCTACAACCTACAACCCAACCCTACAACCAAATCCTACAACCTAACCCTACAACCTACAACCTAACCCTACAACCCAACCCTACAACATACAAACTAACCCTACAACCTACAACCTAACCCTACAACCTACAATCTAACCCGACAACCTACAAACTAACCCTACAACCTACAACCCAACCCTACAACCCTACAACCCACAACCTAACCCAACAACCTACAACCTAACCCTACAACAACCCAACCCTACAACCTACAAACTAACCCTAACCCAACAACCTACAACCTAACCCAACAACCTACAACCTAACCCAACAACCTACAACCTAACCCTACAACAACCCAACCCTACAACCCACAACCTAACCCAACAACCTAACCCTACAACAACCCAACCCTACAACCGAACCCAACAACCTACGAACTAACCCTACAACCTAACCCAACAACCTACAACCTAACCCTACAACCTACAACCTAAAACCTAACCCAACAACCTACAACCTAACCCTACAACCTAACCCTACAACCTACGAACTAACCCTACAACCTAACCCAACAACCTACAACCTAACCCAACAACCTACAACCTAACCCAACAACCTACAACCTAACCCAACAACCTACGAACTAACCCTACAACCTAACCCAACAACCTACAACCTAACCCTTCAACCTACGAACTAACCCTACAACCTACAACCTAACCCAACTACATAAACCAGCAGTTGTTGACGCCTCAGCCCAGTCCTTGCATCATATTGCGTGTAACCAGTGTCCTTCAATTTAACGGCTGATATACTTATTTTTTAATGGATCCATTAATAACCAAGTGATTGCCCCCAGTGACTCAGGGAGGAGGTGTTTCCATGTGAGACTGGGGTGATGAGAGTTCCCTTTGTTTTGCAGTTAGCTAAGTGAAGTGTCATGACGTCTGAACGAAAAGGTTTCCTCTGAGCAGTGTCACGCTATTTAAAGTGTGAAGGCTCCTCGTTGCTTACAGAGAGTTCATAAAGACCATAGTGTGTCTGTTTCCAAAACATCGACCACATGACAATCATATGTGAGGCTTTGACGTCTGTCCGCCACGTCGTCCATGTTCAAGATTCAGTATCTTTAGTCGTCATACGCTGATTTGAGCTTTTACAGTTCATTACGTTTCATTTAGCTGACAATACGTGCAATAAACAATGAAGATACAAACTCAGAACAGCAAGAAACCTGCAGGCTCATCGGCTTCAGATGAACTGGCAGTGCGTGGTTTTCAGGAAAATCAGAAAACGGTAGAATTTGAAAAACTAAAAGAGAATGAACGTCCTAATTTTGGAAAAGTGTAGGCATCAAAAGCTCTAAGACAGGGGTGTCGAACTCAATTTCATCGCGGGCCACATTAGTTTTAGGGTTGCACTCAAAGGGCCGGTTGTAACTTTAAGACTATATAAAAATACATAAATAAATATATATAAAACAATGTAAGGTAATAACTTCATAATTAACTACGTCTGAAAGCAGAAGTCTAGGGAAAATAATTGTAAGTCTCTTCAGTGTGCATGTCACAAAACAAGATGCATCGTGGGATATGTAGTTTATGGGCAACGTGCTTCTGTAAAGCAGCATGTAACCGTATAATAAACATATTATATTCTTTGCAAGCTCTTGCGGGGCCACAGAAAATGAGGTTGTGGGCCGGATTTGGCCCCCGGGCCTTGAGTTTGACACCCCTGCTCTAAGAGATAACACTGTGATTAAATGCTATAAATACGTCCATGTTGACTTTTGGGTCGCTATAGTTGTTTCCTTTGGAGTAAAGCATGGCGTCGGAGCAACGTGGAAGGTTCATGTGTTTGTGATCAGGTATTGTGTAGGTGTTATTGGGCGGGCTCTGGAGTTAGTGGGTGTTGAACCTGGCTCACTGTGGGTCTGAATGGAAAGAGAGGCCAAACCTTCTGTGGAAGTACCCTCAGCCATCAGCGGCATCGTCATCTTTAGGTTATCAGCGCCTGGATACATTGTATTATTGTTTGTTTTTATAAGCAATAAACGGTCGAACGAAGCAGAAGGAGTGGAGCGACGGTTTGATCGAGTCAACGTGTTTATCTTCCCGTGTTCAACCCAGGGTTTATACACTTTTTCACCAATGATTTTCCATGACTTCTCCATGACCTTTCCATGACCTTTACCTAATTTTCCATGACCAAAAAAACGACACTTTCTCAGCGGTAGCACTGAAAATGGTTTATTTGAACATGGAACAGGAAAATAAGGCCTGCATCTGAAACATGTGGTGCCTATCTAAAACAAATTGGCTTACTAGCTTATACACGCTAAAGCAACTCAAATCTCTCACCAGCAAAATGCCATTTTACATTTCATTACTATACGATACAGTCTTTATTATCATTATAGTATTACTATTTCGGCAATTAGATAAAATATCAATTATATTTGATGCCACTTTAGTTACATTTCCATGACTTTTCCAAAACTTTGGGAAAAATGTTGTTTTCCATAACTTTTCCAGGGCCTGGAATTAGCAATTTGAATTTCCATGACTTTTCCAGGTTTGTAATGACCGTTAGAACCCTGTTAACCCCTCGCGGACGCTTTGAGTTGGACTGACTGAAGCCCAGAGATAACACTGTGTAACACTTCAATGCTATACTAAAGACGATTCTTGTTCTGCTTTCTTTATCGTCGAAATATCTTTTTTTGGGCTGCTTATACGTTTAGTTGCTTCCATTGCAGTAAAAGCAAGGGATGTCTACTTTAAGGTTTTTAATCCCCAATGATGCAGGAAAACAACCGGCCAACCAGCTCTAAAGATGCATGCAGATAGTAGATCAATGTGTCCGCATCGGTGTGGATCTGTCCAGACGGGAAGTCAGCTGAGGTGTGTGAGAGGGGCCCTCGGGAGTTTCCATCACTAACCGCTCTGTCTAATGTCCAGATGACCTTTGTTTGAATCGCTCTAATGCGATCCAGCTCTGTGACGGACAGCTGTGGACCGGTTCAGATAATCTGGTTTCCCTCATTAACCACAATCGCCCCGGGGGGCATGAGGGACAGAGCGGAGGCAACGAGGAGGCGGAGCTAATGGGAACACTCACTCAAGGTTATGTGTTTACAGATTTACATTTACGAGCTTCAGAGAGAGATCTGCTTCATCACAGACATCTGTTTACAGACATCCTATTATACATACGTCTACTTTCTGTTTATCTCAGGTCTGGTTCTTGAGTGAAAGTAGAAGTACTCAGATCTTGTAGTAAAAGTAGAAGTACTCAGATCTTGCACTTGAGTAAAAGTAGAAGTACTCAGATCTTGTACTTGAGTAAAAGTAGAAGTACTTAGATCTTGTACTTAGTAAAAGTAGAAGTACTCAGATCTTGTACTTGAGTAAAAGTAGAAGTACTTAGATCTTGTGCTTAGTAAAAGTAGAAGTACTCAGATCTTGCACTTGAGTGAAAGTAGAAGTACTCAGATCTTGTACTTGAGTAAAAGAAGAAGTACTCAGATCTTGTACTTGAGTAAAAGTAGAAGTACTCAGATCTTGCACTTGAGTAAAAGTAGAAGTACTCAGATCTTGTACTTGAGTAAAAGTAGAAGTACTTAGATCTTGTACTTAGTAAAAGTAGAAGTACTCAGATCTTGTACTTGAGTAAAAGTAGAAGTACTTAGATATTGTGCTTAGTAAAAGTAGAAGTACTCAGATCTTGCACTTGAGTGAAAGTAGAAGTACTCAGATCTTGTACTTGAGTAAAAGAAGAAGTACTCAGATCTTGTACTTGAGTAAAAGTAGAAGTACTCAGATCTTGTACTTGAGTAAAAGTAGAAGTACTCAGATCTTGTACTTGAGTAAAAGTAGAAGTACTCAGATCTTGTTCTTGAGTAAAAGTAGAAGTACTCAGATCTTGTACTTGAGTAAAAGTAGAAGTACTCAGATCTTGTACTTGAGTAAAAGTAGAAGTACTCAGATCTTGTACTTGAGTAAAAGTAGAAGTACTCAGATCTTGTTCTTGAGTTAAAAGTAGAAGTACTCAGATCTTGTACTTGAGTAAAAGTAGAGGTACTCAGATCTTGTTCTTGAGTAAAAGTATAAGTACTCAGGTCTTGTTCTTGAGTAAAAGTATAAGTACTCAGATCTTTTAATTGAGTAAAAGTAGTAGTACTCAGATCTTGCACTTGAGTGAAAGTAGAAGTACTCAGATCTTGTACTTGAGTAAAAGTAGAAGTACTCAGATCTTGTACTTGAGTAAAAGTAGAAGTACTCAGATATTGTAATTGAGTAAAAGTATAAGTACTCAGGTCTTGTTCTTGAGTAAAAGTATAAGTACTCAGATCTTGTAATTGAGTAAAAGTAGTAGTACTCAGATCTTGCACTTGAGTGAAAGTAGAAGTACTCAGATCTTGTACTTGAGTAAAAGTAGAGGTACTCAGATCTTGTTCTTGAGTAAAAGTAGAAGTACTCAGATCTTGTTCTTGAGTAAAAGTATAAGTACTCAGATCTTTTAATTGAGTAAAAGTAGAAGTACTCAGATCTTGTACTTGAGTAAAAGTAGAAGTACTCAGATCTTGTACTTGAGTAAAAGTAGAGGTACTCAGATCTTGTTCTTGAGTTAAAATAGAAGTACTCAGGTCTTGTTCTTGAGTAAAAGTATAAGTACTCAGATATTGTACTTGAGTAAAAGTACAAGTACTCAAATCTTGTTCTTGAGTAAAAGTAGAAGTACTCAGATCTTGTACTTGAGTAAAAGTAGAAGTACTCAGATCTTGTACTTGAGTAAAAGTAGAAGTACTCAGATCTTGTTCTTGAGTAAAAGTAGAAGTACTCAGATCTTGTTCTTGAGTAAAAGTAGAAGTACTCAGATATTGTACTTGAGTAAAAGTAGAAGTACTCAGGTCTTGTTCTTGAGTAAAAGTAGAAGTACTCAGGTCTTGTTCTTGAGTGAAAGTAGAAGTACTCAGATCTTGTTCTTGAGTAAAAGTAGAAGTACTCGGATCTTGTTCTTGAGTAAAAGTAGAAGTACTCAGGTCTTGTTCTTGAGTGAAAGTAGAAGTACTCAGATCTTGTTCTTGAGTAAAAGTAGAAGTACTCAGATCTTGTTCTTGAGTAAAAGTAGAAGTACTCAGATCTTGTACTTGAGTAAAAGTAGAAGTACTCAGATATTGTACTTGAGTAAAAGTAAAAGTACCAGAGTGTGGGAATCAGAGGTTGCGCTAGACCTTTTCGCTGCCCGTCATTTTGACAGACAGGATCGTACACGACTCTGACGAGGGGCGTGAACGGTAGCGCCGTGTCATGCATGCACCTCGCGGGAGCGTAAAGCCAAAACTCACAGACATTTCAATGATCTGTTCGGCAAATTACGGTTTGGAAACGGTATCATTTCCATAACACGGCATAACACCAGAGTCTCGCTGTGGGGAAACTTTGGGGCTGTTCCGAGTTTGTTCTAATCCGTCAAAATAACGGACTCCTTTCAGATTTTTCTGTCATTGTTAAAAAAAATCTGTCATAGACGGAAAATATTCGGTTAACTCCTCTGATAGGAATACAGTGAAAGTCCTGCATTCAAAATAGTCTACATTTAATCCAAAACCTCTAGTAGCCACACCTAGTAGCTGGGAAGCTAACCGCTAACACACTAGCAAGCTAAGGACATGCTAATGATAATCTCTCAGAATAATCGTTTGTCTCTGTGTTTCTGTTCTCAGAACTGAACATCATTTCATTCAATGAAGATTTATTAAGATAACTGGAGAGAGAACAGATCTTCAAGCTAACAGGCTGACTAAACGATGCTAATTGTCAGTTAGCATCGCTTTAGCTCGGTCGCTAAGGGGCCCAGAGGTTCAGGCAGTTAAAGAACAGATGCATTATTACAGGGTTGCCAACTCTCACGCATCTGGCTCTCAATCTCACGCTGCCCAAACTATTCTCACGCCAAAAACAAGATGAACCGGCCATCGTTTTTGGTTGGTTATTTACAATGTTGAGTTGACAGCATCTCAAGCTGTCGATCCGCCCCCACCACTCTTAACAACGTTAACAGTCAGCAGAGCGGTGGGAGCCGGTTGGTCAATCCCCGACCCGTATTGCGCAGATCTGAGATCCAGCAGAAATGATAACAAAGTAAAAGTCTGCTGCTTATTGTTCTACTAGGCCAACATAGAGTCAAAGAGTATGAGAGTGAGAGTGTGTTAATTAATGTGTTTGGCAGTTTGGAGTAAGTCTGTAGATGTGTGTGTGTGTGTGTGTGTGTGTGTGTGTGTGTGTGTGTGTGTGTGTGTGTGTGTTTCATGTATAGGCCTCTCACGATAATTAATTTTGTTGGATACATTTTCCCGGAAATGATTGCGATAACCGATAATATTGTCGGCACCGTTGTATCATTTTAGACCCCTGACATCATGATAATATATAATAATAGTTCAAGTACATCCTTTCAAACTGCGAGGCACATCCTCATGTAAATGGAAATGTATCGAGGTCATTTTTATTTATCGTCAATGAATTGCACACAATAAAACAATGGAAACAAACATCTGTTTGACTTTCATTATAGTCTGTGTCCAATATTGTGTATTTGTATATATTGTATATATATCCTATATATATGCTAAGGTCCCGCTGCTGACACGATAGCAGTCATTTAGTGAGAATGCTTAAACCCATGATATCAAAATCTCACTCCAGCCAGGAGCCCCTGATATAATCTGCTGCTGTCTAAACATCTGAACAACATGCATCCTTTGTTGAGGAGATCAGAGTGTGACAGGAGGAGGTTAGGGAACACTTCACGGTGCAACATAACGTCTGTGTGACAAGAACTAAAGCTACCTCCAACATGCTGCTTTAAACACACACACACACACCCCCACACACACACACACACACACACATGATCAATGACTCGACAATTTCTCTGGGGGGGTTGGGGATTGATGGGAGTCTGGGTAATGTTATCTTAATGCAGGTCAGCAGCACTTAGCTCGAGGCTAAACACACACACACACACACACACACACATACACACACACATGCTGCTTAACCACTGCTTACAGTTTATCTCATTTTACAACGTTTCACCCTGAAACGAGTCGCCATGACTACACAGTGATTGATGTAAGACCCGCTGGGTGATCTGGAGATGTCAGAGAACACGCATCACTTCCTGTTTCAACGCGTGCAGACGTTTCACTCGTTTGATTCAAGGGATGGAAATGTCTGTCGTGTAGCAGCACCGATACGTGAAGCCCTTCAGCGAGAGCACTGAGGTTAGGGTGATTCGCTTTGCGTTAGCGTTCACGGTCTGGAGACGTATTGCAATGTTTTGACGGGTTGCACAGGAAGTTGATGATTGCTTCATCGTATCTGCGAACCAACACAACTGAAAGACGCTCAAACCCAAAACTGCAGCGTGTTGATGTGTCTGTACTGATCGAACTAACTCCGTCACACCGGGTCCGAGGGAAACGACTAGCTGTGGTTAAAGTGACAGATCGTGTGCATGCTGAACACGTGGATATTACACGAGCTGTAATAAGATATTAGATCCCAGACGCTGCAGTTAGTCCTCCGCAGGCCTTCATCCCAATCCACCAGATCTGTACGCCATCAACCACGTCCCTTTCCCACTGTGACGGGGTTCTATTTGTCCGTTGAAACCATAGGCTTAGTCGGTCGTTTAAGCTTTCCAAAACTTTATTTATAACCGCAACAAAAGAATATATACTGTTTGATAAAAGTGAAACAGTATCACTTAAATAAACAAAATCAAAGTTTCCAAATTTGGTTGTCTATCACTCCTGGAGTAAACACATCCTAGCTGCTGCCTTCACTGCAGCCACCTCCCGAATGATTCTTCCAGGGCCAACGCCGTCCCTTTGGTACCCACAGCCCCTCCCCACAGCCCCTCCCCACAGCCCCTCCCCACAGCCCCTCCCCAGAGCCCCTCCCCACAGCCCCTCCCCACAGCCCCTCCCCATAGCCCCTCCCCAGAGCCCCTCCCTGAAACTCATCTCTCTCGACTCCACCTCGAGGATAGAACTACTAACAAAGCACTTATATACTAACAGAGCACTTATATACTAACAGAGCACTTATATACTAACAAAGCACTTATATACTAACAAAGCACTTATATACTAACAGAGCACTTATATACTAACAAAGCACTTATATACTAACAAAGCTCTTATATACTAACAGAGCACTTATATACTAACAAAGCACTTATATACTAACAAAGCACTTATATACTAACAGAGCACTTATATACTAACAAAGCACTTATATACTAACAAAGCACTTATATACTAACAAAGCACTTATATACTAACAGAGCACTTATATACTAACAGAGCACTTATATACTAACAGAGCACTTATATACTAACAGAGCACTTATATACTAACAAAGCACTTATATACTAACAGAGCACTTATATACTAACAAAGCACTTATATACTAACAGAGCACTTATATACTAACAGAGCACTTATATACTAACAGAGCACTTATATACTAACAGAGCACTTATATACTAACAAAGCACTTATATACTAACAAAGCTCTTATATACTAACAGAGCACTTATATACTAACAAAGCACTTATATACTAACAAAGCACTTATATACTAACAAAGCACTTATATACTAACAGAGCACTTATATACTAACAGAGCACTTATATACTAACAGAGCACTTATATACTAACAAAGCACTTATATACTAACAAAGCACTTATATACTAACAAAGGACTGGCTTACCTAAAGCCAGTTGAGTAGCACATGAAATGCTTGGCTCTATGAAACCTGATGTACTTTATGATTCTGTTTTCTTCCAGGTTGTATTTTGTTGGTCGAACGCACTTATTGTGAGTCGCTCTGGATAAAAGCCTCAGCTAAATGCGATGTCATGTGATCGTATCGTAGGTGTTCGGATATCAGAGTCCACTCACCGTCCCCCTGCAGGAACACCAGCCCCAGCACCATGCACAGCGGGTGCACGTTGAACTGGAAGGAGGACCCGTCCCAGGAGAAGCCCCCCCGATAGTGACCCATCCACACAGCGGTCAGAACCACCGAGGCCAGACCCAGAACCTGAGCCCCCCCCACCAGCCCCGCGAAGACCAGGCGCTCCTGACGAGGAGCGGATTCATCCATCACCTGGGGGAGAGAGACGTTAGAGAGAGGGTCATACTGAGCCGTCTTCATCTCTCTGGTACATGCTGCACGTTTCTACATATCCGCCTCTCTCTTCAAAATATAACATCATGCCGTTTGTCATCTTCATTGTACTTTCTTTCTTTCTTTCTTCAGAGTCAGAATCAGGTTTAAAGCAGGACACGTTTGCACACAAGAAGCTTAAGACGAGACACCAGATTGACGTTTCAGGAACACAGGGAGAGAGGAGAGTATGTGAGATATCTATGAGGCTATGAGCTCCCCTTTAGAGGCTGAACACAAGCATCGTCCAGTCATTGTGTGATTC